>JANAVB010038613.1:15995245-16305245 GCA_029216955.1 Iris pallida
GTGGCTATGTGTGGCCGGCCATGGGGGGGGCTTAGTGGGTTTGGGTGTGGATCCACTAAGCCTCCAACCCATTAGACTTAGGTTGGGTTCGGTTCGGGTTTGGTTCGGTTCGTTTCGGTTTAATTCTAATTAACTAATTAGCCTCTAAAATGACTAATTAAGCCATGGAAGTAGGGTTTATGGTTTCTAGCCTAATTATGATGGTATGTGGGCCAAGCCCAGCTAGTATGTGGGTCCCACTAGGGTCCAGACTACCCGGATCTCCAACTTAAGTCCAAATTGGATAAAATTCAAACTAAATCAAATAAATCCCTAAAAATCATATAAAATCAAATAAAATTCCTAAAAATTATAAAACTTGGAAAATGACGAAAATACTCCTAATTCGAAAACTGGGGTGACACATATACATATATATGACTTGTTCGATTTTAATAAGGAAAAAAAAAAAAGAAGTCGGGTTCACGGAAGCTTGCTCGGCCAAGCTCGGCCCTTTTTCTAAGGGATGTTGAGCTCAACCGAGCACACAAGTTGTTTTTGTTGTTTTTTTTTTCCTTTCTTTCTTTCTTTCTTCTTATATATATATATATATATATATATATATTATATATATATATATATATATATATATATATATATATATATATATACATACACATATTATACATTTACATATATATACGTATATATTCATTTATATAAAATAAACCCATTAATATTCTCCCCTTATATATATATATATATAATCAGAATTTATTTATAAACAAAACTAAATATTTTATTTTATATATTTATTAAATATATTAAAGCTTTTATAAATAAAAACTCTATTGAACATGTATTTTTCTATATCAATAAAATACCTATTTAACTAATAATATAAAAATACTAACAATAATATTTTTAATAATATTAAAGCTAATAAAATAGTGTAAATGACTATATTAGCCCTATTCAGGAAAGTAGGGGTGACATGGTCCATAGAATTGGGCTTTCTAAATAACATTCCTAGACATGGGCTGTTGGACTAGTAAGGATTAATTTAGTTAATTAAATATGGTTTTATAAGAACAGATTGATAAGTTTTAGGAATAATTAGAAATTCTAGAGTTTTGTTCTAAGGATTTTGTGTCTCTTTGACACAGATTTTCTGGATATTGGACTAGACCCCTACGACAATCCAGGCAAGTATATCGACTTGAACCCTTAATTACTCTGTATTTCTGTCTTTCTTCTTGTTCTCATGTTGGACACGAGATTGACACGATTATATTGTGCCTCATTGATCGTATTGTGTCTCATTGATTGTCTTGCGGGAATTCGGAAAATATTGTCTAGTGTGTGACCACACCCCTTTACCTAGTTTATTGTGGATAGCCTAATCGTACACCCCACGTACGATTAAGCCGCACCTTATTGTGATATTGTGATTTCTATCCGATCACACATTAGATTAATAATTCAAATTCACTATTGCAATGATTGTCTTATTTATTATTTCAGTTCTTGTACTATTGTTTTATATTGCAGGTTAGTCAATATCATTACATGTGTATTTCAGATTACATGGCCTTAGCTATCATTCAGACATGCAAAAATAATTTAACATAGCTAATTTATGACTTTCTGCTACGCCATAATTTCTAGCACCATGGTTAAAAACTTTTTGAAGACACGCAAATATTTTTCAACGTGGCTATTGATCTACTTTTAGACACAGAAAATAAGTTAAACCATGGTGATAAATTCATTATAGACAAAGAATTGTTTTTCAGCGTTGCTAGTTGTATCATTTAGCCGCATGTATTTAATTCCACCATGTCCAATTAATAACTTTTAGTTACTAGTATTTCTTATGACCATGGCTAATAGTTACCTTTAAGCCACAAGTAATTGACTATTCTGTGGCCATCGTTGTCATTCAGCCACTTGAAAATGGTAAGCTCCATGACTACAATTAACCTTTGGCCACGGTTAAACATCTATATGGTGGTTGTATTTGATGTGCAACCACGAAAATACAATTTTTGGCCATGGTTAAACATCTATCCTCGTGGCTGTATTTAATGGACATAATGGCCACATTTTTTTATTATGTCTAACAAATTTTAAATCACACCATTTAAATTGATCAAAAATTTATATTTTAATCATATGAGAAACATTACATATCACTATTCCAGGTAATAGTTGAGCAAAACTCTATAAGAACACCAATTCTATTAAACATGCAAAAGAAAATATTACAAACTATTTACCTAAAACATTATTTATGCATTTTGTTATAGCTACTCCTCGTATGCTTTGGTTTCCCATCTGGAGTTTTATAATCCTTCTTTCTCTTGTTATGCTTGGCTTCTCATTCTGTTGATCAGCTATTGGACGTTGGTTCTCATTATGTTGATCAAAAGTTGGTTCCAGTACCTACAACAAGAGGATAATATTTAGGATTCATGTATTTTCTGTCTTATATCCTTGTTAATAAACTAGATAGACCAATTTATGTAAAAAAAAAAAATATTCAATGAATAAAGCAAACAAGCTAAACAACTAACCTTAGATTCAATGATGACAAGTTTTTTGGCCAAGCCACGAAACTCTTATTAGCTTCTCCTACTATTTTATGCTCACCAGATTGGATGGGTAAAAAGGAAGTTGGCTTTATTGCTTCAACAATCGAAACTTTGTAGCAATCACCTTTAAGTGGAACTCCATGTACGATCTATTTTTCGGATGAGTAGTAAATTGTACCGCGTGTAACAATGTTTCTCACTTCCGGATGCGATAATTTACATTTTACAGTCTACAAATATGGCATATGAACATCATAAAGTTCAACTCTTAAACAATATAGACTTGAATACTTGCAAAAAAAAATATACCATTGCACCCCCAGTTGGGACTACTTGAGATGTTGTAGTCTGAAATTCCTGCATAGATGGAGAAGACTTCTGTTGAGATATTGGAGACTTCATAAAATTAATAGGAGAGTGCATCATAGCATTAGGAGGGCCCTGCCTAGATCCAGCTGACTGTTGGCTACTTGTAGAAGTTAGTTGTGTATGAAAAGGTAAACCAAATAATAAATTTAATTGTATACTAACCTGGAAGCACTAATAATTTAAAATAATATGGCCCATCAGTAATGAAATGGTAGATGCAGGCCCGAGGAAATGGAATAATACGAGCAATACGAAACTTCCATTCTTGCGTTTCTTTCTTGATATCGATACACCAACATCCTTCATCCTTCTTGATATCATCATGAACTTTATTAAATCGTCCTTATCAGCCTCCTCCGCACCAAAAGAATCATTACAGGCTAAACACCAAAAGATTGAACCTCTAAAAAGACAAAAATCATAATAGTATATGAGCTAAACTATTGAAGGACAAACCAAAATTCATAATAGTATATGAGGAAGTTTGAGATGCTGACCTTGTAGGGCTGCAAGTTGACTTGTTAAGGCCACGACAGGACTGATGCTAGCTAGTAATAGAAGGCCAACATCTGAAATAGAACAGTATAACAAATTTAACTGGAAAAGGGTAATCAAAAAAATTATACCAGTACAACATTTACTGTTAGTAACATATTATATAGAAACATTTATATATCCTACTTCAAATGATTTTGCACATTTAGAAAGAAATATTTTAGATATTTATTTTCCATAATCTAATAATGATAATCCAAAACTATGAAATGGTTGTACTTTTTCTGATGATTACAAGAATATCACCATGGTCGCATAGTGTTTCTACTTTCCATAGTAATTAAATATGTAGGAAAACAGTGTAAAAGATGAATATGTCGTAAGAAAATGCTCATAGGTTGTGAAAGTTGATATCGAGTCCAAAAATAAACTGGCCGCTCTCTTAAGTTCATGGTGGACATGCAATATAGACCTTCATACACTTTCAAGCAATTCTTCTTCTCCCAGTCACCTTCTTCCTCAAATAATCTGCCAAAATATAGAATTTGGAAATTTAATATTCGAGCAGCATCTGTTAGATTATATTTACTATTAAGTACATAGCATTTTTAGTATGTAATTAACGGGCAATGTAATGTTAGCCCATTATCCCAATGGCTTAATTTGTCTCAGGGTATATATTGTAATCATTGCACATTAATCAAAATATGGGATTATTATTTCCTACTTGGTATCAGAGCCAAACAAAAATTAAGAAAAACCCTTGAAAAACCCTAACCGTCTCTGCCCGACTCCCGATCTCCGACTGCTCCGACCAGACACAGCCGCGGCCGAGCACGACTCCGCCCGATGCCCGACTCCGACTGCTCCGACTAGCAGCCGCGGACGAGCCCGACTCCACCCGACTTCGCCCGACTCCCCGAACTTCGTGGCTCTGCTCGGTTCCGCGATGGCAGATGACGCTGGACGAGTTTCTCTACCGCGACAGGCGGCTTCGGTGGTAGAGGTACGCACAACCTGAATTACCCAAACCCTAAAGATTCGTATTTCCTGAGTTCGACTGATCAACCAGGGAATATCAATACCCTATTGTTTTTCATGGCCTGAACTATGCTGAATGGTCTCGATCGATTTGACTATATTCGATCTATAGGCGAAAGATCACCTTTCTTGAAGGTACTAAAATTATACCTGTCGATGATGCTGTTAAATTACTCGATTGGAGGTTTGTGCATGCGATATTATTTCAATAGGTTCTCAATACCATTGATCCGTCCCTGAAGAAATATTTACCGTATTTTGAGGAGGTGTAACGCCCCAGTCCCAATATACATAGGACCGAGTACGTGAACATGCCAGCTGCACATATATGAAGAATACTCCAATATATGGAATCCTCGTATACGTACATAAGCTGTATATAAAATAATCACAGGCCAGAAGAATATAATAATCTAATCTCATCACAGCTCAACACAGAAGATATAAGAGTCCAAAATGAATAAAGGTATCAAAAGATAGCCGGGTGGACATACCCACTCCAAACAGCTATAAAAATAGTCTCACAAGATCGGAGTCCAACCTCCACAAAATAGAAATAAATGAGATGTAAAAATATCCACTAAATGTCTCAATAATGAATAGTCTAGAAATCAGCAGGAGATGCCTCGTCATCAATATAAGATGGATCCAGTGCCGCTCCGTACTCCTGCGAAAACTCGTCTAACACTGGAGAGATAACCAGGTCCTCAACGGGACATAATAAGATACAAGAAAACACTATGCCATGTAAACTGTGATATATAATATAAAAGAAAGGGATGCATGCAATAGGATTCCTGACCATTCTACTGTGAATATGCAATTGAGAAACAATCCTTCGACGTATGAGCCCTGGTTGTAGATGGGATCGACATAGTCCCTATATAGGGCACCAGGGGCTACGTCCGTAACGTCCAAAGATCGACAGAGGACATTATGTGCAAGGGAGTACGTCCATAATGCTCTGGAAAACGTCAGAGGGCACCTGGAGCCTGTGTCTCTGGAGGAGTGCACAGGTAATGAGGGAAGTGCAAAGAAGCCCATACGTCAGGTATTGTTCTCCCTACCCAATGTATAGTATCATAATCTCCATGACTGATATGAACCTCTAGTAACCGCCAAGTCTTCTAACATGCAATTCTAATGGCATTTACTCCTATCCGTCGAACGTTCCATACGTATCGGTGGCCAGCTGACTACGCGGGTACGTGTCCTACATGTGACTCATAATACGTGGTAAAGCAAGTCTCAAGGCCGTATGAGATATACCAATACCTTATCAACAATGGGTGGTCACTAAACTAAGTCAATACAAGAGAAATAAATAAAAGCAAGAAAACGACCGATAGTCGCTTGCACCCAAGTGTGACTTGGACGCACAGTTTTATAATAACAACAAATAAAAAATGCTAAAAATAACAACTGAAAATAAGAATATGTAAATCACAGAGTAAGGTGCAAGGTATCTTGTCTGGCAGTGCAGAAATAGCAACTCCAACAGTCAATCCCGTCAACAATAAAAGTCAAAATCCACGAACGGCTCCGGATGCTGAAACAAACATCAAGAATGTTCCCGGTGTAAAATATATGTCTAGGAAATGCATGTCCAAAAGTCTAATTCTAGAACAGGAGCAAAATCATAATTTCAGGTCAAAACGATGTCCGTCGTTGGACCCGTTTTGTACCAAAATGCGTGCCAAAGTCTATGGTCTCTAAAATCGTCAACCTATATATCTACGGATCCAGTTTGAGGAGACGAACCCAACGGTATGTCCAATTTTGGATTTCGATGAGCCGTGCACAATTTTTTCCGTTGGATCGGGTCGCGGGTATCGGACCGATGAGCTCTAGATAATGCCGTATCGGACAGATTTCTAAATTTTTGTGGTGGCACCTTTCGACTGTCGATGATGCTGTTAAATTACTCGATTGGAGGTTTGTGCATGCATTATTAGTTCAATGGGTTCTCAATACCATTGATCCGTCCCTGAAGAAATCTTTACTGTATTTTGAGGAGGTTTATTCGCTATAGAATTTATTGGAGAAACGATTTGTTGTCAGTAATGGTACTCGAAAGCAACAAATTAAGGTGGCTTTGGTTGAGTGTAAACAAACAGTTTCGATGTCTGTGGAAACATATTTTAGAAATTTGCAGTCATTGTGGGACGAACAGGCTGCTTATTTCCTGTTGCCTACTTATACCTGTGGTGAACTTGCTGCAAAACTACAGGCTATGAGGGATGAAGAACACTTTCAGGACTTCATGTATTGGTTGAATGTTGAGTTATATGGTCATACTTGCTGTAATCTTTTGGCTCAGGATCCTCAGCCAAGTTTAGATTGGGCATATCAGGCAGTACGTGAGGAGGAGGATATGAGGAAATCTTAGGTTCAACCCATTACTGAGGAGGTGTTGACTCTGGCTGTAAAGACCTCTACTCGACTTCCTATTAATTCCAGTGGTAGAAATTTTGATTCTCGAGATAAGTCGAGTTTGATATATAATTATTGTAATAAGCCAGGCCATGATCTTGTAAATTGCTTTGCGAAGAATGGCTATCCAGAGTGGTGAGAGACTCGTCCGAGGCATGAGGGAGGACGCGGTACAGGTGGTGGCCGAGGGTCTTTAACGTCGCAGAGGTGTTCGTCGGTGTCAAGTAATGGTGGCGCAGTCCACCATGTCGCTGTTGTCGGTCCTTTGGCAGCGGTTTTAGGTTGTCCTCCAGGCTCGGGTCTTGCAGCAGGTTGTTCGGATCAGATGCAGGGAGGGTATGGTTCGGATCAGAAACTGATGAGCTTGCTTGGTAATGATCCCTCTTCCAACTCTGATCGTCTGATGGGTAAGCATTCTTCTGTCTCTTGGATTTTCGATATGGGTGCTACTCTCCATGCGACCGGTTCCCATAATTGTTTAGTTGATTGTGTTGAGGGCTCTGTATGTCCTGTGATTTTACCAGATAGGAGCACTATTGAGGCTGCTCTGCGAGGCAGAGTGTTATTGAGTGATTCGTTGGTGCTGAAGGATGATCTTTATGTTCCGACATTGACTTGCAATTTGATTTCAGTATCTCAGTTGATTGGTGACAAAAATTGTGATATGTTGTTTTCTCCTGATTTGTGTTTTGTTCAAGAACGAAGTACGAGGACAGTGATTGGAGCAGGTGAACGGAGGGGTGGACTTTACTTCTTGGGGATGTTCCAACTTCTTTGGCTTCAATGGTTCTGGCTTACAGGAAGAGTGATTCAGAGGTTTGGCATAGCAGAATGGGGCACCCTTCAGATAAAGCAATGTAGTCTTTACCTTTTTCTCTAGTAGTGGTGTATTTTCTCATAAGGCTTGTGATATTTGTCATCAAGCTAAACAGACACGAGATGTTTTTCCTGATAGTAGTAGTCATGCTTTGCGGTGTTTTAAACTTATACATTGTGATCTGTGGGGACCATATCGCGTTCTTCATCTAGTGGGGCACGATATTTTTTAACATTGGTGAATGATTTCTCTAGAGCCGTTTGGATTATTTTATTGAAGGATAAGATTGCTGTTTATTCTATGTTTCTTAAATTCATTGCTATGTGAAATGCCAGTTTGGGGCTGATATTCATCGTGTGCGTAGTGACAATGGCACTGAATTTAATTGCTTGCGAGATCATTTTTCTACTTAAGGTATATTATTTCAGGCATCCTGTGTAGGGACACCACAACAGAATGGGAGAGTGAATAGAAAGCATAGACATATATTAAATGTTGCTCGGGCATTAAGATTTCAGGAATCTCTTTCTGTGGATTTTTGGGGGGAGTGTGTTCTCGGTGCATGTTATTTGATAAATAGAACACCTTCTAGTGTATTGCATTTTAAGTCCCCTTATGAAGTTTTATATGGCTCTCCTCCTTCGTATGATCATCTTCGTATTTTTGGTTGTCTATGTTATGCGTTTGATTTGAGATCCAGACATGATAAGTTTGCCAGCAGAAGTAGAAAATGTATCTTTGTAGGGTATCCTCTTGATAAGAAAGGATAGAAGTTGTATGATTTAGAGACTGGTGATTTTTTTTGTCACGAGATGTTCACTTTTATGAAAAAGAATTTCCTGGGTGTAGTTTTATCAGTAAATCGATTTCTATAGCCAGACATGCATATATTGAGGTACCTGGGGATGATATTGATACTTTGGGAAGAGTCCCGGTTATGGCCGCGAACCCCGAAGTAGTTGACAGTAGATCGGCCTCGGGTGGAGAGGATGCCGAGGCCGGTGCTGAGGATTTGTCGGCGATCATTCCGCGTGAGCACTGGTATGGTGATTCATCCGACGGGGATGATCGAACTTACAAGGCGTGGCAAATCGAATTTAGACTTGTGGTTTGGTGCGAAGGTAAATTTGAGGATTGTTACGATAAGCCTGGAGTGTGTCGGAAAATTTGTCGTGGGTAAATAGACTCGTACCCAAGGCGAACAAATGTTGCTCGGTTGCGATATTGTTAACGGTAGTGCATGAGTGATCGAATAGTAACGTCGGGAATTGATTTGGCACTGCGATAGGATATAGCAAGGTTCGTAGTAACTGTCCCCCGTTGATGATCTTCAATTATTGAGCGTAGTTTCGGGACAGATGACCCTAGAAGACTTGACCGCCAAATCAAGTGAATGTTGAAGTCCCATAGGATGACCCAACAAAGTCGCATAAGAAATTTTGTCGAGGATGAAGGATGATGTACTGCATGTTAAGGATCTTAGTATGTATTGAACATTAAGATAGAATATTGAACATTGAACAATTGAATAAGCGACGTACATCAAGTGTACGGGTCGCGGTAGGGCGGTGATGATAGAACATTGAAAGGCAATATCGAGATGTGCATCACGTGTACGACTCCATGAACATTGAATACTAGGTCTAGAACATGGATTATGGCATTAAGCGTGCCCTCATGCACAAAATCTACGAAATGACTAAGTAACGACGGAACTAGGCTATGTGAATAACTTATGAATGGAACGCGTTGAATATAAGTACGAGAAGTCTAAGCCGTTGGACGTCGTGCATCAATACAAATGTGTTGGGGCATAATGCCATCGGAACTTGAGATAGAGATTGGGAATTATGTTTATGGAATATGAGATTGGTTGGTATGATATGACTTATTTGCTATGGCGCGTATTGCATGGTCAATGGACTCGGATGGCCCGTGCACGGCTGCGGCTTCCCTCGGACGGTTACGACCGGGGCACCGAGACCGTTCGGCCTAAGAGGGAATTATGTATGGTATTTATGGTGCACATCATTTGGGCGGTTTGCGACCGGCCAGTGTTGTGATAAGCTATGATATCAGTAAGTTTGGGATCCTTCGGATATTGGGCTCGCAACCCGTATCGAAGCGATCATAGGTTTACACATAAAGATGCCAAGTCCATTACGGTGTGAAACACCGTGACCTTCATATAGATAGGGCCGGTGGGCTGAGATTAGGGTTGGGTGCAGGCGCAGAGCCTGCCACCCTTATGCATAAGTCCAAGTATGGTTGGTTGATTATGTGAATTGTATGATTGGTTATGTAAAGTTCTAACCATTCCAGGCTAGGAAAAATGGGAGAGAGATGAGCACGATCACTATGTTTACGTACAGATTATGTCTAACTGTATCTGCTGCAGGAACACGATGTTGGACACATTATATTAAGTTGTTATGTATTGAATATTGCCATGAAACTGATCCTAAGGCTAAATAGAAAGATCACCAACTTAAGATGCATGTTTCACTAAAATTACTTAGTGTTTGGTCTGGGTGCTTGTGGGTCTTGATCAGTGCAGCGAGGATAAAATAACTAATCTCCTACTAGTTTGCTTGCAGGTCCAGTGTTATGATCAGCTCGGGGCGAAGCTTGGCTTGGACGCGCTGAGGCATAGAGTCCTTAGTGTTTCAAAGGAAGCACCGCATTGGCGTTCGGACTTGCAACCTAGAGATGTTCGGCCGAAGACTACTTTGTGGCTATAAAGTGGCATAATGTATGGAACAATGTAATCTTTTATGAGCTAGAGAGATAATGAGCGTTGTAGCCAATTGGCATATTAAGTTAGGCTATTCAGAGCCTTTGTAAGTTTATTATAAATAAAAGACATTCTTGTTGTATACTCTGTTTTCCTTCCGCTGCTTATGTTATCAATTTGAGATAAATACTATGTGAACCTGTTATCTTGCCTTGCACGAGCGCAACTCCAGGCTCGTGCGGCATCACGCCCCAGCGAGGACGATAATTCGGGTGAAATCTAGCAAGGACGAGCGATTTCCCGGATCGGGGCATGACAAGTTGGTATCAGAGCGGTTCCATCCTCTGGACCGTGAACGAATCTCTTTGACCCTCAGTTGCTTCGATATCGGAATTCAGTTGACTCTAAGTTGTTTTCGCAACCGCATGGCTCATGGATCTGCTCGACGCTACATTGGATGTTCCATACAATAAGTCTATATTAAGTGCGTACGTCTGCCACAAGTATGTCGTGACTATCACACTCTCTCCGAGTGCTATCGGAGAATGTTGGTTGCACGAAGTGCAAAGAGTTATAAAATATTGGTTTCTTGAAGTGCAACAAAGTTACGAGTCGCCGGTTGCACGAAGTGCAACGAATATGGTGATGTTGGTTGCACGAAGTGCAGTGAGTTATGAAAGTTTGGTTTCCTGAAGTGCAACAAAGTTGCGAGTCGTTGGTCGCACGAAGTGCAACGAATATGGTGATGTTGGTTGCATGAAGTGCAATGAGATACGTATTATTGGTCGCACGAAGTGCGAAGAAATACGTGTTGTTGGTTGCACAAAGTGCAACGGGTCGATATATGAGGTGATGCGTGTTATGTGGCTATACGAATGGTTATGTGTTGTTGGTTGCACGGAGTACAGCAAGTCGTGAATCGTTCGTTGCATCGGTACAACGAGTCAATATGGTATGATGCGTGTTGTATGGCTATGCGGGTGGATAGAGATATGTTGCACGTGTCACGACCCGCACCCTAGAGTAAGGGCACGAGAAGTGGGTACGTCCAGCCTACGCCGCAGTGTCGGCAGTAGAACGCTGTCCTAGGTCACAACATCTAACAATATATAATGCCAGGCAGTTTATACTCCCCGAATGGCGGTGACATAGCAGAATGTAAACTCAATCACAACTAGGAAAGAAAAGTACGATATGATATAGAACTCAAAATAAAGTACAAATAATCAGAAGAGTCTAGTATCTAAGATAACATCTCAGCAAACATTCCGAGTACAAGTCTCAACTACAGAATATGAAAGAATATATACATCTCAAAACAACAACTGAAAGTCAAAAACAATGCTGAAAAGAAAGATAAAGCCTAGCTGACTAGCCTAGACTATGGGAGTAGTATCCTGAACTGAGCTGGGTCCTCCAGAGGAGCCAGGTCGCAAGTGTCGTCTAAGCCTGCTCCGTAATAGGTGGTGCAAAGGGCCTCATCCTCATCCTCTGTAATATTTTCAACATGTCTAGTCATGACAGGAGCGAGCACAGTACATCTCATGCAGTTCATATCAAGGCAGGAAATATAAAGCAAGCAATAGAGTAAGATACATGAAACGCTGTAAGAAGATGTACATGAAACAGGAGAGATATTTGATAACTAGAAATATATACATGATAAGTAAAAACTGTAAGTGACTAGTATTTTAGAGTACGAGATGGCATGTAATTGGCTTAGGTTGTACATGATGAACATGAAAAGTAACAGAGTGTACATGATGGTAAATCACATGACCATTTATACTCACCCCTACCCACAATCAATACACAAGGATCCAGTCCAGTTACGTTACGTACATGATATTTTGGTTACACAGGAAACACATGAGGAAACATGAGCGTACATGAAAGAACATGAAAGTACATGAACGTACATGAAAGAACATGAGAGAACATGAGTGTACATGAATAACGCAGAAACAAGGAATACATGATGTACATGAAACACATGTCATAAAGTATCCGATGCGTCCGCTAAGGGGGATAACATCCCAAGAAGAGATCCATATAGTACCAATCCGTGATGATAACGTGACAGCATCAAGTAAAAGTAATCTAGAGCGAGAATATAAATCATGACAAGTATGAAACGATCAGAGAATGTACTCGTCTGGTATCTGAGTGTCCGATATGAAAGTACTGTCCGAGGAGTGGTGTCTGGCTCCTAATCAGAACAGCACAAGTCACAACAAGTCCAAAACGGTAAAATGAAGTCCTACTATGCATTCTACATGATTCTAGGTCAATCTAGGCCAAAGTCAACTCTTGGTCAACTCTGGTCAACCCTAGAAGTCAAACTAGGTCAACAAGGTCTAACCAAGACTATACAAGTCTACAAACCAACACACATACATATCTATACCATATTTAAACATAGACAACATCATAATAGGCTATAGGACAACACTATACACTAGGCCTATAAAAACAAATATCTAAGTAAACAAATAGCTATCTAACACCTAGCTAACACATTAGCTAACAGGGCTCACAACTACAATATGGCAATATATATGCATCTACCCTCACTTCAATACACATATATATGTAGGAACCCATGCACACACATTATGTATATATTTACATCTATATAAAGAAGGAAGGGTTTAAGAGAGAGTGTGTGTGTGTGGATTAGTGAGAGGGTGAGGAAAATGTGGCTTTGTGTGTGTTTAAAATGTGACATGATAGCAATGTGTGTGTGTTAGAGTGAGTGCAACAGTGAGTGACAGATGTAGAGGACTGTTAGGGTGTCCTGTGGTGTGTGTGTGAAGCTGTGTGTGTTAACATTTGTGTGTGAGAGAGGGAGACACATGTGTGGCTGTGTGTGTGTGTGTTTGAGGTGTGTGTGTGAGGGATCAACATAGGTTCAGCTCATTATAAGTGACAGCCAATGTGGCTCAGATTTCTGTTATAGAGTGTACATTACCATGCCTATAATAGCAGTCTTAAAATCAGGACAGTGTAAGTATCAATGTGTCAATGTTTGTTCTCAGGTTTTACCAAATTCCAGTTTTCTAAACACCCAAAAACTCAGTTTTATAAACATGAACAAATCTCAGTTTTAGACACTACAACCTATATAAATTTCAGTTTACAACCTCCCTCCACATATCAAAGTATTTAAACCCAAAGCCTATAATTAATACACAAAACCAAAATCAGTTAAGGGTTCTCATTAAAACAATAACTGAAGTTAACATTTCTTAACTAACCTCAATTTCAGGTTGTAATGAGGACCAATCTCAGTTTACATTTCATTAGGAAATCTCAGATTTCCCAACATACAACCCAATTCTCAGTCCCAGTTTTTACCCATAGAACATATATAGCAAACAACCACAATTTCAGTTAAATCTCAGTTCAATTCTTTGTCAAGGAAAGGGAATACACATTCCCAGTTTTCAATTTAAAAATCTCAGTTTTCTCATGATGAGTTCAACTCAGTTTTTAACATGTTAAAACTCAATTCAATTTGAAAATCCAAAACCTATATCATAAACTAATTTGGAGATATAAACTAAACTTAGATATAATGTAAATTCCTGTTTAAAATCGAATTTGAACATTTGAAATGTTTGAAAACAGTGAACCACATAATAACATGTATCAGTAAAAAAACTCTTTGAAACCAAAACCAATTCGAATCAAATTAAACATCTAATTTACAACTAATAGGTTGGTAATCAGAGTACTACATGTGTATGTGTCTGTCGAGCAATAATGTGTCAAGAATCTGGACACAAACGTGTCCAAATACTCACGCACACACGTAGACACACACGCGTGCACACAGCGTCGTGCAGCGAGTCCAGGGACTCGTGCACTCGACACAGGCCACGTGGAGCCACGTGGCCGTGCACACGTGTAGCCCACATGTAGGGCTACACGATCGACACCCTGTATCGTGTCCACGTGGTGACAGGACACGACACGAAGTGCGTGTCAGTGCTGAATTTCCGTGTGCACCGTACAGTAAAAAAAACGTGCGATCGTGTTTCGTGTCCAACTCGACACGACCTATCGTGAAACTCGAGGGGGGGGTCTGTCAGTGATGGTCCCCTCCTCTGTGTCAATTTGTACGTGTCCACGTGTCAAGAACAGGGAGATATTAAGGTCGGGTAGCAGGACACTGCCACACTGTGCAGTACAGTGTGTTCGTGTCTGATTTTGACATGGACACGACACAATATTGTGCTCAGTGATGGGGTTCTGTGATCTACACCTATAGGGTTAGAAAATTGTTCAAATAGTTTTCGAAATCATTAACATTTAACTCACAGAGGAAATACATCAAACACTTTAATATTAACCTAGATACGTGTCCGATACGGATACCAAACCCAATCTATTTCCTACCAAACTTAGCCTATAGGTCCCTGGTACCTAGATGCATGCAACCATGAAGAGAAATCACAATATTACTAGGTTTTAGGGCATGTTACCTATTGAGTGAAAACTCAATGAAAACCAAGGTAGGGGGTGTCCTCTTCAAATGATGATGCCAAAAGCTTGTGCAACCCTTAGCACCCTCAATGGTAGGGGATCCCAATGCAAGAAACTAGGCTCAATTTGGAGTTGATTTGGATATTTGGGGAGAAGTTTAGGGAAGAACACAAAAGAGGCAAATAAAATGAATTAAAAATGGTGCAAATGATTAATAGGATGTATTTATAGAGGGTGGAGATGTGTGTTGGCTGCCATTAAGTTAGGGTTAGGGTTTAGGATGAGTGGCTATGGTTTCTCCAACAATTTCTAGGCAATCTAATGGCTCATAACTAAAGTAGCCCCCTTTAACCTTTAGCATAAAATATCTCCTTAACAAATATCTAGATATTACACTAATGTGATTACTTAATGAAACCCTCTAACTTAGTCTCTAGGGTCATGATTAACAATCTAGATTAGGCTAACTTCTAGGTCAAGTCTCAACAATTTAACTAACACATATTTAATTAATATAATTTACAATTTCACAAAAGTGTCAAAATGACCAAAGTACCCCTAGGCTTAAAAGTAGAAATTTGAAATCCTAAACACATGATTAGGTCTCATTGGTCATGATTAGTCTTCTAGGTCATGTATGACTAAGGTTACACTAGCAAAATACCAATTTCACATTTCACTCAATTAAAATAGTTTTAAAATAACTAAAAATCACCAAAAATCATCTCATGACTAAAATCAAATATTTTAATGATTTAAAATACAAAAGTTCAAATTTACCCTTATTTTGGAAAAGTGGGTGTTACAGCACGAGATTGAATAATGACCTTAAATATCGAGAATGAATCGTTGCACGAGTTGCAACGAGTAAGATGCAAAAAATCGCGGATGCGATAGTAACGGGTCGAGTTGGTCGCTAAGTCGAGTTCGAGTAGGCGCACGTGTGTGTTGGCCGAATGTCGCGTTAAGCTTTGGATAAGCGAATATTGCGTGTGTGATCGATATGATCGCAAAGGTACGGTTAGATTGAATGTATGTCAAACTTAAGCGAATGACTGTGCATGTTGGTCTAGTTGTTGTACAATTCGAGTAAGTGAATGCTAGAGCTGGGATGGAAAAGATCGCCATACGGGATGGTTGATTTGAAATAGATGTCGGACCTATGCGGAGTGTAAAGTCGAGTAATGACTCGATTTCGAGTGGTATATGCAATACCAATTGTGTGATCAATACAGCGAAGCATTGTATCGATAACAATAGGCTCAATTTCTGAGTGGTATATGCAATACCACTTAGCGATAGCTATGTTAAGCCGTTTGGTGACTTGCAATAGAATGCATCGAGACGATTGTGTCATTACAATAAGTTGTCCTCAATGGACGGAGTAGTAACAAGGCTCGAGAAGGAATGACTTGATAGGAGTCGATGCAAGTATGCTTCAATGAATTGAGTTGAATGATTATGTATGAAGTCGTACCCAGGGATGATACGTCGGACGAGGATTCTTTAAGTGTAAGTCGAACGATAGGCTGAGCATAGCGAAGAAATGTTATGTTGAGGAAATGGTCGACCCGGTCGGATTTACGGTGAGTTAGTACGAAGAATTATTCGGAACGAGTTGAGTAGGTATGAAGAAATCGTACGAACAAATTTGAGTTAGTGCAATAAGTCGGTAGCACGATTTGGAAGTGCGAGTTAGGGATATGAGATTGGATATGTGAATTAGAAATTGTGTCGCGATGATGGTAGTTAGTTACAACTGAATGGATCTTGATTTGTAAGACTTGATTCGTATTCGAGTTCGGATAATGACAGTGATTGCAACGAATTGGAGCTTATGAGAGAGAAAGATGTTCAAGTTATGCATATCGACGATGGTATTGAGGCGTATCAAAGACGATATACAATAACTCGGGAATACTCTGATCGAATGAACGAAAATTATGTTGAACATTGTTGTTGGATGAATAAGATGCAAGTTAAGTTGATGGTAGTTTGGATGGTAACGATAGGAATGCTTCGAAGAGTTTGAGAGTGGATGGATAGTACTTAGATGAAAAAGAAAGTGTTTTGGATTGCTTCGTGGATGACCACAATGTTGACATTCTTGTCTTATGCGAGTGCAACTCTAGCATCGCACATGCGTCACACCAAACTAGGACGATCATTCCGCATGAGCACTGGTATGGTGATTCATCCGGCGGGGATGATCGAACTTATAAGGCGTGACAAATCGAATTTAGACTTGTGGTTTGGTGCGAAGGTGAATTTGAGGATTGTTACGATAAGCCTGGAGTGTGTCGTAAAATTTGTCGTGGGTAAATAGACTCATACCCAAGGCGAACAAATGTTGCTCGGTTGCGATATTGTTAACAGTAGTGCATGAGTGATCGAATAGTAACGTCGGGAATTGATTTGGCTCTGCGATAGGATATATCATGGTTCGTAGTAACTGTCCCCCGTTGATAATCTTCAATTATTGAGCGTAGTTTCGGGACAGATGACCCTAGAAGACTTGACTGCCAAATCAAGTGAATGTTGAAGTCCCATAGGATGACCCAACAAAGTCGCATAAGAAATTTTGTCGAGGATGAAGGATGATGTACTGTATGTTAAGGATCTTAGTATGTATTGAACATTAAGATAAAACATTGAACAATTGAATAAGCGACGTGCATCAAGTGTACGGGTCACAGTAGGGCGGTGATGATAGAACATTGAAAGGCAATATCGAGATGTGTATCACGTGCACGACTCCATGAACATTGAACACTAGGTCTAGAACATGGATTATGGCATTAAGCGTGCCCTCATGCACGAAATCTACGAAATGACTAAGTAACGACGGAACTAGGCTATGTGAATAACTTATGAATGGAACGCGTTGAATATAAGTACGAAAAGTCCAAGCCGTTGGGCGTCGTGCATCAATACGGATGTGTTGGGGCATAATGCCGTCGGAACTTGAGATAGAGATTGGGAATTATGTTTATGGAATATGAGATTGGTTGGTATGATATGACTTATTTGCTATGGCACGTATTGCATGGTCAATGGACTCGGATGGCCCGTGCACGGGTGCGGCTTCCCTCGGACGGTTACGACCGGGGCACCGGGACCGTTCGGTCTAGGAGGGAATTATGTATGGTATTTATGGTGCACATCATTCGGGCGGTTTGCGACCGACCAGTGTTGTAATAAGCTATGATATCAGTAAGTTTGGGATCCTTCGGATATTGGGCTCGCAACCCGTATCGAAGCGATCATAGGTTTACACATAAAGATGCCAAGTCCATTACGGTACGAAACACCGTGACCTTCATATAATAGGGCCGGTGGGCTGAGATTAGGGTTGGGTGCAGGCGCAGGGCCTGCTAAGTCCAAGTATGGTTGGTTGATTATGTGAATTGTATGATTGGTTATGTGAAGTTCTAACCATTCCAGACTAGGAAAAATGGGACAGAGATGAGCACGATCACTATGTTTACGTACAGATTATGTCTAACTGCATCTGCTGCAGGAACACGATGTTGGACACATTACATTAAGTTGTTGTGTATTGAATATTTCTATGAAACTGATCCTAAGGCTAAATAGAAAGATCACCAACTTAAGATGCATGTTTCACTAAAATTACTTAGTGTTTGGTTTGGGTGCTTGTGGGCCTTGATCAGTGCAGCGAGGACGAAATAACTAATCTCCTACTAGTTTGCTTGCAGGTCCAGTGTTATGATCAGCTCGGGACGAAGCTTGGCTTAGACGCGCTGAGGCATAGAGTCCTTAGCGTTTCAAAGGAAGCACCGCATTGGCGTTCGGACTTGCAACCTGGAGATGTTCGGCCGAAGACTACTTTGTGGCTATAAAGAGGCATAATGTATGGAACAATGTAATCCTTTATGAGCTAGAGAGATAATGAGCGTTGTAGCCAATTGGCATATTAAGTTAGGCTATTCAGAGCTTTTGTAACCTTCAGTTTATTATAAATAAAAGACATTCTTGTTGTATACTTTGTTTTCCTTCCGCTGCTTATGTTATCAATTTGAGATAATTACAATGTGAACCTGTTATCTTGCCTTACACGAGCGTAACTCCAGGCTCGTGCGGCATCACGCCCCAGCGAGGACGATAATTCGGGTGAAATCTAGCAAGGACGAGCGATTTCCCGGATCGGGGCGTGACAAGTTGGTATCAGAGCGGTTCCATCCTCTGGACTGTAAACGAATCTCTTTGACCCTCAGTTGCTTCGATATCGAAATTCAGTTGACTCTAAGTTGTTTCCGCAACCGCATGGCTCATGGATCTGCTCGACGCTACATTGGATGTTCCATACAATAAGTCTATATTAAGTGCGTACGTCTGCCACAAGTATGTCGTGACTATCACGCTCTCTCCGAGTGCCATCGAGGAATGTTGGTTGCACGAAGTGCAACGAGTTATGAAATGTGGGTTTCTTGAAGTACAATAAAGTTACGAGTCGCCGGTTGCACGAAGTGCAACGAATATGGTGATATTGGTTGCACGAAGTGCAGCGAGTTATGAAAGTTTGGTTTCCCGAAGTGCAACAAAGTTGCGAGTCGTTGGTCGCACGAAGTGCAACGAATATGGTGATGTTGGTTGCATGAAGTGCAATAAGATACGTATAGTTGGTCGCACGAAGTGCGAAGAAATACGTGTTGTTGGTTGCACAAAGTACAACGGGTCGATATATGAGGCGATGCGTGTTATGTGGCTATGTGAATGGTTATGTGTTGTTGGTTGCACGGAGTACAGCAAGTCGTGAATCGTTCGTTGCATCGGTGCAACGAGTCGATATGGTATGATGCGTGTTGTATGGCTATGCGGATGGATAGAGATATGTTGCACGAGATTGAATAATGACCTTAAGTATCGAGAATGAATCGTTGCACGAGTTGCAACGAGTAAGATGAAAAAAATTGCGAATGCGATAGTAACGGGTCGAGTTGGTCGCTAAGTCGAGTTCGAGTAGGCGCACGTGTGTGTTGGCCGAATGTCGCGTTAAGCTTTGGATAAGCGAATGTTGCGTGTGTGATCAATATGATCCCAAAGGTACGGTTAGATTGAATGTATGTCAAACTTAAGCGAACGATTGCGCATGTTGGTCTAGTTGTTGTACAATTCGAGTAAGTGAATGCTAGAGTTGGGATCGAAAAGATCGCCATACGGGATGGTTGATTTGAAATAGATGTCGGACCTATGCGGAGTATAAAGTCGAGTAATGACTCAATTTCGAGTGGTATATGCAATACCAATTGTGTGATCAATGCAGCGAAGCATTGTATCGATAACGATAGGCTCAATTTCTGAGTGGTATATGCAATACCACTTAGCGATAGCTATGTTAAGCCGTTTGGTGACTTGCAATAGAATGCATCAAGACGATTGTGTCATTACGATAAGTTGTCCTCATTGGACGGAGTAGTAACAAGGCTCGAGAAGGAATGACTTGATAGGAGTCGATGCAAGTATGCTTCAATGAATTGAGTTGAATGATTATGTGTGAAGTCGTACCCAGGGATGATACGTCGGACGAGGATTCGTTAAGTGTAAGTCGAACGATAGGCTGAGCATAGCGAAGAAATGTTACGTTGAGGAAATGGTCTACCCGGTCGGATTTACGGTGAGTTAGTACGAAGAATTATTCGGAACAAGTTGAGTAGGTACGAAGAAATCGTGCGAACGAATTTGAGTTAGTGCGATAAGTCGGTAGCATGATTTGGAAGTGCGAGTTAGGGATATGAGATTGGATATGTGAATTAGAAATTGTGTCGAGATGATGGTAGTTAGTTACAACTGAATGGATCTTGATTTGCAAGACTTGATTCGTATTCGAGTTCGGATAATGACAGTGATTGCAATAAATTGGAGCTTATGAGAGAGAAAGATGTTCAAGTTATGCATATCGACGATGGTATTGAGACGTATCAAAGACGATATGCAATAACTCGGGGATACTCTGATCGAATGAACGAAAATTATGTTGAACATTGTTGTTGGATGAATAAGATGCAAGTTAAGTTGATGGTAGTTTGGATGGTAACGATAGGAATGCTTCGAAGAGTTTGAGAGTGGATGGATAGTACTTGGATAAAAAAGAAAGTGTTTTGGATTGCTTCGTGGATGACCACAATGTTGACATTCTTGTCTTATGCGAGTGCAACTCCAGCATCGCACATACGTCACACCAAACTAGGGCGATCATTCCGCGTGAGCACTGGTATGGTGATTTATCTAGCGGGGATGATCGAACTTACAAGGCATGGTAAATCGAATTTAGACTTGTGGTTTGGTGCGAAGGTGAATTTGAGGATTGTTACGATAAGCCTGGAGTGTGTCGGAAAATTTGTCGTGGGCAAATAGACTCGTACCCAAGGCGAACAAATGTTGCTCGATTGCGATATTGTTAACGGTAGTGCATGAGTGATCGAATAGTAACGTCGGGAATTGATTTGGCTCTGCGATAGGATATAGCATGGTTCGTAGTAACTGTCCCCCATTGATGATCTTCAATTATTGAGCGTAGTTTCGGGACAGATGACCCTAGAAGAATTGACCGCCAAATCAAGTGAATGTTGAAGTCCCATAGGATGACCCAACAAAGTCGCATAAGAAATTTTGTCGAGGATGAAGGATGATGTACTGCATGTTAAGGATCTTAGTATGTATTGAACATTAAGATAGAATATTGAATAATTGAATAAGCGATGTAATGCCTGTGGTTCGTATTGCGTATTTCTGAAATACGTGTATGTATTTGTTCTTGTATTGCATGATTTCTTGGCTTGGCATTTCCTTCTTGGCTTGGTTTATTCTTGGCCCGGGTTGGCTTGGTTCGGTTGGGATTATTTTGGTTCATCATGAACCATGGATAAACCTCCTACCTACCACCACCCTTAATATTTATTGCCATTTCTTCTTTCTCTCTCTTCATTACTCATCTTCTTCTTCCCTATTACTTCCTTACCTACCAAAGAGAGGGAGAGAGAGGTCTAGGCTAGTGCAACCTGCTTCCACAAGAGAGCTCGTTTTTATTGTTCCATTAGCTTCTTCTCATGTTTCTAAGCCACATTAGAACTTGTCATTTTCCATTTTGAGGCTTTAATTTTTGTAGATCTAGAAATTAGTTACTTTCGGATTTTGGTGGTTTTGATCTATCAAACTTCTTTGTTTTCAAGTTTTGATGGTTCCATGTTGTAGAATTTTATTCTATCCAATTTTGACCTTTGAAAAGTTGGATTTGGACTTATTTTGACCAAGTTATGGACTTTTGAAGCTTTGGGTTCAACCATGGAGTTCCTGCTGATTTAGAGAAGACAGTGAGCAGTGCACGAGCTTTTTAGCTTGTGCCACTGAGCTGCGCACGCTCTTTAGCACAGCGCAATCGACCCCATACGCTGTCTTTTGGGAGCGTATGACTCGCATACGCTCGCTTGCTTGACAAGGAGTCGTATGGACCCCATACGCTGCCTTTTGGGAGCGTATGACTCGCATACGCTCGCTTGCTTGACAAGGAGTCGTATCGACCCCATACGCTGCCTTTTGGGAGCGTATGACTCGCATACGCTCGCTTGCTTGACAAGGAGTCGTATGGACCCCATACGCTGCCTTTTGGGAGCGTATGACTCGCATACGCTCGCTTGCTTGACAAGGAGTCGTATGGACCCCATACGCTGCCTTTTGGGAGCGTATGACTCGCATACGCTCGCTTGCTTGACAAGGAGTCGTATGGAGTACATGCGCTGCCTTTTGGGAGCGTATGACTCGCATACGCTCGCTTGCTTGACGATGAGTCGTATTGAGTACATACGCTGCCTTTTTGGAAGCGTATGACTTGCGTACGCTGACTTGAGCGTAGCCTGACTTGAGCGTAGCCTGACCTGAGCGTAGCCTGATTACCCTGGATCTTCTATAGCCTTGTATATTGATATTTTATTAGATATTTAACGTCCATTTTATATCCTTACGCCTTTTGTCATGAACTTGATAATCACGAATTTATGTAATATGTTTGGAAAGGATAACTGAGCCTGACACGATAGTGACCCGTAGTGGTGCACTCCTGACATGAGTAACATGACATGACCTGATAGTGGTCCGTCGTGGCGCACTCCTGACTAGTACCCTTGACCTGATAACCTGACATGTTATATCTTGATAAGCTGTTGCGACGGCTACCTGACATGACATGACCTGTATAATAACCTGGACACCGTGGGTGATTGTGCTTGTATAAATAAACCAGTCCTGTCTTGCATCATGTCTAGGATGGGACTCCTGAGTACCACGGTCAGGAGTACCTATTGAAATGAACTAAGGACTAATAACTAGATTAATACATTAGTCATGAAGAGATTTCCCAGCTACAGGCAATTCCGTTACCTGGGCACGCCTTGGGATCTGTAGCCTGCCGTCGAGTAGGGCACATTTCCAGCACAATGTCATGTGTTGCACCCTTCAAGCTACCTAAGGGTACATTCGTTTCTCGGACGATGTACCCACCTGAATTCAACTCTAATCTTTTAACCCGGGTAACCTGGATGGTCTGCAGGGCTTGTGGCTGAGGAATAATCTCACTGCATCTTGTTAGTAATTAGGCTTGTGACAACCCTAGTTAGTTAAAGTATCAAGCCGTAATTCTTGCTTGGCCGTGAAGTGATTGGACGGAGTCTAACCAGTCTAGTCTTGTCCTGATCCTGTTCCAGACTATTGAATGACCAGAATGCTTGTATTTATTTTACTGATAAATGGTGAGAATTCTAAGTTCTGTTCAGACGAAGGGTTACAACCCCGGTCCTTGTTTGGTTTACGGGTTGTAACTTGGTTATCTGAATAGTCCCATGGTTATCTCGTCGTATATCATCCTGGTGTATTTTCTTTATTTCCAGTTCTTACTTTTATTTATATCTTGTGCTGATTGCTGGTTTTAGCTCTTAAGTGAAGCCTCCTTTGTGGCACTTGCTCTTTCTGGGGTCTGACCCAGCTGGTTTTGTGTGGCCAGATTTCGCAGCTCCAGAGGATCTACCGACCTTCCAGCCAGATGGTGGCCACTAGACGGAACCCTGGCAACGAGTGGGTTATCTTTGGCTCTCCCGCTCTATTGTAAAAATATTCTTTTGAGATGTTTAGCCGACGAGCACCTGTTTAGCTCGGTTGCACTTGCTTACTGTCTACCTACGGGCTGTAGCATGATTAACAGATCCTAGGGTTGATCATGTATGACTAAACTCTTGCTAGTCCTAACATTTTGTAACAACTAGCTTCATGATCAGCTGAATATGTAATGTTTGGGACGCCTTACTATTGTA
The DNA here is from genome assembly GCA_029216955.1 of Iris pallida. Taxonomy (NCBI): domain Eukaryota; kingdom Viridiplantae; phylum Streptophyta; class Magnoliopsida; order Asparagales; family Iridaceae; genus Iris; species Iris pallida. Next base: position 16,019,519 of record JANAVB010038613.1, read on the forward strand.
TATTTAATGATCATACTTCTTGTAACCTTTTACTTACTTGCTTGTGATTGAGACACTAGGCTTATTCATGACCTTAGGAGACTGTTGGCTTGTAGATAAACCCTCATGTATCTAGACAGCCGTGACCGTATAGCGAGATGGATTCCATTTCATATACGTAGCTGGCTATGTCTGCCCCCGCTCTCCAGTATTCTGGTTCTGGGGCGTGACAAGCGACGTGCATCAAGTGTACGGGTCGCGGTAGGGCGGTGATGATAGAACATTGAAAGGCAATATCGAGATGTGCATTACGTGCACGACTCCATGAACATTGAACACTATGTCTAGAACATGGATTATGGCATTAAGCGTGCCCTCATGCACGAAATCTACGAAATGACTAAGTAACGACGGAACTAGGCTATGTGAATAACTTATGAATGGAACGCGTTGAATATAAGTACGAGAAGTCTAAGCCGTTGGACGTCGTGCATCAATACGGATGTGTTGGGGCATAATGTCGTCGGAACTTGAGATAGAGATTGGGAATTATGTTTATGGAATATGAGATTGGTTGGTATGATATGACTTATTTGCTATGGCGCGTATTGCATGGTCAATGGACTCGGATGGCCCGTGCACGGGTGCGGCTTCCCTCGGACGGTTACGACCGGGGCATCGGGACCGTTCGGCCTAGGAGAGAATTATGTATGGTATTTATGGTGCACATCATTCGGACGGTTTGCAACCGGCCAGTGTTGTGATAAGCTATGATATCAGTAAGTTTGGGATCCTTCGGATATTGGGCTCGCAACCCGTATCGAAGCGATCATAGGTTTACACATAAAGATGCCAAGTCCATTACGGTGCAAAACACCGTGACCTTCATATAGATAGGGCCGGTGGGCTGAGATTAGGGTTGGGTGCAGGCGCAGGGCCTGCCACCCTTATGCATAAGTCCAAGTATGGTTGGTTGATTATGTGAATTGTATGATTGGTTATGTGAAGTTCTAACCATTCCATGCTAGAAAAAATGGGACAGAGATGAGCACGATCACTATGTTTATATATAGATTATGTCTAACTGTATCTGCTGCAGGAACACGATGTTGGACACATTTACATTAAGTTGTTATGTATTGAATATTGTCATGAAACTGATCCTAAGGCTAAATAGAAAGATCACCAACTTAAGATGCATGTTTCACTAAAATTACTTAGTGTTTGGTTTGGGTGCGTGTGGGTCTTGATCACTGCAGCGAGGACGAAAGCACTAATCTCCCACTAGTTTGCTTGCAGGTCCAGTGTTATTATCAGCTCGGGGCGGAGCTTGGCTTGGACACGCCGAGGCATGGAGTCCTTAGCATTTCAAGGGAAGCACCGCATTGGCGTTCGGACTTGCAACATGGAGATGTTCAGCCAAAGACTACTTGGTGGCTATAAAGAGGCATAATGTATGGAACAATGTAATCATTTGTGAGCTAGAGAGATCATGAGCGTTGTAGCCAATTGGCATATTAAGTTGGGCTATTCAGAGCCTTTGTAACCTTCAGTTCATTATAAATAAAAGAGATTCTTGTTGTATACTATGTTTTCCTTCCACTGCTTATGTTATCAATTTGAGATAAACACTATGTGAACATGTTATCTTGCCTTGCACGAGCGCAACTCCAGGCTCGTGCGGCATCACGCCCCAACGAGAACGATAATTCAGGTGAAATCTAGCGAGGACGAGCGATTTTCTGGATCGGGGCGTGACAGTTGCTGCTGTGAAAGGACAGATTCTGCACCAAATGGATGTGCACAATGCTTTTCTTCATGGAGATCTGACAGAGGAGGTGTACATGAAATTGTCACCAGGTTTTTCGTATAGTGAAACAAAGTGTGTCGCCTGCGTAAGTCTCTTTATGGACTGAAACAGGCACCGTGTTATTGGTTTGCTAAGCTTGCTTCTTCTCTGATTTCCTAGATTTACTCAGTCTCATTCCTATTATTCCCTCTTATCTTATTTGAGGGGGAAGGTATAGTTGCATGTTTTGATTTATCTGGATAATATGATTGTGTCTGGTAATGATTCAGGTGCTTTAGACAGTTTCAAAAAGTACCTCAGTTCATGCTTTCACATGAAGGACCTTGGTGTGTTCAAGTACTTCCTTAGCATAGAGGTGGCTCAGAGTGCAGCAGAAATTTCCTTATGTCAGAGGAAGTATGCATTGGATATCATTGCAGAGTGTGGCTTGATGGGGTCTCGCCCTGCCAGTTTTCCCATGGAACCGAATCACAAGCTGGCAGAATCGACTAGTCCTAGGATGGTGGAGGTCAAGCCTTACAGGAGGCTGGTTGGGAGGTTGATTTATTTGTCATTTACTCACCCTAATTTGGCTTATGCAGTACATATATTGACTCAGTTTTTACAGGAGCCTAGACAAGACCATTGGCATGCAGCTTTGAGAGTTGTCAGATATCTTAAGAATGCCCCGAGACAGGGCATCCTGTTGAAAGCCGATTGTGATCTCAGTTTCCTGGTTGGTGTGATTCAGACTGGGCGAGTTGTCTTGTGACTCGACGTTCTGTTACAGGCTGGCTGGTGTTTTTAGGTGGTTCCTTTATCTCTTGGAAAACCAAGAAACAACCAACTGTTTCACGGTCTTCTGTTGAAGCTGAATAACAGTCTCTTATTGCGCTTGTTTGTGAGCTGAAATGGTTGAAGAAGTTATTGGTGTGTTTGGGGGTTTGCCAGGTGTCTTCTATGCGGGTGTATTGTGACAGTCGGTCAGCTTTGCATCTAGCTCAGAACCCAGTATTTCATGAACGTAGTAAGCATATTGAGGTGGATTTGCATTTTATTCGAGACGTTATTCAGGATGGCACAGTGATTGCTTCGCATGTTCCTACTTCTTCCCAACTGGCTGACATCTTCACTAAGCCCCTTGGGAAGAAGTTTTTTGATCCTTTACTTCGCAAGTTGGGCATTTGTGACTTGCATGCTCCAACTTGAGAGAGGGTGTTAGATTATATTTACTATTAAGTACATAGCATTTTTAGTGTGTAATTATCGAGCACTATAATGTTAGCCCATTAGCCCAATGGCTTAATTTGTCTCAGGGTATATATCGTAATCATTGCACATTAATCAAAATACAGGATTATTATTTCCTACAGCATCCATCATTGACAAAAAAAAAAGAACGCAGAAAATCCGGAATCTCGAAACTTACCTGTCAATATACATTTGGAAATAAGATTGAAGTCCATATAGAAGAAACCAAGTTTTTGTGTGTAAAAGACCAAATCCATCTTTTGACCCACAATAACTGTTTTACCTTTTGTTACTTTAAGATACTCCAGTGCCTTTTCTTTCATTCAGTAGTCCGACAGTAGGTGACATTTTCCTCAAGAAATGTCGGCAAGAACATAAGTTTTCTTTTGGAAAGGTTACACAAATTACCTTGTCACCTATCTGAATGTAAAACAAGGACTTAGCTAAATGAGCTTCACATACTTCACTCTCACGGTCACCAATCAAACTGACATTTCATCATTATCATCGGATCTCCACCAGTTTTGATGCAATGATTGCATTGCACAATACTCATGCCCATTCATGTCAAGCAAGATGCAAACATAATCTCGAATCAACTCTCGCTAGGATGTGTTTCATAAACACAGTAGGTTACAGAGGAACGAGGTTTATCAAGTGTCTAAATTCACTTGGACCAATTACTCAGGTTTTCACTCTCTAAAACATCTCCAATTCATATAACCTCTTATACAGTAAAAGCACTAAATATGACTTCATCCCCAATTCTCGGGGTTGCATTTTGAAATAAGTTATTTTCCCTTTGGTTTAGACAAACCTTATGAGAAGTTGCTAAATCTAACACAAGTTTCTACAGCTCCTTATGATCATGTTAGCATAACCAAGAAACATCGCAAGAGCTCCTACAGCTCCTTATGTCTAATAACAACATCTTTAGGTAATCAAGATGTGAATAGAATGTTAATATCTAATCTCACCATATGCAGGAGGATTTGCAATGATTGTCTGGGCTTTGGAAGGTGCTCCTGTGACGATATCAGGTTCTGTGGATGCTGGAAGAAGCGAATCAATTATCTTCTTCAGTTTCTTTCTCTGTATCTTTATTTTTGCAGGTCCAGATAGCAAATATCCCTTGTTCCTTGCCATATGTGTCGATCAAAATTTTCAGATCTTAAGTACGTAAATCTGGCAATAGTTGCACAAAGTGATCTTTCAAAATGGAAAGTGTTACTTTTATGAATTCAACAATGTTCAGATATTGAAGAATCAACAGTAAGATTTGTGGGCCTTTCCAGGAGAGTGCATTCTAATTCCATTTATAGCTTTGGCAGGCAAGCGAGCACTCTCCTGAAATATACCCCATACTTATTCATAGCACTCTCCTTCTATACAAGCAAGCGAGCAGTTCGCAGGCAAGCCAACCACACAACACGTTATCAGCTTAAAGCTTAGGGGAGTATCCTACAACAAACATCAACAGACACTCAAACATAGTTCAACAAAATCTAATAAAAACTTAGTGTCACAAAATTTAGGAATGAAATTTATAATGTATCCAATATGAAACAAAAACTAGGACAAATACCAAAAAAGTCAACAAACAGACTAACTATCATCTACAATCAGCTTATCAAAAAATTGAAAAGCTAATTCACTTTTGTGATAACTTCTAAAAAGCAGGCGGGACTTTTTCAACACTTTTTGAAATGCAACCCAAACCAACCTCAAATCTCCACAAAAAAAACCATGACTCTTGTTCCACTATACCTGGATACCTTCTCGCTACTACAAAGGCAGGCATTTTGATTGGTCAATGAAGTCTCCTACTATGCCACCTTCATACCCAACACGTCCAGGCTCACAATCTTAAAACAAGATATCCAAGACCATATAAGCATTACCAAAGGGCATTGTTGTTCAACTCCTTGCAACAATGTTAAATTGTGATATGAAAATAAAAGGTTGGTTATTCGGCGTAGCTAGATGAACAAAATTGATCATGCACAACAAAAATCAGACATTGATGAGCACAAAGTTTGAACCTGGTTCTTAAGCCACATTCTTTCAATATGGTGATTCAATTCATTTAATACCCATCTCAAATATAAAGAGTAATGAACATGTACGTCTAGCCGCCCTACTTGAGAACCAAGATGACGGATTTATAATGCATCATGTTTAGCATTGTCCAAGTCAAAATTATTTAGAACATGATAAATATAAGCTTCAGACCACCACATTCGCAACAACTATATGGCGAACTAATGTTTTTTACGCCATAAATAGCAGTAGCAACAAACTTACAAAAGATTGACCATAAATAACATCCATAGATCATATGAGAGTTCACCAGGGCCACGACGGCATTCATTTAGCATGTCCAGGTAAAACTGGCACTTGTTGATATCGCTCCTAAAATTGTTGATACACTGCCACATGCACAAAGAAACAAAGAATATTAATGCTTTAGAACTCACTCAAATCACATTCACATACACATATTTCTAGGACGTCTCTGTTGTAATTTGCATGGATGAAAAAACGAGATAAAAGGCTATTCCTAACAAGACTATTCCCAATATACCTTGCTTACATCCTGGACGGCCTTTGAGTTGATGCTGCAAAAATTAGCACCATTAATCGCATTGCCCGCAAGAGAAACTTGTGGGGCTTCAGAGGCTACAGTTTCATGCTAAATTGTTCAAGGGTCCATCACAATATTGACTGCCCTGCGAGCAACTGTGCTTCCAAAACCATAGGCTATACCTATGTGAATACTCATGTAACAGAAAAAGTATATTTACATATAAATTAAAAACTATTGATATCATGTGAAGGTACCTTGGGCAATAGTAGAACCAATTCCTCCAAGGATAGATCCACCACCTCCTTGAACTGGGCCTGGAGGGGGAGCATGATTTACTAAACTCAAAATAGAAACCAAGTTAATATTCAGTAATATGGGAATAAAAGATAACAAATACTTAATGATGAAGAAAATTGAAAAGTATTTTTGCTTCAGAAAACATACAAAATCATCACTAGTTACTAGCTTCTCAGCTAGAACAACATCTTTAGCAGCCTAAGGCAGGGCGAATAATCACATAGTTATACGGGTAATGAAAATGTTGACTTCAATTCTGTAATGAAAACATTCTCATTTTTTTTCTATTATGTTTTTGCCAATGACACTAATGTGGATACTAGTAGAAACTGTTGCTGAGTGTGCAAGTGTTATTGCTTACATGTTGGATAATGGTACAACATATACAAGCAGGATACTAATCGAATATTTTTGCATGAATACGACACCGATATGTATCGGATGCCCAAGTACAAATTTTTATGTGTCTATACTTTGATAAACATTGGCATTCTTGTTCAAAAAGGAGTTGTCCTTTATTATATTAGTGGCGAAGGTCTCTTGAGGCTTAGGTTTTCTCCCAATTTGATTTTCTAAAATATGAAGAAAATGTGTAGTAAGCATAAAACTTAAAATCTTTTAAAGGATGAATAGGCATAGACCAATATAAAGCACATATACCATCTTTTTTTCTGTGAGTAGTTGTAGGAATAGAACCACCTGTGTGGATACCGAATACTGACATTGCTTGTCAATTTTTTTTTTCGTTGGTCTCGCATTGGCCGCAATTTTTTTCTCTGTCCAGAACTGCTTCAATGCGACCCAACGTTCATTTTGTATCCACTCGGGCCCTCCACAACTTGCCTTGGCATCAACAATTTTTTCCTTGCATAGCATGTTTGGGAAGCACCTAGTGCGTACTTGTTTGAATGATTTGCGAATAGCAAGCTCCTTCTCCAAAACCTACCGATTTTGAGTCTATAGTTGTGAAATGAACATAATAACACAGAAACACTCGACATATATAAGTAATATTGTATAATAAACTAAATTGATTTCTTTTTGGCATTCCATTAAATATATATGGCTCACCTTCAACATCGCAGACCTGATCGCTGTCGGACCAACCTAGGTGTGCAGGCTTTAGAAAAGCTACAACACCACTAACGTGCGGGCACGCCATCGACATCCATGACAGGATGTTGAACTCCTTGATCGTCTGGTCCGAGTCGAGACCCGTTGGTCCCATCGTCGCCCACGCGTCCAGAATGTTCAACCACGGGCCGATGAGGTCCAACTTAAAATCTTCAGGCTGAGAGTATTCGACCCCCAGCCAGAGAACGACGACACCGCCCACTCGGTCACTTGGAACGAGATCGAAGTCATCCAGTTTGTCGTAGAGGAGATGTAGGATTTGAGCGCGTCGGCCTCATCGGAGCCCACGGCAAGTAGGGAGCACGTAGGCATGGACGATGAGCCCTTCCCCATTGGATCCTTCGTTGGTGAGCAATATTCCGACCCCGCTGGCCTCCTTCACCACCATCTTTGGCGACACTCAGGCTGCTGCGTCGGTCGCAGATCACCAACTTCCCAATGACCAGCTAGGGATCCAGAGGATTCTCCAGGAGGCCAAGAGCCCACTCCTCTTCCCATTTTCGAGTATCGAGAGGAGTTTTAGGGTTAGAACCAAATGGGCCAGGAGCTAGGAAGAAAGGAAATTGGGGTTGCAATTTGTGGCTGCTTGCCTAATTTTGGTTTAAGTTTGGTAAAGCTTATTAGATGTTTGGTGCGTTTAAGTGGATTGTCACATTGGAACGATATCAAAAAATTTGGAGCCTAAAATTTTCCCTTCCCGCCCATATTCTATTGTCACAAATTAATTTCCATGTCATAAATTGGGAGAAATAGTAAAATTTAGATAGACCTTTGGTTAGTCTTTACTCCGTATAGATATCAAATAATGGAAGAAAATTTAATATATGCATGAAAAATAAATTTTAAGGATGTGTTAAATATTAATTAATTTTAATCTGTGCATACATTTTTAAAAACTACTTGTTTATTCTTTTAATGATTATTATAGTGTTAAGAGTTACACCATATGCATGTATTTTAGTACTACTCTCCCAAAAAAATTGTCTCTCTCTGTACCATTAACTAAGTCTCATAAAATATCTACCATTTTGTTATGTAATTTGATGTAGTGTAACCCTAAGGCCTCGTTTGGTTTGCGGAATCTCCCGGTTGGGAAAGGAAAGTGATTACTTTCCTATGTTTGGGTGCCCAAGAAATTGAGGAGGAAAGGAAAGTGATTCCCAATGGAAGAGAAATTAGGGGGGAAGGAATCACTTTCCCACATTGAAGTATTCACTTTTCTTTCCAAATTCCTTGGCATTGCCAAACATCGGAAAGGAAAATCAATAGGAATTAAAGTTTCTCAAAGGAAAAGAAATGACAAGGAATTGATTTCCTTTTCCTTCCATTCTGCGAACCAAACGAGGCCTAAATGAACAACACTGGAATCAACAAAAGAAATTGATTAAACAACCAAGAGATTTTCTAATGGAAAATTTTGCAAATTATGCCAACGTCCTTTCTTCAATCTGTTCAATCATATATTCTACAGCACATTTTTTTGTCGAGTCAATCATGATTCGAACCCATGAACAAAAGTAAATACAACTTGTAATCAATAATTCAACACCTATCTCGTATTCCCCCAACAACCAATTAAATCTCACAGAAAAAAGAGGAAGAATGTATAATATATGTTTTTACATTTAAGTACGCTTATAATAATTTTATCAATTTAAGATTTTTGGTTTGATGTATAATATTAATTCTCTAATATTTTTTTCTAAACGAACAAGGGACCAATTCTCAATTTAAAATTCAAATGAATAATATTGATGCTTAAATTCTTATTGTGTATTAAAATTAACCCAAAAAAACAAATTGGACACTAAACGTTGCAACGTTTATATGCAACATGTTGCAAGATCAACACGTTGCAACGACTATTTATTCTTTCGGCAAATGTTATCACAACGGTTGTCATTTAATAAAACAAATTTACTTGTTGCACAATCATTACAAATAATAAGCTCACTCACAATAGGTTACAGTAAACATTGTGAAACTGTTGCTAACAACGAATCTATTCATAAGACTTTATGTAGATGTTGTAAAATATTAACAAATTTGTAACAAATTAATATTTAAAACCCTTGCATAACCCTTGCAAATTTAGTTCACTCTGACAACACTTACAAAAAACTGTTGCATGACCGTTGTAAAAAAAAAAAAAAAAACGTTTAGCAAGAGTTCATGAACCGTTGTAAAAGGTGTATTAGGCCACAATTAATCTCTTACCATTGTAAATAGATCTAACTTGGAAACGATTATTTTAGTCATTACTGAATTGTTGCAAATTATAGTTTCGGCGACACTGTAGAAGCATGAAAAAATTTCAGCAATGAAGCTCTATGCGTCCAACCAATGAAGCTCTATGCGTCCAGCCAGTGAAACTCTATGCGCCCAACCAGTGAAGCTCCATGCGCCCAACCAGTGAAGCTCCATACGCCCAGCCAGTGAAGCTCCATACGCCCAAGACTAGCTTCCCCGAAAGGAGGGCGCATAGCCTGAGACATGGCTATGCGCCCAAGCCTGACTCAGTCAAAGCTATGATCAAAACGTGCACCGAAGCATATGGCCACGTCAGTCTACACGAGCAATCATGCACCGAAGCATGCAGCCATGTCAACACCACGACCAACCCACGATCTCGTAACATGTATGTGCCTACATCCTATATGCCCAAAGCAGGACTATGCGCCCACATAAAAACCAGCATATTTTCTCATGTGGGCGCATAACATCATTCCAGCTCAAGAACGACTATAAAGGGGGGCCTCATCCCTCTTCAAAATACAGAACGGAGAGCATTTTCAAGAGCCAAATTGCTGCACTTCTTGCCAGTGAGCCGAGAGTTAGCAATTTTCTTAGGTTTTCTCCCACATTTGTAATCGGAGTGTCAACGGAGTAAAGGAGCAACTGTCGCTCGATCTCTATCGTTCCATTCCCCAGAATTCTTTTTTGTACTCGGGGATCCTCGGCGCAGGATCTCTCAGGCGTACTCGATTTGTGGTGCCTTGTGCCAATAAAGAAAAGACTGTATTTTCTTCTTCTTTTTTATGTGTGTCCACAAAAATGTGACTCTGCTGGGGACTGCCTTTTTCTCTGATGAGAAGGTGGTGACGCAATCCGATACCGACAAAGTGGAGAGCACTCAGAAGATGCTGATCGTAAAGTTCGATCAGCAGGCATTCGAAGAGATGCTCTCGAGGGATGGCTCTACTCCCTCAAAATCAGCGAAGCCAAACAAGTCTCACAAGACTTGGCTTCTGAAGGCTCGCTGCGCATATCCTGCTAGTGTCATAGCAGATATGCAACTGGAGGACTCTGTCACATGGACGCATGACTCTGCCACAGAAGTTCTCCAAATGGAGAAGGCTCACACCGTTCTGGGCTCTACTAGCCCAGTGACTTCTTTTCTGCACAGCCATCAACAGGGTGTTCAACACCCGAGACTTGGCAAAGGAAAACACTATGATGCCAAAAATTGGGGTGTGCGACACTCTGGGCAAACCCGACGAGGCTCACAAATGAAGGAGGCGAAACTGGAAGAATACAGTACTGCTGCACCAAGCATGCGCCCAAAGCCATGTGCCCAAGGGAGTGTTTGGGTGCATAACCCCAACCAGAACACTTCTGTCTTCAGCAGGCTGGACATCCAGAGTCATGTGCCCAAGGCTATGCACCCAGGCTCACTGGATCCATACTATACACCCATATCAAGGAGGCTCAGACATGCTATCAAGGAGCATGTGTCCAAGGCCAGTCTCCAAGGCCTATGCGCCCACAACAAAAAGACAGGCCCCAACACGTATAGCACAGGGCTATCTTCAAGGACATCACATAACTTAGGTGTAGGGGTTGCCCCTGCACGTGAACTAAGTCTGGATGCGCCAACTCTCCTTACGAACCCGCATACAAAGCTCGGGGATGCATGCAACATGGGTTGTAAGGCAAAACTCCCTTTCGCTGACTTGCGCGACATGATAAATCATAAGCGTAAAGCGAGGGAGAACATAACAATTCATAGTGCACATCCATACACCAGTATTGTTATCAACTATTGTTGCTCCAAAGGAATAAGAGTGCCACAAAGAAAGTCCGTGTTTCGACGGCTGCACTTCTCTGACGATGAGAAGCCACTGCGTGTTTTATCCAACATGGCTTCATGGGGTCCCCCTTACGGAAGCCCCAATAAAAGACGGTGGACTACGAACCCAACTTTCTCTCTCAGTTCCGCGAGAAGAAGAAGAAGAAGCCTACCAACAGATGGCCAGCAGGCTGTCACATCTGAAGGAGTCTATATGGGTACTCGGTCAAAGGCAAGATTTCGCATGGACGACGAAGACTCCCAAGCTGGGGGTAGTATTCCCTCAGAGTCTGAAGCAGATGACCTCCATACTGGGGTAGCCTTCCAGAGGACGATGATCCCGTCGAATCTGATGGCGACTATCTACCTCCTCTACCTGAAGATGAAGGGCTTGTCCACTCGGAGACAGACAGTATCAGCACCAGTTGTAATGTTTCCTCTGTTCATCCTCGCATGTTATCTACATACATGGCGGACGGAGAAAGACCTGAAGAAGCCAGTAATCAGACCAGCAAAAGGCTAGAGGGTCTTGAAACAGCATTTGCCAAGATCACCGATATGCTTACCAGTATTATGGCGGTTCAAGCTGTTGGGGCTGTTCCTCCACCTCAACAAAATGTCTCAGTCTACGCTAGTTCGGCTCACAGCAACAACCCTCCTTCACTACAAAAGGAGTATTATTCTGTTGCGTCTCCTCCAAATCTTGCAAACGCTGGAGGTGGTCCTTCGCCAACAACGCCTGACAACCGTTCAGCAACCGTTTTTCAACACCTGCTCAATCAAAAAGATGCAATTGATTCCCTGGTCGCTCGTCTCGACACCATCTCACACAAAGACGAGCTTCAGAGGATGGGGATATCTCAACCGTATCCCCCTGAGTGGGAGAACGCTACTTGCCCTCCTAACTACAAGCCGCTGACGCTGAATTCCTTTGACGGGTTGACTTCTCCTCGTCAGCACATAACGTACTTCAAAATGCAGACTCTGCACTTGTCCAGAGATGATCCGTTCTTTTCAAAGCTGTTTATTAGCACCTTGCAGGGGGTAGCCTTCGAATGGTTCTGCAGTCTGCCTGACGGATGTATCAACTCATTTAAAGACTTGGAGAGGTTGTTCCTCAACAGATTTTATGAGAGTGGCATGCATGTTAGTATTTTCACCCTCATCGAGACCAAGCAAAGGAGCACTGAGTCTGTCATCGCCTTCATTGAACGCTTCAGGCGGCTAGCACTGAAGATGCCCTTCGGCATACGAGACTCAAAACTCATGGATACTTGTCGACGTAACTTCCTTCCTACAGTAAAGTTTTATCTGGGTATACATAAGTATGATACATGGCCCGCTTTCATTGGGGCCGCTGATGCTGCTGAAAACGACGTTACTAACTTGGAATTACTGGGGTTGAAAAAACCCAAACCCGAAGACAAGGGCAAACATCCTCAAACTATCCCTGTTCGTGGGGATAAAGGAAAAGAAGTCCTGAAGGTCGACACATCCAAAGGAGCTTCCAATTCTCAAGGCGCCTCTGACAAGCCTAAGGAGACCTTCTCCTTTGACGAGGACGATGTCATTACCATCTTTCACACATTGACGAAAGGTAATAAGATGACATTGCCCCACCACGACGTCCTGCAGAGGCGAACCAGCTCAACGATCCCAAGTACTGTCTCTATCATCAGTACGTGCATTATTCCACCAAGGACTGCATCGTCTTGAAAAAGAAGATACAACAGCTTATCGACAATCAAGCGATCAACCTCGAAGCTGAAGACAATGTCGTATCCTCTAACATGATCTCTCTTCAGTTTGGTGACTTTTCTCCCACAGAAGTCCCAGACGGCGTGGTCCCGATTCCCAAAGTAATAATAGAAGTCGTCAACCTACCGCCACCTCGCAACTCAATCTTGGTCCCGCTCACGACTGAACGTGGTGAGATCATGTGGGTCCATCCGGACCTTGTGCAAGAAGTGACCCAGGAGGTAGTACCTCCCAAAACAAAAAGGGGCAAGAAGTACAAGTCATGCCATATGGTATCCTCTTCCATCTACGAGGTTCTATCTGGCGAGACACGATCGGGGAAGACTTATCTTCGAACGTACGATCCCGCACAAGAAGAAGTAGTACCTTCTCAAGCTCCTGCTGCCCCCACAAGCTCAGAAGTTGGCCCGTCTAAACCTCCAACTACGGACAAAGCCAAGCAGAAGGAGACGCGGTTTAACAAATCTCTGAAGGTGCCGGCTCCCGAAGGCATGGATCGGCCCTACAACGCTGACATACTGGCACAGCTAGCCAATACACCTGCCAAGTTGTCTCTGTTCGATCTATTGTGACTCTCCAAGGAAACGAGGAAGGCCTTAAGTGAGGCATTACTACATGCCGACTCGTATCTCGCCGAAGTCAAAGCCCCCGTTGAAGATCCTGTCTCATGTCTCCACTGCCACAGTACTATAGAAGTGGTGCCCAATATCACCTTTTCACAGGAGGACATGCTACTAAAAAATAATCGTCATAATAGACCCATGTACTATACAGGGTATATCGGGGCGATCAAGGTGGACCGCATACACATCGATCCAGGATCCTCCTTCAGCAAGTTTGCTTCAAATTCTGGGAATTCCTTTGCACAAGCTATCTACAACCAACACAACTATTATGGATTTTAATGCTGGTCGAAGCCATCCGCTGGGCAAGATCCGTCTCAAATGCCAGATCGATGCTCTCCGAACGGAGGTTTTCGGCTATATGATCGATGCCAATGTATCCTGCAACATCTTGTTGGGACGTCCATGGATACACGAGAACATGATCGTTCCTTCCACACTTCACCAGTGCTTCAAATACGTCAACGGTGATGGTGTCGTAAAGATGGAATTTGTCGATGTTGATCCTTTTAAGGGCATCGAAGCTTACTATAGAGATTCGGTACTTTACCAATTCCAGCCCCCCAAGGATGATGGCAACGAAGCTGACAATGAAGTTGAAGCAAGTCCATCCTCCAATGATGGTTCCCTAATTATCCGAGTCAAAAGACGTACTACCCTAAAAAGTACTCCGAAGCCTCTCACAATTTGGGTGAAAAAGAAGAACCCTGACAAGGTCAAACCATTGACCATCACTCTCAGCAAGACACCCCGGGAGGAACCTGCTGATGTCCGTCTTCCCAATCCTGAAGAATTACCCTACGTTGTGAATTCGGCCAAGACTGTGGCTCCTCTTCCAGATGATGATCCTCTCAATGAGTATATCAATACTCATAATAATGTACCTTCAGCAGATGATGTTATTTCTGAAGAAGAACTTGCGTATTTCCTTAGTAAAGGTTTATCTTTGAATTACTCCGATGTCTATCAATCTGTAAACTACTACATAGATACGATATACGCTCTAGAGAACGGCATAGGACCACACCTCTGCATGTCGGTCACGATGCCTCACCTACGGAAAAAGGTTTATCCTGAAGATATCCTCTACTTTATCGTTCCAGCCAGAAAGAATGATGAAGAACTAATCATCTTCGATCGTATAATTGGCGAGAGAAAGTTCGTCCCAGACTCTACTTCTTCCAAGCACAACACAGAAGCTAATAATGACTCTAGGAAAATGCAACTTTTTCGATATAGTTGGCAGGCCAAGAACATCATCCAGAACATGGGATATGACATCAAAAGCAACCAGGGGCTAAATTACGGCCAAGGATAACGGTTGCCAATACGATACTTTGCTCCTCCCGGCAAACCCGAGAACTACTATCAACGAAGCGGTGTTGGTTTGGGTTATATCACTTCTCCATCAACTCTCGAAAGATCAGATGATGAAGCAGATCATTGTTCTCATTCTTCTGATTCCTCCCTCTGGGACTCGAACTCCAGTATTGGCGACATGTTCAAGACAACTCTGTCCATCAATATGGTTTTCATCGACCAAATTACGGACGACGTCCAATCGATCGAGCTTGAACAATGGGCTCAAAAGATGGACACTAGGTGGGAGCTACGCTTCGAACAACGTGAACCACCTACCGACGACGAAGTCATCCAATTCAATCTCGAAGACGAATCATCTTTCAAACCAATCTTCATCAGCAAAAGCTTATCTGGCGATGAACGCCAATCTCTTATACAGCTTATAAGAGAATACATCGACGTCTTCGCATGGAGCTATGAAGATATGACAGGCTTGGACCCTAAAGTCGCCATGCACCGCCTGAATATTTCGTTTAAAGCTAAGCCAGTGAAGCAGCAACAACGACGATTCCGACTAGACGTCATGGAGGCCATCGAGAATGAAGTCAAGAAGCTCATTGCCAGTGGATTTATTCGCAAAAAACAACACCCAGACTGGGTTGCCAACATCGTTCCAGTTATGAAAAAGAACGGTAAAGTTCGAGTCTGTATCGACTACCGTGATTTGAACTCTGCATGCCCGAAAGACGAGTTTCCTCTACCGATCACTGACGCAATGATCGACATACTTGCAGCTTCGAGCGAATATCCTTCATGGATTGGTTCTCAGGCTATAACCAGATCAAGATGTTCCCCGACGATGAGAAGCACACATCTTTTCGAACGTCGTTGGGGGTATACTGCTATACGGTGATACCCTTCGGATTGAAGAATGCAGGAGCGACATACCAGTGAGCCATGAACACAATTTTTTATGATCATTTGCGTAAAATTATGGAGTGCTACGTAGACGATATCACAGTCAAAAGTCATCTCCAGGGCAACCACCTCCAAGACTTGAGAACGGTGTTCGAACTAATGCGTGCACACCAACTCAAAATGAATCCAACCAAGTCTTTTCTGGGAGTCTCCAGCAGCAAGTTCCTTGGTTTCGCCATCACTTCAAAGGGTATACATCTGGACCCGAAGAAAGTGAAGGCTACACTCGACATGCATCCTCCAAGAAACCTCAAAGAGCTACACGGACTACAAGGAATGCTAGCCTATATCAGACGTCATTTCAAACCTCTCTAGAAGGTGTCAACCGTTCACTCAGCTCATGAAGAAAGGCGTATCTTTCGTCTAGACTGAACAATGTCAACGCGCATTCGACGACATCAAGGCGTACCTTACAAGCCCTCTAGTATTGGTAGCTCCAATAATGGGGAAGCTCTTCTTACTATATGTCTATGCTATGGACCATTCTCTTGGTGCCCTATTAGTTCAGAAGAATGAAGGCGGCCACGAACAGGCAATCTACTACCTCAGCCGCACAATGGTGGATGCCGAGCACAGATACACACCGATGGAGAAGGAATGCCTTGCAATGGTATTTGCCATCCAGAAGACATGCCACTATGTGTCTGGGAAGACTATCCATATTATATTTAAAGTCAACCCTCTCAGAATACTCATGACAAAACCGGGCTCTCTCAATTCTCGTTTAGCTACATGGGCAATACTGTTGACTCCATATGATATGCTCTTCGTTCCTCAGAAGGCAATAAAAGGCCAGGCATTAGCTGATTTCCTAGCAGCTCATCCGGTGCCAGAATCGTCCAAACTCTACGACAAAATTCCTGACGAAGTAGTAGAGTCTAACACGGCAACTGAAGAAATCCCCATTTGGCGAATGTTCTTTGACGGCGCATCAAGAACAGGACCTAAAGGAAATATCGTGGTTGGAGTAGGTGTCGTGCTCGTGTCACCTGACCATTTAGTTATACGTCGTGCGTATTCACTTGTGGAACCATACACCAACAACGTAGCCGAATATAATGCCCTATTAACCGGCCTACAACTGGCAAAGCAACTGGAAGTTGACTATCTAGAAGCTTACGGCGATTCCAAGCTAATAGTTAGTCAGGTCCGAGAAGATTATGAAGTTCGCCATAAAGATCTCATCCCCTACCACAGAGCAACAATCGAGTTGGCGTCTACTTTCGCTGGATTCTTCATCGAGCACGTGCCTCTACTACAGAATATAGAAGCAGATGCTCTAGCCGATCTCGCTGCTTCCTTGACCGTTCCTACCAATACTCAGCAGTCGATCACATTGTCTGGTCGAGAATTATTCTGTGTGAAAGATGCCTTACATATTCATCACAATTACACAACGGAAACAAGCGTCGATGCTAAAGACTGGAGATTTTCCTTCATAGACTATACCGTCTATGGAATACTCCTCGAGGACCCGAAGGAAGCAGTATCCATCCAAAGGCGATCCCTCATATTTTACTACGATACAGCTACCAAGATACTGTACCGACGCTCTTACGACGGGCTACTGTTATGATGCTTATCAGACACAGAAGCCAAACATGCACTCCGAGAGGCTCATGATGGAGTTTGTGTAGCACATCAACCAGGTCCCAAATTATAAGAACACCTCAAACGAATGGGTTATTACTGGCCCACAATGATAGCAGATGTTGTTGAATATGTAAAGAAGTGTAGAGCTTATCAGTTCCACGCCGATTTCATTCATCAATCAACCTTCGAAGTTTCTACACCCGACGACAGCATCTTGGCCGTTTGAAGCTTGGGGCATGGACGTCATAGGACCAATCAGCCCTGTAGAAGCATGGAATTTCACAACCAGAAAAACCATGCGCCAGACACTACATGCGCCAGAACTCGCACAGAACACTTCACAGCAAAGTCAATAAGTATAGACATTTGAAGAAGGACTTTTCATTATATATAAAAGTCTATTACATGTCTAGAAAAGGTTGTACAAAGAAGAATTTCTACAAAGGAAAGATCCTAAGTCTATTGCATCGTGGCCGCTGGCTGTAGACTTAGGATCTTTCTTTTGTAGAAATTCTCCTTTGTACAACCTTTTCTAGACATGTAATAGACTTTTATATATAATGAAAAGTCCTTCTTCAAATGTCTATACTTATTGACTTTGCTGTGAAGTGTTCTGTGCGAGTTCTGGCGCATGTAGTGTCTGGCGCATGGTCTTTCTGGTTGTGAAATTCTATGCTTCTACAAGACCCCCTTCAAAGTTTTCAAAACTTTTGAATAAGTTTTGGAATACTTTGAATAAGAAGCATGGCGATCAGGGCGTATGACTGTTGGGGCGCATGCCTGTTCAGCCGCATGCTCTTCTCAATTAATGAATTTGATAATGCCTCGGTAACCGAAAAGATTAATGATGATCTTTTGGTTTTATCTGCTGCTATCTTCACAAGACCCGAGGTGACGGCTGAGATCGCTCGTCATCGGTTCACGCGTGCGACCACGGCCTATAAATAGGTGAGAGGTGGAGAGAGAGAGAGAGTTCTTCTACTCTGTGCCTTTGCCTCCTTTAGAGTTCTTTCTAAGAAAACCCTAATTTCTTCCTCTCTGTTAGAATGGCTCCCAAGACTCCTCGCGGTGGTGCCGGCAAAGGAAAGGGGAAGGAGAAGGAGCCGGCAGAGTTCGTCGACGAGGATGCTCCTGCCACCATTGTGACTCCGGCCGACGTTTGCCCCGGGGTGACGGGTGGGTGTCGACTTTTGCTATCTAATGTGCTCTAACTTTCTGCTGCCGATGCGTATGGGCTTCTGTCCTTGATATGCTGAGGTTTTATCCTGCCGACGTATATAGGCTCAGGCCTTTATCATGCACCGAGGTTTAGTTTGCTGACGCGCATGGGTTTTATACCCTGATGATGTGCCACAATAAGCCGAAGGATGTGGCAGGCTCTTCTGATGAGCGCATCCCACCAATGATAATGTCTCCCGTGGATGAGGACCCCGAAGACGTGCCTGCGGAGGTTTTAGTATCTCCTGTCTTTGAGGTTGCAACAACTTCCGGAAAGGTAGAGTCTGCCGTGGAGGACGTTGAGGGTCCTACGGACTCGAGGCATCCTGATGATGAGGTGGATTGGAGTTCGTCGCCTTCGGATGACGTTGCTCTAGGGCTGCAAGAGTCTGTCGCGGGGGCAACAGATATGGTTGAGACAGAGGAGAGGGTTGATTCCCCTCCTTATCATGATGAGGGGAGGTCGGCTGAATCATTGCCGAGTCCTACCCCGGCTTCAACCGTGGTAGTTGAGGCGGCTACCGATCAGGAGGTAGCGACAGATTCTGTCCCAGTGGAGGGACTTGATGACGAGACCCGTCTGCCGGTCACAACCGCTGAGGCGGGTCAAGAGACAAGTGATAATCTCCCTATTCTGTCGAGGGAGGTACCAGCTGTTGATATGACGTTGGGGGTAGAAGAGGTGGCCGTTGACGTCGGTGGTTCCTCCGAGCTTGAGAAGGGCGAGGGTGTGGAACCCTCTGTTGCCCCTCCTACTTGGGGTATTATTTCGACGCCTGTGCGGGCTTCCTCTGTTCCTTCGGCTCCTCGGGCTAGCAGTCCAGCCCCCGTTGATGAAGAGCCCATTGATACTGAGGTTCAAGCCTCGCAGGTTGAGGTTGGCGGATCTTCTTCCGGTCCGCAAACTGCAGTAGCTCTTCCAACTCCTGCTATGACGCCGCAGGTCCTGGCGGATGCAGACGAGTATGTGAAATTCCTCGTCGAGGGGGTATACAAAATGCTGCAGAAGGGTGTATCTGCTGTGATGGATGCCAATAGGAGCTTTGTAACGGCAAGAACTTTGGCAATGCCCTGTATCGAGCTGATTCGCGTTCACCAAGGCCACGACCATATGGCCGAAATTTTGGAGGCTTCGGTGATCGAGCTGGACGAGCGGCTTACGGAACTTCAGCGCATCCAGCGAAACGACCTCTCCGTCCTGATAGATGTGGAGAAGGAGAAGCTGATTGCCGAGATCGAGTCTTCATACCAGGCCACTGTGGGCCTTTGGGAGCACGAGGTGGCTGAGACTGAGGCTGCAGTAGAGCAGTTGTCTCAGTCCATAAAGACGACGGTGGAAACTCGAGCTGCATTGGATGCTAATATTACGGAGATCGACACCCAGATGTACCGCCTTGAGGACCAACGGGCCCGACTCCAGTTAGACGCCGAGCGTGTTCGGGCTGAACACGCAGCATTCCAGAAGGAAGAAGCGACTTTTACTCAGCAGACTCTTGCCTTGGCGCAGCAGCGACAACAGCTTGATGCGAAGCATGAGAGCGATATTTCCGCTGGGGCTGTTGAATTGATACGTCAAGAAGCTGAGCGACGAGTCCTGGCGACTGTGGAGGCCCGTACAGCCGACCTAAGGCTTCGAGTCAGGGAGCTCTCAGCCCATCCTGGGAGGTTCAGAGACTGTAGCTTTTCCTCTTTTTTATGCTCTCTTGCAACCCTTTGCTGAGGGATAATGTAGCCTTTTGTACTCTCTATTTCAGAAAATAAAGAAGTACGCAACCTTTTGTGATGTGTTCATTTTTGTTATTATGAACTTGATGATTTGTGTGGACCTATTATCTTTTGTGCACCTTGGTTTTTAGGCACAGATAATAAGTTTGAAGGAACCAACATGTTTGCTCAGAGGTGATGTGGACATGGCAATCATTGGGTCCAAATGATAGAATCATCCTACTCAGAGGTGTGATGGACGTGGTAGGAATGATCCTGGGGGATACGCTGAACAACTCAGAGGTGATGTGGACGTAGAAGTTCGGCGATCAATGTACGACAACGTAGGGGTTGTTTGTACGAGATATTTACTCAGAGGTAATGTGGACGTGGTAAACATGAAGGGTAGCGTCGGCTTACATAGTGTAAGATTCCGCTTTATAGGGTGTAGAGGAACAACTCAGAGGTAATGTGGACGTGGTTGTCTTTCTACTGAAGGAAGCCACGGAACAGCTGGGTTCCCGAAGCGGATGAGTTTGTGGAAGGAGATTGTTTGTGAATCCCGATGATTGGGCCCACAGATCTCCTTGGGGAAGTACATGTCTGAAGGATGTCAAGAATAGTACTTCTTTAGGAACTTGCCATTGATGGGCATCATAAACAAGTCTCCATTGGGTTTGGCGAGGCGGTAAGCACCGTTTGAGTATACCGTCTCTATGATGAAAGGTCCTTCCCACTTGGACTCGAACTTTCCTGGTGTCTTGTGAGTTAACACCATCGGCCTCCTGACTGCCAGAACTAGGTCACCAACTTGGAAAGTCCTCTGTTTGACCTTCTTGTTGAAATCCTGTGATATACGGGCTTGGTAGAGTTCGATGCGTTGTTGAGCTAGGAGACGCTTCTCATCGAGTGCCTCCAGTTCCCGCAGACGACGACGTTGATTGTCCTCTTCTGTGAGTTTGTTTGTTATTGCCACGCGGAGTGAGGGTATCTGAATCTCGAGAGGCAGTACCGCTTCGCTCCCGTAGACCAGAAAGAACGGTGTGTTGCCTGTCGGGGTCCGTACCGTTGTGCGGTAGGCCCAAAGGCATTCGCCAAGCTTTTCATCCCAGTCGCGTTTATTGGATGACACGACCTTTTTGAGTAGCCTGACGATGGTTTTGTTGAACGCCTCTGCTAACCCGTTTGCTGCCGGATTATAGGCGGTGGATGCCACATTTTGAATGCGGTTCTTGTCACAGAACCTGCTAAAAATGTGGCTGATAAACTGAGGACCGTTGTCATGAATGATCCGCCGGGGTACTCCGAAACGGTAAATAACATGGTGTTTGATAAAGCTGACCATCCTGGAGCTCTTTACTTCCGCCAGTGGGACTGCTTCTGCCCATTTGGAGAAGTAATCGGTGATGGCCAGGATGAAGCGGTGTCCTCTTGATGAAGGAGGGGTGATAGGTCCCACAATATCCATGCCCCAGGCTTCGAAGGGCCAGGAGGCGACTGTAGGATGTAGTGGTTCAGACGGTGTATGTATGAAGTCAGCATGGAGTTGGCATGCGTGACACTTCTTAGCATATTCAACAGCGTCGGTGGCCATGGTTGGCCAGTAGTAGCCCATACGTCGCAGTCGATCCTGCAACTTAGGACCGGGTTGATGAGCTCCGCAAGTTCCGTCATGAGCTTTTCGGAGGGCTTCGGCTGCTTCCTCGTTGGACAGGCATCGAAGGAGGAGCCCGTCGAAGGAACGTCGGTACAGCGTTTTAGTAACTGTGTCGTAGTAGAATCGAAGAGAGCATCTTCTGACTGAGACGGCTTCCTTCGGGTCCTCTGGAAGAATTCCGTAGACAGCAAAGTCGATGAACGGAAACCTCCAGTCTCGGACATTAACACCAGTGTTCGTCGGCATGGCGTGGGCCACTTGTAAGCACAGGTTGTTTCTGGGACAAATCAAGTCTCGGCCTGTTACCGTGACATAGTGTTGAGTCCCAAAGGGCGCTGCCAATGAGGCTGCGAGGCCAGCCAGAGCGTCAGCCTCCAAGTTTTGTAGACGAGGCACGTGTTCGATAAAGAACCCGGTGAAGGTTGAAATGATGTTCAATGCAACTTCATGGTAAGGGATCAGATCTTCATGGCGAACCTCGTACTGCCCTCGAATCTGGTTCACGACGAGTTTTGAGTCACCGTAGGCTTCCAAATGGTCCACCCCCAGCTGTTGTGCGAGTTGGAGTCCCATGACGAGTATGTTGTACTCGGCAACATTGTTGGAGCACGGCTTCGAAAGGGAGTAAGCACGCTGGATGACCAGCTGATCGGGGAAGACTAAGACTACCCCCACTCTTGCGATGATTTGGCCTTTGGGGCCTGTTCTCGAAGCGCCATCGAAAAATATCCGCCAAACGGAGCTTCCTTCGGTGACGTTGGATTCTTGGACCTCATCCGGGATGTCTTCATAGAGTTTTGAGGATTCTGGGATGGGGTGTGCAGCTAAAAAGTCAGCCAGAGCTTGACCTTTAACAGCTTTTTGTGGGACAAACACCATATTATATGGTGTTAGCAAAATCGCCCATGTGGCTAGCCGGGAGTTTAATGATCCTGGCTTCGTCATGAGGACTCTGAGTGGATTGACTCGAGAAATGACATGAATTGTCTGGCCCGAGACATAATGACGAGTCTTCTGGATGGCAAATACCAAAGCCAAGCAGTCCTTTTCAACGGGGTTGTACCGGTGTTCGGCCCCGATGAGCGTTCGACTGAGGTAGTAGATTGCTTGCTCATAGCCTGTATCGCTGTTTTGAGCCAGCAGAGCGCCAAGGGAATGATCCATGTGGCACGGACGTAGAGAAGAAATGGTTTGCCCGCGACAGGTGCCACCAGGACTGGTGGGCTCGTCAAGTAGGCTTTGATGTCGTCGAAAGCCTTCTGGCACTCCTCTGTCCAGACATAAGAGACTCCCTTCTTCATGAGCTGAGTAAAGGGTTGATATTTACCGGAAAGGTTTGCTATGAACCTCCGGATGTATGCCAGACGTCCCTGCAAGCCTCGAAGTTCTCGAAGATTCTTCGGAGGGTCCATGTTGAGGATGGCTTTGGTCTTCTGCCAGCCCCGGGCTCCGTCCAGCAAACTTTCGACGAAGCCTAGACTGCTACTGGGATTCCGCAACATCAGCTGAGTATAGCCAAATTGACGAGCAAATCGGCTTGGCAGATATGGCTCCAGATAACATTTATTCTGGTTGCGGTAGACCAGGTGAGA
Source organism: Iris pallida (assembly GCA_029216955.1). Classification (NCBI taxonomy): domain Eukaryota; kingdom Viridiplantae; phylum Streptophyta; class Magnoliopsida; order Asparagales; family Iridaceae; genus Iris; species Iris pallida. Next base: position 16,043,050 of record JANAVB010038613.1, read on the forward strand.
AGGCCGGATACTTTGCAACCAACGAAAACTCCATTTTGGCAAAGTGACTGCATCTTCCCCAGAGTCAACTAAATCTTGGTCGGCCTCGAAATCTTTGAAAATCGGATGTTGACAGCGAAGGTCACGTATCCGACAGGTGGCTTTAGAGTCGAGGGTTGGTGTCACTATATTCCGAGGTGGGACGAGTTGACCACTTGGGTGCTTTCAAGGTTCAAAGTTGAGCTTAAGGAGATCGGGCTGACAGCCGCTATTCGGGCTACGCAGGCAGGCGTGGATCTCAATAAGCTTATGTTCCTTGCGCTCTTGGAATTATTCAACGCCCATACTGGCAGCTTTTTCACTCCGGTGGGAGAGTTGGGGTTGGCTCTCCATGAGATGCACGAGGTGTCTAAGCTTCCTTGGGGCTCAGAGCCGTACGAGGAGTATTTCTCGTCAAATGAGGAGATCCAGGTTCTGGAGGATAAGAACCCGGAGATGATGGCTGTGTTCAAAGAGGTGATGAGCCACCATTATCTGATGCACCGGAGGGATAGGGGCAAGACCCAACCTCATGTAACTGCTTGGAGGGACTATGTCTTTAAGCAGGATTTAGCGGATCCTTCGAGGATCCGATTTGTGACTCCGCAGGAATTGAAGCCCGCAGAGGTGACTTCTGAAATAAGTCGATTGGATGAGAGGACTCCACGTTCGGATGAGAGCGGCAAGGATGCCTATAGCTGCTTCTGGCACTGTGGGCACCGGATGTCATCTAAGGCAGTATTGACAGCCTATTTGATGATATGGCTCCGGGATTACGTGTTTGCAGGTGGATCCGGTGCAGTGGAATGGGTACATCGGAATCTGATTTTGCCTGCTATGAAGTTGGCTTTTGGACGACCCTTAGCTCTCCTCCCCGCGATGGTGTGCAACCTGTTGCGCGGTTTGAGGTCTTTTGCTGATGACGTGATCCATGAGAAAGGTAATAATGACAACTTTCTCCGGGCCGAGTTGCCTTTCCATTATCTTATGGGATGGCTGATTTTGCATCATCCGAACGTGATGAGTCCCGGTCCGGAGGAGGATCATGTTGAAGGGGATGCCTTCATCCGCCGCTACTACAAGAGGAAGTGGTCATACACCGGCGTCCCCGTTTGTAGGAGAGTCTTGTCCTACCTTCAGGGGTGGGAAATTGTCAAGGTTGGCCCGATTTTCAAAGATTTTAAGGCCGACCAAGATTTAGTTGACTCTGGCGAAGATGCAGTCACTTTGCCAAAATGGAGTTTTCGTTGGTTGCAAAGTATCCGGCCTTCTCACCTGGTCTACCGCAACCAGAATAAATGTTATCTGGAGCCATATCTGCCAAGCCAATTTGCTCGTCAATTTGGCTATACTCAGCTGATGTTGCGGAATCCCAGTAGCAGTCTAGGCTTCGTCGGAAGTTTGCTGGACGAAGCCCGGGGCTGGCAGTATTATAACGCTGGATGCACTAGCGTTAGTTTTACCACGCCAGTCCGCAACCCTCGGCCGCAGATCCTATATCCGGCCGCCAGCAAATCTTAATACAAACAGAACAGTGTTACAATATAGGACTTAGATGTAGTCCTAGGAGTACACTTTTGTTTAATCTGGGTCCTAAGTGCCAATGGAGCGAGTGGTAATGCGTTGACTCCGTTGACGGGCTGACGACGGTTATCGGTTCTCTGAAGGTGTAGATTGCTCTGGGTGCTGGAGCTGGCTGAGAGGAGGAAGACATTGAGTGTCTGTATCTGCCTCTCTGATGATCTCTGTCTGGATTGTTCGTATGTATGTCTCTGTGTGTGTATCTGTGTAAGGAGGGGATGATTCCTCCATTTATAGCTGGGCAGGTTGGCTGCTCATGTGCGCATATATAGGATGCGCCGGTGCATGGGGACGCCACGTGGAGATTGCTGATGGAGGCGCATGGATGATGCGCCCTACTTGCGGAGTTGAATTCTTCATACTGCTGTTGTGAGTCGGCACGTAGCAGAGGAGAAGATCTTTCTGTTGCTGAGATCTTGGATGAGTTGAGTCAAAGGACACGTGTCGTCGACCCATGGCTCGGAGATCTCTGATTTGGTGGGGGGATGATTTGGTGGGATGCGCCTTGGATTGGGCGCATGATGAGATTTTGGCTCATGACCTTTAGGAGTCACGAGCCGTTCTGGGCGCATGGCTTTTGAGGCACATGCGAGCGACTTTCCTTCTGTCTTTCGGGATCAGAGATCATGGAGGCTGACGCTCTGGCTGGCCTCGCAGCCTCATTGGCAGTGCCCTTCGGGACTCAACACTATGTCACGGTAACAGGCCGAGACTTGATTTGTCCCAGAAACAACCTGTGCTTGCAAGTGGCCCACGCCATGCCGACGAACACTGGTGTTAATGTCCGAGACTGGAGGTTCCCGTTCATCGACTTTGCTGTCTACGGAATTCTTCCAGAGGACCCGAAGGAAGCCGTCTCAGTCAGGAGACGCTCTCTTCGATTCTACTATGACACAGTTACTAAAACGCTGTACCGACGTTCCTTCGATGGGCTCCTCCTTCGATGCATGTCCAACGAGGAAGCAGCCGAAGCCCTCCGAGAAGCTCATGACGGAACTTGCGGAGCTCATCAACCCGGTCCTAAGTTGTAGGATCGACTGCGACGTATGGGCTACTACTGGCCAACCATGGCCACCGACGCTGTTGAATATGCTAAGAAGTGTCACGCATGCCAACTCCATGCTGACTTCATACATACACCGTCTGAACCACTACATCCTACAGTCGCCTCCTGGCCCTTCGAAGCCTGGGGCATGGATATTGTGGGACCTATCACCCCTCCTTCATCAAGAGGACACCGCTTCATCCTGGCCATCACCGATTACTTCTCCAAATGGGCAGAAGCAGTCCCACTGGCGGAAGTAAAGAGCTCCAGGGTGGTCAGCTTTATCAAACACCATGTCATTTACCGTTTCGGAGTACCCCGGCGGATCATTCATGACAACGGTCCTCAGTTTATCAGCCACATTTTTAGCAGGTTCTGTGACAAGAACCGCATTCAAAATGTGGCATCTACCGCCTATAATCTGGCAGCAAACGGGTTAGCAGAGGCGTTCAACAAAACCATCGTCAGCCTACTCAAAAAGGTCGTGTCATCCAATAAACGCGACTGGGATGAAAAGCTTGGCGAATGCCTTTGGGCCTACCGCACAACGGTACGGACCCCGACAGGCAACACACCGTTCTCTCTGGTCTACGGGAGCGAAGCGGTACTGCCTCTCGAGATCCAGATACCCTCACTCCGCGTGGCAATAACAAACAAACTCACAGAAGAGGACAATCAACGTCGTCGTCTACGGGAACTGGAGGCACTCGATGCTTCTCCTAGCTCAACAACTCATCGAACTCTACCAAGCCCGTATATCACAGGCTTTCAACAAGAAGGTCAAACAGAGGACTTTCCAAGTTGGTGACCTGGTTCTGGCAGTCAGGAGGCCGATGGTGTTAACTCACAAGACACCAGGAAAGTTCGAGCCCAAGTGGGAAGGACCTTTCATCATAGAGACGGTATACTCAAACGGTGCTTACCGCCTCGCCAAACCCAATGGAAACTTGTTTATGATGCCCATCAACGGCAAGTTCCTAAAGAAGTACTATTCTTGACATCCTTCAGACATGTACTTCCCCAAGGGGATCTGTGGGCCCAATCATCGGGATTCACAAACAATCTCCTTCCATAAACTCATCCGCTTCGGGAACCCAGCTGTTCCGTGGCTTCCTTCAGTAGAAAGACAATCACGTCCACATTACCTCTGAGTTGTTCCTCTACACCCTACAAAGCGGAATCTTACACTATGTAAGCCGACGCTACCCTTCATGTTTACCACGTCCACATTACCTCTGAGTAAACATCTCGTACAAACAACCCCTGCGTTGTCGTACATTGATCGCCGAACTTCTACGTCCACATCACCTCTGAGTTGTTCAGCGTATCCCCCAGGATCATTCCTACCACGTCTATCACACCTCTGAGTAGGATGATTCTATCATTTGGACCCAATGATTGCCATGTCCACATCACCTCTGAGCAAACATGTTGGTTCCTTCAAACTTATTATCTGTGCCTAAAAACCAAGGTGCGCAAAAGATAATAGGTCCACACAAATCATCAAGTTCATAATAACAAAAATGAACACATCACAAAAGGTTGCGTACTTCTTTATTTTCTGAAATAGAGAGTACAAAAGGCTACATTATCCCTCAGCAAAGGGTTGCAAGAGAGCATAAAAAAGAGGAAAAGCTACAGTCCCTGAACCTCCCCAGGGTGGGCTGAGAGCTCCCTGACTCGAAGCCTTAGGTCGGCTGTACGGGCCTCCACAGTCGCCAGGACTCGTCGCTCAGCTTCTTGACGCATCAATTCAACAGCTCCAGCGGAAGTATCGCTCTCATGCTTCGCATCAAGCTGTTGTCGCTGCTGCGCCAAGGCAAGAGTCCGCTGAGTAAAAGTCGCTTCTTCCTTCTGGAATGCTGCGTGTTCAGCCCGGACACGCTCGACGTCTAACTGGAGTCGGGCCCGTTGGTCCTCAAGGCGGCGCATCTGGATGTCGATCTCCGCAATATTAGCATCCAATGCAGCTCGAGTTTCTACCGTCGTCTTCATGGACTGAGACAACTGCTCTACCGCAGCCTCAGTCTCAGCCACCTCGCGCTCCCAAAGGCCCACAGTGGCCTGGTATAAAGACTCGATCTCGGCAATCAGCTTCCCCTTCTCCGTATCTATCAGGACGGAGAGGTCGTTTCGCTGGATGCGCTGAAGTTCCGCAAGCCGCTCGTCCAGCTCGATCACCGAAGCCTCCAGAATTTTGGCCATATGGTCGTGGCCTTGGTGAACGCGGATCAGCTCGATACAGGGTATAACCAAAGTTCTTGCCATTGCAAAGCTCCCATTGGCATCCATCACAGCAGATACACCCTTCTGCAGCATTTTGTATACCCCCTCGACGAGGAATTTCACATACTCGTCTGCATCCGCCAGGACCTGCGGCGTCATAGTAGGAGTTGGAGGAGCTACTGCAGTTTGCGGACCGGAAGAAGATCCGCCAACCTCAACCTGCGAGGCTTGAACCTCAGTATCAATGGGCTCTTCATCAACGGGGGCTGGACTGCTAGCCCGAGGAGCCGAAGGAACAGAGAAAGCCCGCACAGGCGTCAAAATAATACCCCAAGTAGGAGGGGCAACAGAGGGTTCCATACCCTCGCCCTTCTCAAGCCCGGAGGAACCACCGACGTCAACGGCCACCTCTTCTACCCCCAACGTCATATCAACAGCTGGTACCTCCCTCGGCAGAATAGGAAGATTATCACTTGTCTCTTGACCCGCCTCAGCGGTTGTGACCGGCAGATGGGTCTCGTCATCAAGTCCCTCTACTGGGACAGAATCTGTCGCTACCTCCTGATCGGTAGCCGCCTCAACTACCACGGTTGAAGCCGGGGTAGGACTCGGCAATGATTCAGTCGACCTCCCCTCATCATGATAAGGAGGGGAATCAATCCTCTCCTCTGTCTCAACCATATCTGTTGCCCCCGCGACAGACTCTTGCAGCCCTGGAGCAACGTCATCCGAAGGCGACGAACTCCAATCCACCTCATCATCAGGATGCCTCGAGTCCGTAGGACCCTCAACGTCCTCCACGGCAGACTCTACCTTTCCGGAAGTTGTTGCAACCTCAAAGACAGGAGATACTAAAACCTCCGCAGGCACGTCTTCGGGGTCCTTATCCACGGGAGACATTATCATCGGTGGGATGCGCTCAGCAGAAGAGCCTGCCACCTCCTTCGGCTTATTGCGACGCATCATCAGGGTATAAAACCCATGCGCGTCAGCAAACTAAACCTCGGTGCATGTTAAAGGCCTGAGCCTATGCACGTCGGCAGGATAAAACCTCAGCGTATCAAGGACAGAAGCCCATACGCATCGGCAGCAGAAAGTTAGAGCACATTAAATAGCAAAAGTCGACACCCACCCGTCACCCCGGTGCGAACGTCGGCCGGAGTCGCAATGGTGGTAGGAGCATCCTCGTCGACGAACTCTGCCGGCTCCTTCTCCTTCCCCTTTCCTTTGCCGGTACCGCCGCGAAGAGTCTTGGGAGCCATTCTAACAGAGAGGAAGAAATTAGGGTTTTCTTAGAAAGAACTCTAAAGGAGGCAAAGGCACAGAGTAGAAGAACTCTCTCTCTCTCCACCTCTCACCTATTTATAGGCCGTGGTCACACGCGTGAACCGATGACGAGCGATCTCAGCCGTCGCCTCGGGTCTTGTGAAGATAGCAGCAGATAAAACCAAAAGATCATCATTAATCTTTTCGGTTACCGAGGCATTATCAAATTCATTAATTGAGAAGAGCATGCGGCTGAACAGGCATGCGCCCCAACAGTCATGCGTCCTGATCGCCATGCTTCTTATTCAAAGTATTCCAAAACTTATTCAAAAGTTTTGAAAACTTTGAAGGGGGTCTTATAGAAGCATAGAATTTCACAACCAGAAAGACCATGTGCCAGACACTACATGCGCCAGAACTCGTACAGAACACTTTACAGCAAAGTCAATAAGTATAGACATTTGAAGAAGGACTTTTTATTATATATAAAAGTCTATTACATGTCTAGAAAAGGTTGTACAAAGAAGAATTTCTACAAAGGAAAGATCCTAAGTCTACAGCCAGCGGCCACCATGCGCCTTCAGATAGGCGCAGCGGCCACCATGTGTCTCCAGATAGGCGCAGTAGTCACCATGCGCCACCAGTGAGGCGCAGCAGATACTATGCGCCTCCATCCAGGTGCATCCCGCCATCTCTTCAGCAGCTCAGTTATGTGCATCCAGCTCAGTTATGTGCATCCCTTCAGCAGCCCAGTTATGTGCCACTCTTCCAACCAGGCTCACCTGGCCGAGCAGGAGTGTGCCGCTCTTCCAGCCAGGCTCACCTGATAAATGCTTCGATACACAAAGCATTTAACCCTCTGGCTGGAACCAAGGAAGAGAAGAGCACCGCAAATCTGTGGCCAGGGGAGGCTTCGAAAGAGCCTCCAAAGGCCAAGGAAGACCGTGATCGAAATCACGGCAAAAGGCAGCTTTCAACACAATCAGAGTGGGCGATACCCACTTTGAAGGAAGAGGGAGCCTAGCACCGCCATTCCGATCTACGGCTCTTCCGGAACAACGGAGACAAGGCCCGAGCATCCCCATCTTTGGATGCAACATGCACCTTCCGCCTGCCTCAGAAGCCCTCGACTCCGTCTTTTAGATGTAACAGTCACCTTCAAGAGCATCAATGACAACATGGCGTCTCATCTTCACCCTCGGGAGCACTTCGTCAATAGAATGCACCCGAGAACCTGAGTTCATATTGGAAAGACGTGAGGGAATGAGAGGCCAACCTTCTCTCCATGCCACTATTTATAGGCCGGGCAGATCAAACCCATGCGCCAAGTGGATGGCTCTCCGAATTCCGTGCAATGAACTCACATTAAATGGATGAACCAGACGCCTCGACTTCAGCCAAGCGGCTATTAAAAGCACTCGAGAAGCGAAACAGCCGCATCATCAAAGACGTGTCGGATGCGCCGGCTGGTCAGTGCATCACACCTCTCAAACAGATGCGCCCTGTACCGAGCGCATCAAAGGGGATGCGCCCCCATACGTCCCCATACGCCTAGTGGAACGTCAACCGATGTGCCCACTCAGCTGTCCATCGAATGTTACCAACATTAAATGCTGAACTGTCAGAGTTGGCAGCACGCCTTCCCAAGTCTGAACGGCTGACAGCTTTTGCAGAAAACGAAGCGTCCACAACGTCAGCATCATCATGACTCTATCCCGACGGCTACTGCCACATGGCCACTCGACCACCCGCATGCGCCTCCGCGGCCATGCGCCCAAACCTGCATGCGCCTCAAAAGCCATGCGCCTCAGACCCTTCACTGATCCCTAAAGACAGAAGAAGAGTCTCCAGTTGAAGCTTTGCATGCGCCTCAAAAGCTATGAGCCCCAGACTGATCTCTGATCCCGAAAGACAGAAGGAAAGTCGCTTGCATGCGCCTCAAAAGCCATGCGCCCAGAATAGCTCGTGACTCCTAAAGGTCATGAGCCAAAATCTCATCATGTGCCCAATCCAAGGTGCATCCCACCAAATCATCCCCCCACCAAATCAGAGATCTCCGAGCCATGGGTCGACGACACGTGTCCTTTGACTCAACTCATCCAAGATCTCAGCAACAGAAAGATCTTCTCCTCTGCTACGTGCCGACTCACAACAGCAGTATGAAGAATTCAACTCCGCGAGTAGGGCACATCATCCATGCGCCTCCATCAGCAATCTCCACGTGGCGTCCCCATGCACCGGCGTATCCTATATATACGCGCATAAGCAGCCAACCTGCCCAGCTATAAATGGAGGAATCATCCCCTCCTTACACAGATACACACACAGAGACATACATACGAACAATCTAGACAGAGATCATCAGAGAGGCAGATACAGACACTCAACGTCTTCCTCCTCTCAGCCAGCTTCAGCACCCAGAGCAATCTACACCTTCAGAGAACCGATAACCGTCGGCAGCCCATCAATGGAGTCAACACATTACCACTCGCTCTATTGGCACTTAGGACCCAGATTAAACAAAAGTGTACTCCTAGGACTACATCTAAGTCCTATATTGTAACACTGTTCTGTTTGTATTAAGATTTGCAATCAAACGATTTTAATGGCAAACAAGCCCGACATCCTCCAAAAGATGTCGGTTTATCCTAGCCATAACCGATTACTTCTCCAAATAGGCGGAAGCTATACCGCTTACCGAAGTAAAGACGTCAAACGTGATCAGTTTCATCAAACATTACGTCATCTACCGCTTCGAACTACCTCGTAGGATCATCCATGATAATGGTCCACAGTTCGCAAGCCATGCATTCTATCGGTTCTGTGATAAGAATCGAATCCAAAACGTAGCCTCTACTGCCTACAATCCAGCGGCTAATAGGCTAGCAGAAACCTTCAACAAAACTATCATAAAACTTTTCAAGAAGTTCGTATCTTCAAACAAGTGCAATTGGAATGAGAAGCTCGGTGAATGTCTATGGGCCTATCATACAACGGTCCGGACTCCAACAGGCAGTACGCCATTCTTTCTAGTTTATGGGAGCGAAGCAGTTCTTCCCCTAGAAATTCAGATTCCTTCTCTTCGAGTAGCCCTAGCCAGCGAGCTGACTACCGAATAAATCTACCGTCTGCGACTTTGGAAGCTCGAAGCGCTAGACGAAAAACTTTTGTTAGCTCAGCAGCACATTGAGCTATGCCAAGTACGCCTTTCCAGAGCCTTCAATAAAAAAGTAAAGGAAAGAATCTTCCAAATCGGCGATCTGGTCTTAGCAGTGAGAAGACCAATGTTCATGACGCACAAAACAAAAGGAAAATTCCAACCTAAATGGGAAGGTCCTTTCATCATAGAATCAGTGTATTCTAATGGTGCGTACCGGCTAACCAAGCCTGGTGGTGACTTGCTCATAATGCCTATCAACAACAAGTTCCTGAAGTAATACTATATGTAACCTTTTTGTTCATATGTGTTCAGTCATATAAATGTACAGTGCGATGCTTATATGATTCAAAAAACTATCTAACTATTATCCGTATTTCAAGAGTCTTGAATACGCCCTGGATAATAGGTCCTCTAAAAATTTTTCCACTGGAATCATCCCCATTTTTGACTCTGTCCAAACTCGGTTTGACGAAAACAAGTCACGTCCCTATTACCTATGAATTGTTTTCTGATAATTATTTTCCCAGTAGAATGATTATGTTTTGCCATGTCCATATAACCTATGAGCAAAGCATTCATCAAGGATAATCACGTCCCTATTACCTCTGAATTATCCACTCCCAACTAATGTTATATATCTTTCCACGTCCATATTACCTCTGGTCAGATATAGAGCATCCTCTGCTATTACGTCCATGTTACCTCTACTAGCAGCTTCATTCAACTTATTATCTATATTCAAATAACTTGAATATAAAATGGATAATAGGTCCACATCACAAATTCTCCAGCAGAATACCCACCAGAAATATCTTTGCTACATCCACATTACCTCTAGCATCGATATTTTCACAAAACCACATTCACTTTTGAAAAGATTCTTTATTTTTTACTTGAACGTCCATCAAAAGACAAAAAAAGGGTACAAGAGCCGTGACGGCTGGGGAAAAAAAGAGTTACAAAAATCTACAGGATACATAGGCGATTGATGCTGTCCTTTAGAGCCACAATTTCGGCTTCAGACTTCACAGTAGCTTGGCGTCGTGCCTCTTTCTGACGAGCGGCTTCATCTTCGAAGAGGATCAGACTCTGATGCTCCCCCTCCAACTTCTCCAGCTGTTCTTCTAAATGGACAGAAATGGTGGCAGTCATGACAGCCTGGGACAAATAATCCTCCTTTTCAGATGTCGTCGCCCGCAAGTCAGCTTCCAGTTGGACGATCTCGTTCTTGATCTGCGCAATGTGATTATACTTCTTAGTAATCTGCGTAGCCAGCCTGTTCTTCGAGGCATCACGGGTCTCACTTGCAGCATTGAACTGGCCATACTGGCCAGCCAGCTCGTCGATCTATCGAACAAGGACGTCCTTCCTTGCCTGGAAGGTAGCCTTCTCCTCTGCAAGAGCCGTCATCAAAGCCTCATCCTCTGTGCGGAACAGCGATGTTGGGCTCTACTATTTGGCATCCCGAAACCTGGCCACCTGACCCTCCAGGTCATTCAGAACTTTCCTCAGAGTATTGGCCTACTCTTCATAGCCAGCAATGTTCTCGAGGGCCGTTACCTGGCATTCGGCAACATCCCTCACAGGGCCGAAGGCAACATTCCGATTCAGGACTCCAGGAAGCTTCACTGTCAGTATAGAATAGAAAGCTTTGACGACTTCCTGGGCCATCTCCTCATCTTCAGTGGAGGTCGTCGGAGAGGAGGCTTGGAAAGTTTCTTCCACTTCAGGAAGGGATACCTGACAAGAAGCTAAAACAAGAAAATCCTTCCCACCAAAAAAACCACTCCTGATTATCATGTGTCACATCCATATTACCTCTGATACCGATAGTCTTCCGACTTGACGCCTGTACCCAACCCGGGATGAAAGTCACGGTGTCAAGATCATAAAACCTATCACGACTATGTTACCTCTGTTGGGTTTTGTTTTAAATCTATTACCCACACCACCGGTGTGCCAAAGGGTGATAGGTCCACGAAAGTATCATTTCAATCTATTTGCTCGTATTTTTGGATGCACAAAGGGGCAATAGGTCCAAACAAAAAGAGGGAGAGGGGACCCCCAGCGGGATACCCTTTACATAAATAATGTATTAAGCTCTCTAATACAAGCACCACAAATACCACAAGCAAAGAATGGAGTGAATGCATTCTGTTTATTCAAAATTAGTTACATTTACAGGACTACATCTCATGAGCAAAACAAAAGGTTCTTCAACTCTTCATCTAGATAAGAAGTAAAAGATTACATTAATGTCCAAAAGAAGGGAAAATCCGCTACTCATCAGCAACACATAGTTTGGCCAGCTTGGCAGTACCACGCTTTCGTCGAAAAGCAGTTTTGTGGCCCTCGAATGAGGTCATATTTTACTGCTGAGAAGCAAACAAAGCTGTTGACCTTCGAGAAGCTACACGAAGGAGGGAAAATATAGCATGCTAAAAGCATCTACAAATGATGATCTTCTCTCCTCCATATTACGGACGTCCTAGGCTCATTCCTCCAAGAGACCATACCTTCAAAACAACATCTCTTGTGTTGCTTTTGCCTACTTGAAGAACTGTAAAAACAGAACTTTCACGATGACGCCCAACTACCATCTGACTCTTCGATGTATAAAGGTTCTTCCTACCATCTGAGGAAAACCCTTCCAAAACACGAAGAGTCCTGAGCTTTCTGATGTGTGTATCAAGTGTTGCATCTTCACCATACCCAGAATCGTCGATACCGATCCTGGAGAAATTTGCTAGCCAGATCCCTATAGAATATGAAAAGGGACAGAAAGAAAGTCAGACTCAGAAATCTGCAAGAAAAACTAAGTTCTGAAAGGCTTTTATGCGCCCAAGCGGCTATGCGTCCAAAGGAATATACGCCCAAAATAAGACATGTGGGCGCATAACACCCGAACAGTACGTGGGCGCATAACATGCCACAGCTTGAGGGTGCATAACATGGCAACACGTGGGCGCATAGCACACCACAGTATTGGTGCATGACTTCTGTGGGCGCATAATGATGCTCACAGAAGTATGTTGTCTTAGGCGCAGGCGTCCAGGCAGAAGAAAAGTCCGAGCGTCGTAAATTAACGCTCGAGACTTTATTTTTTGAAGCATGCCCTCACCCAGAATCGGGTCATGGACTGTCGAGGACGTTGCCGCGAGAGAAGAGCCACTTGGCGCAGCCCCCTTGCCCTTCGCGGATCTCTTGGCGACCTTGGGAGACATGGTTCTCAAAGAAAGAGGATGAAGAGTTTTCTGAAAAATTCAAAGAGAAGGGAATAATGAGCTTTCTCTCTCCTTCAGGGCCTATTTACAGGCACGACCACTTCCTATGCGTCCACTTGCTTTATGCGCCCAAGCGCCCATTGCATTGTATGCGACCACAATGGCCTATGCGCCCACGTGAAGAATCAGCTTCCTGCACACTATGCGACTGTCACTTGCTGACGTGGACGACGTATGAAGAATGGACCGCTTCAAATTCCACTCCGATGAATCTGACAGTTCAAATTTTGAGGAAGACCTCAACAGTGTATCTCTCTGACAGGCTGGCCAAATACTATGCGTCCAAAGAGAGGCCCGTGCTATGCGCCCATCGTATCACGAGAAGACGATCCATGCTTCTTTCGAAGTATTTCGAACTCGTTCAAGTATCAAAAACTTTGAAGGGGGTCCTGTAGAAGCATGAAAAAATTTCAACAATGAATCTCTGTCGCCCAGCCAATGAAGCTCTATGTGCCCAGCCAGTGAAACTCTATGCGCCCAAGACTAGCTTTCCCGAAAGGAGGGCTCATAGCCTGAGACATGGCTATGCGCCCAAGCCTGACTCAGTCAAAGCCATGATCAAAACGTGCACCGAAGCATACGGCCACGTCAGTCTCCACGAGCAATCGTTCACCGAAGCATGTGGCCACGTCAACACCATGACCAACCTACGATCTCGCAACCTGTATATGCCTACATCCTATGCGCCCAAAGCAGGACTATGCGCCCACATAAAAACTAGCGTATTTTCTCATGTGGGCGCATAACATCATTCCAGCTCAAGAATGACTATAAAAGGGGGGGCCTCATCCCTCTTCAAAAGACAGAATGGAGAGCATTTTTAAGAGCCAAATTGCTGCACTTCCTACCAGTGAGCCGAGAGTTAGCAATTTTTTTAGGTTTTCTCCCACTTTTGTAATCGGAGTGTCAACGGAGTAAAGGAGCAACTGCCGCTCGATCTCCATCGTCCCATTCTTCAGAATTCTTTTTTGTACTCGGGGATCCTCAACGCAGGATCTCTCAGGCGTACTCGATTTGTGGTGCCTTGCGCCAATAAAAAAAAGATAGTATTTTCTTCTTCTTTTGTGTGTGTGTCCACAGACACCTATATAACCGTTGTAATTAAACCATTACAAAATAGGGATATTTATTGTAGTGCTCCTTCAGTACTTAGTAGACTAAGAAGAAAATTGAGAATATCAATCAAGGACGTCTATGTTTTCCAAAGATTGAAAGACAGGTACCCTTAGGCTGGTCAAGTGGGGATCATTCCTCCACCTAAGACTTGAAAGTTTTAAACCTATGATTTACAGTATAGGTCGATACTGATACGATACGACTAATATTGATATATTTTGGCTTTTTCTAATCCGATATCGTCGCTACCGATACTAACCCATATGGATGTTGGAAGTCTCCTTCTCGGACAATTCAACAAAGATAATTGAACAAAAAAAGACCAATCATCGAGATGTAAAAGTATATAAATGAAGAAAACTTACTTACCTCAATGATAAAGTTTTAGAAATTCGGATAACTGTTAGATATTTTAAGTGATTCATTAATTGAATATATGACATAATCTAAGCTAAAACAACATTTTAAAGAGTAAAATGAGTCATAATTTTTAAAGAATGAAGATTAGAATGAGCAAGAAGCTATTACATTAGCCTTAGCTTTCGAAGTCGTGGAAATGATGGGTTTCAGCACCTGATATATCCATTTAATCATGAGATGCTACCAAGTGAGGTATCGACCTAATAAGACCAATATTGCAAATTGATATCATCATATAAATGTTTTAAATATAAATTTACAATATTGTCTAAACATTGTGAAATACACATCTTTTACAACATTTTATAAAGTTTGTTAAATATACCCCTTTTACAATGTTTGTTAAACATTGCCAAAATGATATGACATACACAACGTTTATATAAAGTGGTAAAATTAAATTAATTTTACAACATCAAACAAATATTGTAAAATATATAAAAATTACAACATTTGATAACGTTGTTGAAGATGAAATTTTTACAATATTTTAAGTACATTGTCAAAATAAATAACTTTGACAACTTTAAGTAAATGTTGTCAAAATGAATAAATATTACAATGTTAATAAAGTGTTGTTGAAGACAGTAATACAATTTTTGTGAATGGCCATTGTAGAAGCCTTAACGTTTGAATATAAAACGTTGTTTGCACATATATTTTACAATATTTTTACTATAAAGATTGTAGAATACCCGCCTTTTTAACAATATTTTTAGGAAGTGTTGTAGATGGAATGTTGTAAATGGAGTTTGTTCTTATAGTGATGCTTGTACAATGTTGTGATGAAATACATGACAGGTGAAGCAAAGTCCCAAATACTTGGGCGGTGAGTATATCGAGCCTTAGCTCAATGAATAGATGGTAATACTGATCTTAAGACCCAAGAACTGGGCAGTGAATATGCTTGAATTACGTTTGAAGGAATGTACGCTACACAGATGCTAAGTCCCAGGAATTTGGTGGTGAGTACATTGAGTTTGGTTGGAAAGATGTATGGTATCAAAGATGTGAGAAAGGGCTTAGTTAATCACATTCTATTATCCTGTGCCGATGTAGAATGTAGATTTTCCTAAGACCCTGGATTGGGCAGATGATAATGTGAGCATTGGCTCAAGGCAAGATGACAATACGAATGAGAATGATGGGTTATTACTTAGTTTTTCTCATCATGCATTATATGTTTTCTTCTTAGATAAGTTGCATATAAATGCATGGTCATGGACAACTTGTATACAAGGTAGTTACCAGAACGGTAATCTGCGGCCACGGACCCAGTTCGTCCTAGGGAACAAGGATTGATGCCGACGTACTAGCATCGGTATACGGGACTTGCAGTGGGGCTAGCTACCTGCACTGCAAGGGTGCCGTTATACCTGTAAGATGGTTCAAGATGGTGTGTCGCCAGTGATCTTCATATGGATAGGTCCAGTGCTAATGATGTCTTATGCAGGCAGAGTAAGTTATTACTCAAATACAGGAAAGGATGTCGGCTGTTGGTAAGAATCACCTGAACGGTGATAATTATATTGAATCATGATATTATTTCTAACAATGTCTTGTGCAGGCTGAGTAAGTATTATAAATTTACAGGGATGGCTATACGACCGTGGGTAAGAATCACCAAAGGGTGATAACTGCATGCTTTAAATTATGTTAACTATGAGATTTGTATGCTTTACTTCTTGTCGGCTATAAATATGGAAATGACCCTAAGGCAACGAGAAAGACCACTGTTAATAATGTTCTATAACATAATTACTTAGTGTTGTCTTCTTAGGTGAGTTGGGCCAGCACCGCTCGCCAGTACATTGATGATGTACTGACCCACGTTATGGGCAATATAACAGGTACTTACGTATGGGGGAATCGTTTGATCAGTGCTTGGCATCGATGATTCGGATGGGTGTGCAGAAGCTCTTCTTTCAAGACGATATCTTCTGCTATACGGGACATAATGTATAGAACAGTGTAACTCAGTTGTACCGGTGAGATTGTAGCCAAATTGGCAAGTTCATTGTAAAAAAGTTGGCATATTCAGTTGTAGCCTAAAGGGCAAGTGTATACATTCAGTTGGCTATTTAAAGGTATTGTAATCAGTTGTAAACTCTGTATTCCATTGCAAGTCTTGTAATCCATTATTATTATCAATAAAGAGATATATTTTTTCATATCTTGTGTGACTTTAATTTATCTGCTTGGTTTTGTTGTGCTGTCGATATCTTCTGAGAAATACCAGAAACTGTAATGGTTTTGCCTTGTATAAGTGCAATCTAGACTTGTACGACATCACGTCCAGTGGCTAGTTTTTGATCCTCCGGGATCGGGGCGTGACAATTTCTAATCTACCATCGCCTCAATTATATTTGGATCTATCGAGACATCTTTAGCAGAGATGACGTGCCCGAGAAAAGTCACGCTACTCATCCAAAACTCGCATTTACTCTGCTTTACATATAATTTGTTTTCACGCAATGTCTGTAGCACCGTCTTCAAGTGCTCCGTGTGTTCTTCCTAATTCTTCGAGTAGACCAAAATATTATCGATGAACACGACCACAAATTTGTCGATTAGGGGTCGAAAGACTCTGTTTATTAAATCCATAAAAATGGCTGGGGCGTTCGTCAGGCTGAATTATATGACTAGGAATTCATAATATCCGTATCGAGTACGGAAGGCAGACTTCGATACGTCATCGGGTTTGATCTTCAACTGGTGGTAGCCAGAACGAAGATCAATTTTTAAAAATATTGACACACCTTGCAGTTGGTCAAACAATTCGTCAATTCGTGGTAGTGGATACTTATTTCGTATGGTAGCCTTCTTGAGTTCGCGATAATCGATGCATAGTCGTATCGATCCATCCTTCTTTTTTAAGAAGAGTACTGGAGCTCCTCATGGAGAGACGTTAGGGCAAATAAATCCGTAGACTAGCAACTATTGTAATTGCACCTTCAGCTCCTTCAGTTCTGTTGGGGCCATTTGATAATGCGTATTTGATATCGGCCGTGTATTCGTGAAGGTATCGATGCTGAATTCTATTTCTTGATCCGGTGGCATCCCGGGCATCTCATCTGGAAAAATATTAAAAAAATCTGCCACAACATCAATCTGTATTGTGTTTGCATTATCCTTCTTCGTATCGCAAACTGATGTCAAGTATCCCGTACAGCCGGAACGCAACATACGCCTCGTCGAAATTATCGATACTACCATGGCCATTTTCGAGACCATACCGTACGAATATAAAAAATCTGTCTCGCCAAGAAGACGAAACAAAACTCTCTTGTTTTTGCCTCGATTATTGCATGGCAAGCGCCCAACCAATCCATACCCAGAATTATGTCGAACTCTTTAATGTCTAGTACGACGACTTCCAATGTTAGATTTTTGTCCCCGATGTAAATGTGGACATCCCTACAAATAAAGTTTGCAGACATATCGACTCCCGATGGAGTGCTGACGCTAATGTTCATATCTAGTGATTGTATGGCTATTTTATTTTCTTTAGCAAAGTCAGCAGATATA
Organism: Iris pallida; assembly: GCA_029216955.1. Lineage (NCBI taxonomy): Eukaryota > Viridiplantae > Streptophyta > Magnoliopsida > Asparagales > Iridaceae > Iris > Iris pallida. The sequence continues at coordinate 16,060,694 of JANAVB010038613.1, forward strand.
AAACTGTACGTTATACCCGAATAGAATAGTACTCGAGCAGGTATATTTTTACAGAGTAATATACCTATTACAACAGTATCGGACTCGAACGTCTCATCCTGAGTCAATGCGTAGACTCAGTCTTGCGGCCTATGGCGTTGATTCTGCGGGTTCACTGCACCGCATTTGTGCCTTGTAGTGGAGGCGCTCTATACTGATTTGGAATGTTCCTCGGAGGATTTGGAATATTCCTTGGGGGGTTTGTTCTCCCTTGGGGACAATCATAAGACTTGTGACCTATATTACCACATCTGAAGCATCCGAACACCATGCATTGAAATGTCTGATGTCAATTTTGGCCGCACTTGTTGTACCGTACTTCGTTATAGGAGCCTCGATTTCCAAATGCGTTCGGACGTTTCTTCATTCCAGACCCTCCGGCGCCGTTAGGATGCTTGTTGAAATTGTTGCGGACGACTGGCACGGCTCGTTGTGACATACGGCCAAAGATCCACTCACTATCAGGTACGGCTTCGTAGGATTAATGATAAGTTTCGCTGATTCATGACATCCCTACGCAATTCGTCATTCAGGCCCTGTTGAAAATGTTCGCACCATTCTTCTTTGTTGGGCAGGAAGACGCCGACAAATTTCACAAGTTTTGAGAAGCTTGCATCAAAATCTTCAATAATCATATTCCCTTTCTTCAACATCATGAACTCGTCCCACTTCTGTCGACGGATGGCACGAGGAACATATTTTTCAAGAAAAGCTTTCTTGAACATTTTTCAGGAAATCAGGGTGTCGGTGTCGACTTCATAGATTTCCTGCTTCTTGGTTGTCCACCAGTCGTAGGCCCTCAGTTACAGTTGTAATATCGCACATGCTACCCTCTAGGACCCTTTGATGTGAAGAAGATTGAATAAATCCTCAATCTTCGCAACCCATCCCACGATCACATCAGGCTCTACTCAACCATTAAACTTAGGCGGGTTCATCTTGCGAAACTTTGTTGCTTTGAACAAGGAAGAAGAATTTATCGTTTGTGGTTGAACTTCTTCCTCGATTTCTTCTTGATCATCTTTTCTCTCTTTAGATGCCACGACCATTGCGTTGGTGTTGGCCACCATATTGCTTACGATCTGCGTTAGGGCGTCCATTTGCTTCTGTTGCACTCCAAATTGGGCTTGGATTTACATTTGAAGCTGTTGCTGCTGCATCTCCATCAAGTGCAACATTTTTTTCCATTGTAGTCTCGCTAGGACTAGCGCCCTTCGAACTAGACGAATTATCCACAGCGTTGGTTGTTGTGATGGAATTATTTTTATTTTTATTAGTCATTCCTACAAAACAAAGTAAACCCGTTAATATTTTACCAAATATCTACGGGCTTACCTGTATGAAACTTTTATTTCACGCAGCATGTCGACAAGCATTCAATCGAGTAATCACAACCAATATTCCAAATAAAATATTTTTTAAAAATCTAAGGAAATATAACTGTGCTCTAATACCAATTTGCCATTCCCCGATTCGACAAACCATTCGTCCTCGCATCGATTATGTCGAATTGATCGTCCTCGCTAGGGCGTGATGTCGTATGAGTCTGGAGTTGCACTCATATAAGACAAGAACATTACATTTGATACATCGTTTGAAACACCAAGTTGAAACTTCATAAATCTCAGAGAATTGAACACGCAGTTTAGGAAGATAGAAATATGCTTTCATTGATAACTTGCAACTAAATGCAATTCATATTACACTGGATATGTCGTTGCGGCTACATTGATTGAAACAAAAGAAAATACTCGACAAGCTGTCTGAACTAACACTTGCCGTTCCATACATTCACCCTTTTATATATTGAAAGCCTTCAATGAATTGGCTTCAAAATGCTTCAGAATATGAAGAGCTTCAAAACGTCTCTCCAAACTTCAGCTTTGGCTTAGTGATGCGCACCTCCAGCGTCCTCGTCACTTGTGGGGTTGAGAGATTAGTACAATTGGGAATGCACTAGTGAGCGGGACGAAACCATTCGTCTAAACCGACTCTGATTGTTAAGGTAGGCATATATTGGAGTTTTCTTTCTATTTAGAACTAATTAAATTCAGTTCATATTGATAGCCTCCCTTGAAACAGTAAAAAACATACAACAAAAATAGCAATTTATTCCAATTCTTACCTCGTGCTCATCCATGCATGAAACAGATATAATACTTACCACCTGCATAAGATAATAGGTGTCACGACCCGCACCCGTATTTCGGATACGAGACGTGTCCAAGTTCATCCTACGTCGCAGTGTCGACGGTAGAACGCTGTCTAGTTCATATACAAGTCACAAAAACTATGTCCAACAAGGTAATCTAGATCTCATCCACAGAAATATGACACAATCAACTGAATATAGAATGAATAAACTGAAATATCAAACTCATCATGAATCCAGGTCTCGTCCGGTGGACACAAATCCACTACCAGTAGACGAAATAAAATAAGACATGAATGATACAACTGAAATAAACTATGCTAATCATCAAAGTACCCTCGTCTGCACTGGTACCGTGGTCCAATGCTGGCTCAAACCGGCTCGCGTGCACCTGGCTCAATACTCGGCTAAACCTGAAGAGATCATCAGGTCCTCAGAGGACTAGCAAGATACAGGAAGAATATGCCACTATGATAGTAAATAACATGCATAAAGAAAATGACAGGAATAGAACAATGTACTTCTACACGAAATACATGAGAGTGCAACATCAAAGACAATGTTCGACAATTGGGCTAACAGACAGGGGTACCATGACAATCGTAGCTCATCCGAAACTAACGACCAACAGAATAATCACAATCGCATCTCCTCCGAGAATAACGACCAACAGAATATCACAACCGTAGCACGAAACTAACGACCAACAGAAATCATCAATACAATCGAAGCTCATCCGAACTACCGGCCAACAGAAACTATCATATAGCCCGCATGCCTAGTAAATGTCCTCTATGTTACAAGGAACTATACAGGTGTCAAGTCAAGTCGAATCAAGTCAAGTACAACTAACAAGTCAAGACATGTCAAGTGAATGTGACTCAGGACAAGGCATTACTACCAGGACCTATACATGGAGTAACAGTGATATACTGGATAAAGAAAGTAATGTACGTGCACGTAAAAGAGGAAAATATCACTGACGTGAACATAAGAAGCAGGTAATGAAATGTGACAGGAAAGAAACTACAATATAGAAAAATGCATGAAAAATACTGTAGAGTGGGCAAGGTATACTTGCCTGCTCTCCAAGATTGTGTTGGCTCCTCCAATATCACGCCTAGCCAAAAAATGCATATTAATAAATACAAGGTTAATATTCTTCTTATAAAATTGTATTAATGCATATTACTTAATCCTAATTATTTATATATTAGTACAATTAGGTAACCAAAGTAATATACTGAAAACTTGTTTTCTGATTACCTTGTGAAATTAAGAGGCAAATATATATATTAGAGTTTAGTTATAGGATGGCAATTACTAATTAGTGGGAGGTTTTATATATAAAAGTCTCTTTAAGCTTACAAGTATAGTGCTGCTTTAACTTTCCCTATTAATAGGGAGGGTTTTTTTTTGTAAAAAGCTACGAATAAGGATGGGCAGAAGTTCTCTCCAACTCATGTGAATTGTGTTTGTGGGAGGAGTTTTATGAAAATAAGTGCAACTAAAAGCTAACATCTACAGAGAAGATTCTCTTCTTCTAATCTACACACATATTTAGCTATGTGAACCATTGCCATGAATAGTGCTATTGTTATATTCTATGTAATACAAATATCTATTATACAAAACACAAAGGTTTTTGAATCCTAGGGCTGACTGTGCCAAGATAAAGAGTGGTTGGGATTTAATCTTGGTGAATCAACGGTTGTGGAGTTTTATAGGGAAGAGCATTATTGGGAGTGGGGTTTTATGGGGAAGAGCATTATTGGGAGTGGAATTTTATGAGGAATCCAAAGATGGGGATTTAATATTTTGATGGTTGGGATTTAATATTTTGATGGGGGCCTCATAATGGTTGTGGATGAGCATTATTGAGAGTGGGGTTTTATGGGAAATTCAAAGAAAATTCACATCCAGCAGTGGTTGGGATTTAATATTTTGATGGGGGCCACAAAATTATTATTGTTCGTTTAAAATTGGAGGTCCAAGATTTTGAGGGAGAATACCTTAAATAAACCATGCCCTATGGGCACGGGTTATGACTAGTATTTATATATGATAATCTAATCTCTCTTAGTCATGCATTTTGTTAAATGCTGCTGGCGCATGTGGCTCCCCGTGAACATGTCCACGTGAACATTGTCATATTGGCACTAAATCGATTTATTCCTATTACTAATGTGTAATACCAAGCTCTTCCTTTCTACCACGTGAACTATTGCCATGAATAGTGCTCCATCTACTACTGCTACTTCTATGAACGCTCCTTATGAACACTGGATGGAAAACTACTGCTGCTTCTTTTCTATGAATAACCATCCATCTCATCCTCTCTTTTCTTTAATTAACAAATTAGTTCATATTCCCTTATGTGAACGAAAAGGGTTAACTACTGGGTTGTGAATAAAGAACACATAAACATACCAATATGGATATGCAACTTGAACTTGGCTCGAGCGGGTGGAAGTATGGGAGCAGTTGTTGTGGACGTTGCCGGGTCGAGCGTAGTTGTTCAGAGAGCTCGACGATCTCAGATTTCTTGGTCGGGGATACGTCGGCAACGAAGATGAGGGCACTAGGGCGAGTCGAACGTCGATGGTCCACGCGAGGGGTACGACAACTGACGATGAAGGTTGCAAGCCTCACGACAAGGCGCTCGACCGTAGGAAGATGGCAGTAGTGAGATGAGTCGGTGACGGCAAGCTCGCAAAGCTTCGGCCGAGTCAGGCAAGCAAAAGGGCACGCCTATTGGCTCTCCCGGCTCGGTGAGAACGCACCACCTTACAACCTGGTGTGTCGTGGCTTTGGGGTGCTTGAGACTCGCGAAGGGAAACGCGATGGGGTTCGCTCGGTTTCGGAGAAGGTGAGAAATCGAGCTCGCAAGGAGTAGTTGAGGAAGAAGATGAGGTAAGAGGGAGATGAAGTTGCTGGCGGCTACTGCTGCTAATGGAGCTGACCTTGTTAGGGTTTATAGATGGGAAGGTTTGGCCGTCTCCTCATTTATATATATATATCGTTCATGTATTAGATCAAATGCCAAACATGCGCTAGAGCTTATATAACCGATTATGATATGCAACAATATGATTCCGGATCTTGTGTCAATCAGAAATAGTGGACACTAATGTAAGCCAATCAGCCAGATCAAATTCCTGGTAAGAAATAGTATAAGATTGAAAAACAAAACAAGAGAGATTGCTATAGGACACTTACGAGGTCATCAACGAACCCTTTTTTATATCCAATAAAATTTAATCACTGTAATCTCAATCAAATATTGATTACAAAATTAGTTTAAATTAATAGGTAATATTATCAAAATAATTCAATCAATATTTGATATTCGTCAAAAATTTAAATCAAATATAAAACTAGTGAAATCAAATTTTAATTTAATAATTGATCATACTAATAAACTAAAATAATATTTATTGATCGCACAATAATTCAAGATAATAATCTAAATAATACTTGACATTATCAGAATAAGTTAAAGCATAGTTTCATTGTCACGCCCCAGAACCAGAATACTGGAGAGCGGGGGCAGACATAGCCAGCTACGTATATTGAAATAGAATACATCTCAACTATACGGTCACGGCTGTCAAGATATGAGGGTTTACTACAAGCCAGCAGTCTCTTAAGGTCAAGCCTATTGTCTCAATCTAAAGCAATTAACAAAGTTACAAGATGTTAGAGCATCAAATATATATATATAAGGCGTCCCAAATATTACATATTGGATTATCATGAAGCTAGTCGTACAAAATGATAGGACTAGCAAGAGTTCAGTCATACATGATCAACCCTAGGATTTGTTAATCATGTTTACAGCCCGTAGGCAGACAGTAAGTAAATGTGCATCGAGCTAACAGGTGCTCGTCGGCTAAACGCCTCAAAAGAATAAATTTACATATAAGTGGGTGAAACAAAAAGGAAAACCCACTCTTGGCCCGGGTTCCGTCTAGTTGTCACCATTGGGCTGGAAGCTCGGTAGATCCTCGGGAGCTGCTCCGAAATCTGGCTACACAAAACCAGCTGGGTCAAACCCCAGAAAGAGCAAGTGCCATAAGGGAGGCCACAAATAAGAATAAAAGCCAGCATATCAGAACATAAAGAATAAAAAGAATGTACAAGTAATAAAGTATACAGGGAGATAAACGACTAGGGACGTGGAACCATTCCGGGAGCCAGGTTACAATCCTTAAACCAAACAAGGACCGGGATTGTACCCCTTCGCCTGAATAGCTCACTGTCTCTACCCATTTATCGTTAAGATAAGTAAAACAAACATGCTCAGGAGATAGCAGGTACTGGAGCTAGACAAGACTTAGACAAGGCTGGACATCATCCATTCACAATCGGCCAAGCAAGTACTACGGCTTACTACTTTAACTAACTAGGGTTATCACAAGCCTTAATTACTAACAAGATGCAAGTGAGAAACTCTCAGTCCCAAGCCCTGCAGACTATCCAGTTATCCTTCCGCGGGTTGAGAGTTATAGGTGGGTACATTGCCCGGGAGACAAATGTACCCTTAGGTGACTTAGAGGGTGCAACACATGACAGTGTGCTGGAAATGTGCTCTACTCGTCGGCAAGCTACAAGTCCATTAAAGCGCCTAGATAACGAGATTGCCTGTGACTGGGAAGTTCTTCATGTTCTAGTTTGATCTAATAATTAGCCTAATCCAATTCAGCGCGAGTCCCTGGCCGTGGTACCCAGGAAGTCACGTCCTAGACATGATGCAAGACAAGACAAGTGAATTGTACAAGCAAGCAAGCAGGAACACCCACGGTGTCAAGGCAAGTCAAGTCAAGTTATCAAGTCAAGTCAAGTCAGGAGTGCGCCGCCACGGGCCACTATCAAGTTATCAAGATAAATCATGTCAGGGTGCTTGTTAGGAGTGCGCCACGACGGGCCACTATCAAGTCAGGTGGGTCATGTCAGGAGTGCACCAATACGGGTCACTGTCGAGTTATGCTAGTTCCTTGTCATACCATGCCATGTACAATAGTTATTCCAAGCAATTAAATAAAACCAAGTTCATGACAAAAGGCGTAAGGATATAAAATGGGCGTAAAACATCTAATAAAATATCAATATATATAGGGCTATAGAAGAGCCAAGCTAAAAGAAGAATAAAACCAAGTCTCCATGATTGGACATATTGTGCAAGGGGTCAGGGGGTTGGATTGTGCAGGAGTCAAGTGCGCCAGGAGGCCAACTGCGCAGGGTGAGCTGCGCAGGGTACCAACTGCGCCAGAGATGGATGGCGCAGCAGATGGGTTACGCGGGATCAAATTGCGCAGGGGTTAGACTGCGCAGGAGGGGATGGCGCAGGGTGAGCTGCGCAGAGGGTGGACTGCGCGGGAGGGGATGGCGCAGGATGAGCTGCGCAGAGGGTGGACTGTGCAGGAGGGGATGGCGCAGGGTCAGCTGCGCAGAGGGTGGACTGCGCAGGAGGGGATGGCGCAGGGTGAGCTGCGCAGAGGGTGGACTGCGCAGGAGTCAGGTTGCGCAGGGGCTAACTGCGCAGGGGTTAGTGCGCCAAGGGAGATGCGCGGTCCAGCCCAAGAGGCCGGGCGCAATCGGCTATGCACAATGAAGGCGCTGGCCGAGAAGAAGGGTGCGCAGTTCACCAAAGGGTGAGCTGCGCAATCGGCCTTACGCTAAAGAGCGCAGGCCGAGAGGGCTGCTTCTCCAACCCGAGAAGAACTCCAAGAACTTCAAAACTTCAATTCTTCATAACTTAGCCAAATTAAAACCAAATCTAGATTTTCAAAGTTCTAACTTGAGTAAAATCAAATTCTCTTCCACATGGAAGCATCAAAACATACAAAAATCAAAGTTAAATAGATCAAAACCATGTAAATCCAAAAATAGTAAAAATCTAGATCTAGAACAAAGGAAACTCCAAATCACAAAATGTCAAGTTCTAAAGTTGTTCTCCATGTCCTAATCTATCAAATGAACAAATAAAATTGGGTGCTTATTTGTTGGCAAGGTGCACTTGCCTAATGGGTTGGGGAGTTGTGTGGAAGAAGGAAGAAGATGAAGAAGTTAATGGAGAATAAAGAGGAGAGAGAAAGTTTGGTGGAGATATAATGAGGGTGGTTGTGTTGTGTTGAGGGTAGAGTGTAGGTTAAAGTGTTCCACTCATGATGAACCAAACCAAACCAACTTCCACAAAATAAAACCAAGCCATGGTCCAAAACCCATTTACGAGAAACCAAAATCCGCAAGTCGAGAAAATTAAAATACGTGCCAAAAATCAAATTACGAGTACAAATACGAAATACAGGAAATGGGGGTGACATTCATAAATCTAAATCGTATAAAAAATATTATAGCAAATCTTTTTACTATTAAAAAAATACTTATGCCTTATCTTTTATAGAAATAGAAAGAAATGTTTCCAAAAGATTAAAAAAAATATCTAAAATATTAATTTAAATTATGCACAAAATCCTAACTTATTATATGTGGTCAATAGATAATAATAATAATAACAATAATAAATAATAAAAATTTAGTGCGGGGGTTTACAATAGGTGAGCTTGCCCTTATATGCGATCATCGGTGTTAATCACCACAAGGGACTATTCTCCATGGCATTACGACGTGCCCTATCAGACTAGGTTGCAAGCCTAGCTGGAGATCTCGTAATAGAAGATTCATACAGATGACAACGGAGCTGATATGTTCACGAAGATTCTACCAAGGGGGAAGTTTGAGTACTGCAGGCAGGTCGTCGGGATGACGACATCCTTCCCATAGTTGTGAAGGGGGAGATTTATTGGAGTGGGTGGGGTTCCCAACCTATGTGGAGAAGACCCCGGAGTGCGACGAGCGCCATTCGTGTGTCGAAGAAGCTCGGGAAGTAGGCGACGCGGAGTTGCTACTGCTGCTGCTCCTCCTAAAGGAGGTTCTGGACTGGGTCTGCCGAGTTCGGCCCGAACTCGGTCCCAGGCCGAGTTCTGGCCGAACTCGGTCTGACTGTTCCAGAATGTTGGCGTTAGGTGCTGTTTGCCCGACACAGAGTTCTGGCCGAACTCTGTGTCGTCGAGGCTGATGCGGGAATCTGGGTGATTTTTCACCACTGGATCTAATCCAACGGTCCAGGTTTGTTGCGGGATTAGGAAGTTAAGTTGGGATTTCCAAACCCTAACTCTGTAGGCAACACAATTGTGGAGAATACAACTTGGAGAGAGGAAGGAGGCAAGAGTGCCATTACAACTTCGGAAGAGAAGACGGAGGATTGAAGGTCGTTTTCGAAGGAGATCGTGTTTCGGGTAATCTCTACTCGTCGTTCTCGCTCTTCGTAGCCTTGTAATCATTGTTCTTACTTCTGAGTGTTGTGGGGATCCGATTTGGATCGGGAGGAGTTTGTAGAGGGTGTAATTCTTCTATTCCATTAGTGGAGGCTTCTCAGGATTGGACTCCGATCGTCCCGTAGTTTTTTCCGCAAGGATTTTCTACGTCAAAAATTCTCTGTGTCTGCGTGGATTATTTTGTGTGGTTGTTTTTGGGTTCGTGCGTTTGTATTGCTTGGTCCTCTCGCAGGTACTCTTCGGTTTGGGGAAAGGTTTCTGCGCTTCTTTCCCAACAGAGTGGTATCAGAGCCAGGTTCTGGAATTCAGAAGGAGTGTCAGTAGTTGACAGAGAAACCAGAGAGGAGAGATGGACGCGAAGCCGGTGCGCATGGTGAATCTGAACGACACAAACTATCACTATTGGCAGAGCAAGATGAAGGATTTGCTATTTGTCAAGAAGCTGCATCTACCCGTGTTTGCATCCGAGAGGCCCAGTGATAAATCCGAGGAGGACTGGACATTCGAGCATATACAAGTGTGTGGGTACATACGGCAGTTTGTTGATGAGAACGTGTACAACCACGTTGCCAATATTGAGCACGCGAAGACGTTGTGGGATAAGCTGGAATCCTTGTATGCAAAAAAGACTGGGGTAAACAAGTTATTCCTGATCCGAACGATGATGGGTCTGCGATACAAGGATGGGGCGTCTATTTTGGATCACTTGAGTGAGTTCCAGGGCGTGGTTGACCAGCTATCTTCTATGGGAGTCAAGTTCGACGACGAAGTTCAGGGACTGTGGCTGCTGTGTACTTTGCCAGACTCGTGGGAGACCGTACGAGTATCTATGATCGCTTCTGCTCTAAAGGGCGTGGTCAGTCTGGAGTTTGCCAAGAACGGGGTGTTGAATGAAAAGATACGGAGACGTTCTCAGGGCACTTCATCCACATCCCACCACTCAGAGGCACTTGTTTCAGAGAGCCGCAAAAGGGGAAAAAGCAGAGGTCCAGGTGGTGGCAGAGACAAGAGCAGGGGGAAGTCCAAGGGTCGTTACGAGGACTCAGAGTGTTACCATTGTGGTAAGAAGGGCCATATTAAGCGGAATTGTTTTGCTTGGAAGAGAGAGAAGAAGGGCGACAAGGGGAAGCAAGAAGAGAATACTACAGCGGCGGCCTTGGTGCATGGAGGCGATGTGATCGTCGTAGGTGATGAGGTCATTACTAACCTCGCCTGCGATGATAATTCTTGGCTGGTGGACTCAGGGGCTTCAGCACATGTATCTCACAATAGGACACTATTTGCCACTTACACAACAGGCGACTGTGGAGTGTTGAAGATGGGCAATGGAGATGTGTCAAAGGCGGTTGCCGTTGGAGATGTGCATTTGAGAACGAAGACGGGTGCGGTTCTTGTTCTCAAGAATGTTCGTCATGTCCCTGATATTCGTTTCAACCTGGTGTCGGTTGGAAGGTTGGATGATGAGGGATTCTTCAGTCTCTTCGGGAACAGTCAGTGGAAGCTTTCCAGGGGTTCGATGGTGATTGCCAGAGGAAGCAAGAAGTCCGATCTCTACTATATGGAGGGGAGAGCACAGGAGGCACAGGAGGTGAACGCAGTCAGTGATGCGTCTACCGAGTTGTGGCACAGGCGGCTCGGCCATATCAGCGAGAAGGGGATGAGCTACTTGGTGAACAGGAAGGTGATTCTGGGGCTCAAGTCTACAAAGTTGGAGAAGTGCACGCACTGTTTAGCTGGGAAGCAAAATAGGGTGTCTTTCCAAAGTTACTCAAGTTCGAGGAAGCCGGCGTTGCTCGAGTTGATTCACTCGGATGTCTGCGGTCCTATGAAGGTAAAATCTCTTGGTGGTGCTTCTTACTTTGTAACTTTTATTGATGACTGTTCCAGGAAGGTTTGGGTCTATGCCTTAAAGACCAAGGATCAGGTGCTGCCTACTTTCAAGGAGTTTCAGGCCTCTGTTGAAAGGGAGACGGGCAAGAAGTTGTTGTGTGTTCGGTCCGACAATGGCGGCGAATACATCGGTCCCTTTGATGCGTATTGCAGAGAGCAAGGGATACGACACCAGAAGACTCCGCCAAAGACACCTCAGCTCAATGGTGTAGCGGAGCGCATGAACAGGACACTGATGGAGAGGGTGCGGTGTTTGCTGTCAGAAGCAAACTTGCCGGGCAGTTACTGGGGTGAGGCTCTTCTCACAGCTGCTTATATTATTAATTTGTCTCCTAGTGCTCCTTTGCAGGATGATGTGCCTGATAAAGTATGGTACGACAAAGAGCCGTCATACAATCACCTACGGGCGTTTGGTTGTAAAGCATTCGTGCATGTACCGAAGGACGAGAGGACCAAACTTGAGCCGAAGACGAGGCGATGTATCTTTGTCGGCTACGGTCGGGATGAGTTTGGCTGTAGACTCTACGACCCAGTGGAAGGAAAGCTCTACAGACGCAGGGACGTGGTGTTCGTTGAGGATCAGACCATGACCAACACTTAGGATTTCGAGACGCCTTTTGAGGCTGAGGAATTGCCTGAGTTAGAGTCATTTCGCTTCGAGCAGTTTCCAGAGGACATCACAGAGGATCCAGTTATGGAGGAGCCGGTACATGGAGTAGCTCCCAACCTTGATCATCAGCCTGCTGATGGTGGTCAGGGTGTCCCTCAGGAGGATGAGCATGCCGGGGAGGCAGTTCCTGAAGGGGAGGAGGCTGTCGGTATACAGCCAGCACCAGTGGTTCCTTTGAGGAGGAGTGACAGGGATCGTCGACCATCTACAAGATACTCACCAGATGAGTATGTGCTATTGACTGACGGGGGAGAGCCCGAAAGTTTTGCAGAGGCTATGGAAGACGAACACAGGCAGGAGTGGATGGAGGCTATGCAGGAGAAGATGAGTTCCTTGCACACCAATTCCACTTATGATCTGGTGCGGTTGCCAAAGGACAAGAAGGCTTTGAAGAATTGATGGGTGTTCAGAGTGAAGCAGACGGATGATGCTACTCGCCCTCGATACAAAGCGAGGCTGGTAGTTAAAGGCTGCGGTCAGTGGAAAGACGTGGATTATGATGAGATCTTTTCGCCTGTCGTCAAGCATTCGTCTATTCGGGTGGTGCTAGCATTAGCAGCCAGTCTCGACTTGGAGGTCGAGCAGATGGATGTGAAGATGGCATTCCTCCACGGTGATCTTGTGGAGGAGTTGTACATGGAGCAGCCAGAGGGATTCCGTGAGAAGGGCAAGTCACATTTGGTCTGCCGGTTGAGGAAGAGCTTGTATGGTCTGAAGCAGGCTCCGAGGCAGTGGTACAGGAAGTTCGAGTCATTTATGGGGGAGCATGGTTATGCACGGACGACGTCGGACCATTGTGCATTTGTGAGGTATTTTGCCGAGGATGATTTCATCATTTTATTGCTCTATGTTGATGATATGCTATTAGTGGGTCAGAATGCCACTAGGATAGCGGAGCTGAAGTGCCAACTGGGTACGACCTTCTCTATGAAGGATTTGGGCGCAGTGAAGACTATTCTTGGGATGGAAATCAGCCGAGAGAGAGAGTCCAAGCTGCTACACTTGTCCCAAACGAAGTACATTCACCGGGTACTTCAGCGATTCGGGATGGACGGGTCGAAGAAAGTGAGTTCCCCTCTTGCGGCTCACTTTAAGCTCACTGAGGAACAGTGTCCATCTACCGAGGACGAAAAGGAAGATATGGAGCGGGTTCCATATGCCTCAGCCGTGGGAAGCCTTATGTATACCATGGTGTGTACGAGGCCAGATATTGCTCATATAGTTGGTACGGTTAGCAGGTATCTTTCAAATCCTGGAAGGGTACATTGGAGTGCGATCAAATAGATTCTACGATATCTTCAGGGCACTGCTGGTTGGAGACTTTCCTTTGGTGGTGACGAGCCGAAGCTGGTTGGGTATACCGACGCTGATATGGCTGGAGATGTAGACACGAGGCGATCAACTTCGGGCTACGTGATGATGTTTGCGGGAGGAGCGGTGTCGTAGCATTTATGGTTGCAGAAGTGTGTTGCCTTGTCGACGACAGAGGCAGAGTACATTGCGGCGACGGAGGCTTGCAAGGAGCTGCTGTGGATGAAGAAGCTGCTGCAGGAAATAGGACTGAAGCAAGAGCAGTATACTTTGCTTTGCGACAGTCAGAGTGCTATCCACCTTGTGAAGAATCAAACGTTTCATAGCCGGTCCAAACACATCGAGACTCGGTATCATTGGATACGGGATGTGGTTGAGAAGAAGGACGTAGAGCTTGAGAAGGTTCATACAGATGACAACGGAGCTGATATGTTCACGAAAATTCTACCAGGAAGAAGTTTGAGTACTGCAGGCAGGTCGTCGGAATGACGACATCCTCCCCATAGTTGTGAAGGGGGAGATTTGTTGGAGTGGGTGGGGTTCCCAACCTATGTGAAGAAGACCCCGGAGTGCGATGAGCGCCATTCGTGTGTCAAAGAAGCTCGGAAAGTCGGCGACGCGGAGTTGCTACTGCTGCTGCTCCTCCTAAAGGAGGTTCTGGACTGGGTCTGCCGAGTTCGGCCCGAACTCGGTCTGGCTGTTCCAGAATGTTGGCGTTAGATGCTGTTTGCCCGACACAGAGTTCTGGCCGAACTCTGTGTCGTCGGGGCTGATGCGGGAATCTGGGTGATTTTTCACCACTGGATCTAATCCAACGGTCCAGGTTTGTTACGGGATTAGGGAGTTAAGTTGGGATTTCCAAACCCTAACTCTGTAGACAACACAATTATGGAGAACACAACTTGGAGAGAGGAAGAAGGCAAGAGTGCCATTACAACTTCGGGAGAGAAGACGGAGGATTGAAGGTCGTTTTCGAAGGAGATCGTGTTTCGAGTAATCTCTACTCGTCGTTCTCGCTCTTCGTAGCCTTGTAATCATTGTTCTTACTTCTGAGTGTTGTGGGGATCCGATTTGGATCGGGAGGAGTTTGTAGAGGGTGTAATTCTTCTATTCCATTAGTGGAGGCTTCTCAGGGTTGGACTCCGATCGTCCCGTGGTTTTTCCCGTAAGGGTTTTCCACGTCAAAAATTCTCTGTGTCTGCGTGGATTGTTTTGTGTGGTTGTTTTTGGGTTCGTGCGTTTGTATTGCTCGGTCCTCTCGCAGGTACTCTCTGGTTTGGGAAAAGGTTTCCGCGCTTCTTTCCCAACAGTAATGCCTCGTACCAAGCACAAAATCTTAAATTCTTCCTAGGTTGATTCGGTTCTGATGTCCCGGATACCGTTTCGAGGAAACCCTTGTGCACAAGTTGACCATGACCATGCAAATGCGAGAACAGTTTTACATATGAAATAGATTTGCATAGTGTGGACAGTAATTAAGCAGCATTATCATTTTTTTCCAACTCATGCAATAATTTATTTTCCCGAAAGCTGTACTTCCGATTTGGCATCCCATAGGCATCAATTTCTCCGAGGCATCATATGCCGCAACCAATGTTTCATTTTATTTTGCAGATCATGAAATAGTCTCTCTCTTTTCTAGAACCTTATCTTTTTTGCTTTTTGATGTAAAACTTATATTTTTAGATTAGTTTACTCTAAATTGATACAATTATCCCGAGTTCTTAATCTTAGTGATTTGTCATGCATTTAACTTGGCATCGTCGATTTGAATAAGTTCGAGGAAAATTGAATTTTATTTACGGGAAGGAGTAGAAAAGAAGGGGCCGAAACACCCATCAAGTATTTGATCATGCCGAGGGTCGAAGCGCTCCGCAATGTTCAAGCTTCAGTTACGCGAGCTCCTGCAATGGCACCAATATTTTATCAGAATCCCTTTTTTATGCCTTCATTTTTAAATTCGTAGAATGAATGCAAAAATCGACGCGAAAATACATTCATCAAAATTAAGCAACAAAAAACTCAAGAAAACCATACATCAATTCGGTCCCGTCGAAGGGACTCTTATATAGAGCACACTCGCCGAGACGCAGCCTGCTGCATCTAGGATTTATTCCAACAGAAGTCGTTCCTTTAGTTGGATCGATTCTCATAACATTCGTCTAAATCGATTAATTCGATGCCACAAAGTGTTATCGTAAGCCAAGCTCTGCGATCGAGTTAGACTAGCCATCTAAGTTCCCGACCGAGTCTGACTCGCCGCAAGCATATTACATAGTTCGCCATCTATCGAAAATGGGGCAATACATGGGCTTTGGGTTATTAAGGAAGAATGAAGAGAAAGGAATTTAGTGTAGTCTGCTGTTAATCTAATTAATCCAATTAATGGGCTAGCTATGTGGATAATATGTAGGGGTTAGCGTCGGTATAATCGGTCGGTATTTGGTTGATTTTTTCAGTATTTTTTAAAATCGGTATTTGAAAAATCAATACCAATATCGTACCATTTAGAATTGGTTTTTTCGGTTTTGGTTAAATCGGTATTCGGTCGATTTTTGTTCGGTATCGATATTTTACCAATTGATATTTGATCAATTAACATACTTAATATTGTAGAACCACTTAACCTATAATATATATTTTTTTACTTTTTTGGAAGCATTAATTTAATTTTAAAGCCAAGTCTCTACTAACCAAACAATTAATCAAAATTATTAGAACAATATGTAACAAGTCGCAAACACCTAAAAATGAGCTTAAAATATCAAACACGGTCACTAAGTTTAATCTTTAGTATAAGTTTAAGTAACCAGAATTTACTTCAAAATTCTATGAGAACACAAGAACATAAGCTCAAAAGATGAAAAACTTAATTCTTAGCATTCTTAACATAAATTCAAGTCCACTAAAATACATTCCAAGTTCTAGAAAACCAACCAAAACAAAGATAAAAATAAAAATGAGTAGTGTAAAATAAATTATGAACAACATTAAAAAATGTGTGCGTGTGTGTGTGTATGTGTGTGAATCGGTTCGGTTCGGTATTTTCGGTGTAGTATTACACTCAAACCGTTACCATTACCATTATACCGTAATTTAGTCGGTTCGGCAATTCGGTATCGGTACATAATTTCAGTTCGGTTTTTCGGAATATTTTTAATCGGTATTCGGTCGATTTTTGGGTATCGGTCGGTATTTGCTCACCCCTAATAATATGTTTTGGCTCAAAATTAAGAGTGGGTTTAAAACATACGGCCCGGTTTGGAAAAATGGCCCATTGGCATATGAGAGAACAGAAGCAAGGAAATATAATGTTTAGAGAGGATGGCTTTGGCTAAGTTAAAAGGAGGAGGAGTGAACTCAAAATGAGTTCAATGACTTTTTTGGCTGGTCCACTTGTGAGCTTGACCCTGGTTATGGGCTTAGCGCAAAAAAAAACTTACCTATGGCAATGGATTAAGGAATGATCTATGGGTTTGGCCCATAGATTTATCCATACTAAAATTAGCCCAAGACTCAATCCAAGTTTACTTCCAAGCTCAAAATAAATTGGTAACCATACTAGTTAAATACTTAAAAGTAATAGTTAATTATAACAGATAGTTACGAGAAATGTTTAACTAACAAATAATTAATTGAAAGAATAGATCAAAGAATAACTTTTATTAAAATTAAAATATAAGGGTTACAAACAAGCATTTCTTATTCGTCAACTCGTCAACTCGAAGTACATGGCAGGTTCCTCGGTGGCATAATATCTGAACGAATTTCATATCATCAATCAACTGTCTGTGATGAGGATGGTGATTGATGATGATCTTCAGGCCCTACTGCTTTTGAGTTCTCTACCGGAAAGCTGGAAGACGTTGGTGGTATCGGTAAGCAATTTCTCATTGGATGGAGTTGTCACGATGGAGGTAGTCAAAAGTAGCTTATTGAAGAGGAGATCCGGCACAAGCAAGTTGAATCATCCCAGGAGTCCACTCTGGTGGCTTTCCACGGGAAGGAAAGACTTAAGTTACAGGCGATGACATGGGAGAGTTCTCGGAATCTTGCAATTGTGTACTACAAGGAGGGCTGCTATTACTATAGCGAAAGGGGTCATATCAAAATTAACTGCATGAAGCTCAAAGCTGAGAAGGCCAAAGGCAAGGACGATCAAGAGGATATCACAGCAGTTGGAGATATCATCATCGCAATGAACGACGTAGAGGAACCTTGTAGCATGTGTCATGATGATGACTAGATCATGGACATGGGGGTGTCGTATCACGCCACTCCACAGAGGAGGATCTTCACGTCAAGAGGAGGATCTTTACGTCAAACTGTGATGACAAGTTTGGACGTGTGAAGATAGACGACAAGGGGACTGCTGCAGTTGTAGGCATCGGTGATGTACACTTGACGACGAAGTTTGGTAAGAAGCTCGTCTTTAAGGGTATACAACTTGTAACGAGTTTGCGCTATAACTTGGTTTATGTAGGGAGGCTGGCAGATGATAGATGTCATAGTTTGTTTGGGGACAAAGATTGGATGCTTGCTAAGTATTTTCAACAGGTGGCTCAAGAAGATTTGTGTTATGGCATGTACAGGCTCAAGCTGTTGAGTTGTGTAGGCAGGCTACGGACACCGGATAGAGGTTCGAGCATGAGTTGGATCGTTTGGAACTTGCTGATAAGGGTCTTCAAAATATTTTTAGGGTTACGGAGGATTCGGTTTGTCAAGACAAAGTGACAAATGGAGGTGAGTCAAAGATTGAGGATCAGTCTGTCGATCCCATGATAGTTGGTCGGTCTCCAAGTGAGGGTGCTCTACGGATCCGGTTTGACGATAGATGGTTTGCCAAAGCTTCACGGAGCGACATTGGTTTCAGCAGTTCGAAATCAGGAAGGAGATCAAGGTTTACCGCAAACTCAATCTGAGGTAGGTGCATCTCCATTCACGCAGTTCAGAAGGAGCTGTAGGTCATCGATGGCATACACAGAGCATGATATTATGTTCGAGGATGCATGTATACGGAAGAGCTTTAGCGTCGACACAAAGGTGGGCAAGTTTAGGAGTTTGAATCTCGGGAGGACCACACCGTCCGCTTGGTTGGGCCAGTTAAAGGTGAAGAAGTTCGACGGAACGGTAGCACGTTCTGGTGTAAGATGAAAGTCAGGGACAGGCAACCGGGACTTACGGTGAGGTTGATCGTCATGGACTTCAGTCTTGATCATGTTATTGATATCGGCAGAATTCCAGTGGTATATTAGGAGGTGCTACGCATGGCAGCTAACGTCTATGTGACGGTCGAGGAGCTAGAGACGAAGGAAGATGCAAAGCATCTCGGATGATCGGAGATCAGTAGCATGGGAGAGCAGGAACTCTGTTGCGAGGCGACAAGCATGTAGTCCAATTGAGAAGCCATGGGGTTAACACCCTCTCATCAGACTATTGGGAGAGATTGTTGGTCTGGATTTGGATGTTCATAATTGGTGTTGTGCTATTTTAGATATAATATGATTCTTATTTTATGGCGCATATTTAGAAAATCATATTATGATCTAAAATAGGATATTGATGGAATATTTTAGGTAAAATAGGATTCAAATTTTATTTCTATTTAGAAAATCATATATATTATGACCTAGAATATGATTTTCTCATCCCATATATATGGGGTGAGGGTGGAGGCACACAACATAGCACAAAATTGAGATCTGAGATGCTCGTCCACATGAGATCTAAGAGAAAGTCTGCACTTTGCTATTAGAACTTCGTCATACAAGATAGATGGAAGAAGAAATCTATCAAGGAGTCGTCAACTTCGGTTAGGAAGATTGCTACGGGTTAGTGAGCAATTTCAATTGTCTTTTTCTTTTCTTCTTGAGTGTTGTGAGGGGGTTGAACCTGTTAGGACAAATGGTTCGACATTATTTTTGTCAATTTTATAATTTTATCTGAGTTATAGAGATTGATATTTGTCCATGTGACATAGTCACCGCCATATAATTGTCTTTATCTGTGCTTATTGTCCGTTAGACGAGAGTTGGTTATTTCAGGTGGGTTGGCCTAAGTTTCTATTGCGGCAACGTCTCAGACTCGATATCGAAGCGCAAGAGGACGTGTCCGATTATCAGCAATTTTTCCACCACAACTATAGAAAACTAACAATTTCTGACTTACCAAACATGGATAAGGGACTAAAAGTCCTTTCCGTAGTAGTAAACTATTTTTTTTTTCATTTTTTTCCCATTTCATTTTTCGGTTTGTCATTAAGGGAGGAAGGCCGTCATCTGATGCCATGCCAGCACAGCTAATCAACTTTATGAATTCAGTTCTGAGTTCCCAGACTTCCTAAAGATGTATTATTTTGATATTTTTTGACTTTCATCCCACTTGTTAACATGAATTTATACTTATATTCCACTTTTTAATTTTTTTTTTAGACTTACATCCCACGTTTTGTCACGAAAAATATTTTTCGTGGCAAAACGAATATTTTTCGTGACAAAATAAATATTTTAGCGACAAAAAGTATAATGTAAGTCTAAAAGAAATTAAAAAGTAAAATATAAGTACAAATTTATATTAACAGTGGGATGAAAGTCAAAAATTTCTATTATTTTTCTATGCATGCATGTTAGCTTGTTACATCAAAGTTCTTTTTATGGAGAAGTTTGTACTAAATTAATCAGACAAACCAAGACCTTATTAGTCTTTTCCACGAGTCATTCCATTAGTTCTGTCACTTTCGAAACCAAACAAACATGCTTTAATTAATTTCCACTTAGCATTTAGCAATATCATACCTATAGTCTAAATAATATAATCTTATACTTGAAGGTTGTCATCAGTTGGAGCCTTTTATTCAGCATTTGGTGTTTGGATGCAGATGGATTGTCTTTTGTAACTTGAATCACCAACGAACTTCTTGCTTCCCTAACCAATAGGAAGAGGCTTCTTATATAAACATATTCCCCAACTTTTTGGTGGAATAGTCGTGAAAGATAGGAAAAACATTTTACAAGTGAATAGTTTATATAGAGAAAGAGAGAGGAAGAAGCACAAACGAAGACATATTAGTATGGATACAAGCATTCCAGTCCTTTTTTTTTTTCACATGAGACATTGCAGTTTCTCATTCCAATTATTTTTCTTATAAGATATAATATGACATTGAGTTACGCTATATTAGAGACATCTCTACTATTATAAGAAAGCTTCAAAATGTCATCTAAATCGTGTGTATATCATCAACCATTTAATTTAAAAAAATAAATTATGTAAAAAAATGATTGAAAAAAGTTCAAATTTATTATTAATGTTCAAAATGGAAAATTGAACTCAACCAAAAAAAAAAAAATACATTCACTTTAACCATATGAATTAGAAGAGATATTTGACTATAACTGAATAATTTTTTATTAATTTTTTTTTTATTATACATTATTATACACACGTGAACTTACTAGTATATATAATACAAAAGTCCGAGTCTGCTGTCCAAATTACACTGTTCCTAAGCCTGTTTCTCATCTGGTTTCTCTTAATCGGTGGGACCCACAAGCCAATAGATTGGGGGGAGGGAGGGCAGGTTTAGGGATATATACAAGAGATCCATACTAATAATACAAACAACCTCTAGCATACAATAAGGGGGCGCTTGGTACGCGGTATTTTTTTTATTCCCGGAAAAATTTAAAATGTGAATCTATTACCACGTTTGTTTGGCTTATAAAAAATTTATTTCCGGAAATTATAAATATCCGGATAAATAGTTTATCCACAAAACATGGGAATTATATCCCTTGAGAATAGGTGGGTATTTTTTTTTTACCCGGGAAAAAAAATTTGTCTAAATTTTTTTCTTCTTTTTTGATCAATTTTGATTAGTTTTGAACATTTTTTTTTCTTTTTTTTGGTCGTTTTTATCGCTTTTTTGTCATTTTTTGGCATTTTTACCAATTTTTTTGTCATTTTAAGGCGATTTTTTTTCGCTTTTACCCATTTTTTGTCTTTTTATCACTTTTGATTATTTTTTGTCGTTTTTATCGTTTTTGGTCATTTTTGTCATTTTTACCTTTTTTTGTCAATTTTAAGCGATTTTTTTGTCGTTTTACCCATTTTTTTCTTTTTTTGTCACTTTTTGATTATTTTTGTCATTTTTATCGTTTTTGGTCATTTTTTGTCGTTTTTACCAATTTTTTGTCATTTTAAGCGATTTTTTTTCGTTTTACCCATTTTTTTGTCTGTTTGTCACTTTTGATTATTTGTTGTCGTTTTTATCGTTTTTAACCAATTTTTTGTCGTTTTAAGCAATTTTTGTCGTTTTTTTACCCAGTTTTTGTCTTTTTTGTCACTTTTTGATTATTTGTTGGCGTTTTAAACCCCAATTTTGTCCTTTTGGTCGGTTTTTTGTCAAATTTTTTTTCGTTTTAAGCAATTTTTGTTGGTTTTGTAGGTTTTTTTGTTGTTGTTTTTTAACCGATTTTTAGTCGTTTTTATCGTTTTTTGTCGCTTTTTTGGTCATTTTACTGATTTTATGCATTTTGTCATTTTTTTGGTCGCTTTAACCGATTTTTAGTCTTTTTGGGTTATTTTTTGACGTTTTATTAACCGATTTTTCGTCGTTTAACCGATTTTTTGTCCTTTTTGTTGTTTTTAATCGATTATTTTTCGTTTTTGTCGCTTTTGGTTATTTTTTGTCGTTTGTAAACCGTTTTTTTGGTCATTGTTTTTGTCGTTTTAAAAAACCGATGTTTTGTCATTTTTTGTCGTTTTAAACCGAATTTTTGTTGTTTTTTCGTCGTTTTTGCCGCATTTTTATTTTTTTCGTTTTACCAATTTTATGTCGTTTTTGTCGTGTTTTGGTTATTTTTGTCGTTTTATTACCCTCTCTTTTTTTGGTCGTTTATCCATTTTTTGTCGTTTTTTGGCCATTTTTGTCATTTTAAAAACCGATTTTTTGTTATTTTCATCGTTTTGTCGTTTTTCATCGTTTTGTCGTTTTTTGTTATTTTGTCGTTTTAACCATTTTTTCGTTTTTACCAATTTTTGTCGTTTTTATACCCGTTTTTTTTTATATTTGTTCATTTTATTTCGTTATTATTATTTTTTATTTTTTCCCGGGAATATTTATATTGTCACCAAACATGGGAATGCAATTTTCCAGGAAATTTAATTCCTTGGAATTTAATTCCCGGGAATATAGAATTCCCGGCTATATAGTATTCCGCATACCAAACGTACCCTAAAGCTCGAATGCTGACCTTGTAGGCAGTATTGTGTTCTCATGGAGGATAATGATAAGAGAACATAAAACTCAAACAAGAAATAGCCGTAGGGGTGAGCATTATTCGATTTTGGAATGAAGATTTATTCGAACTGAGCCGAACAGAAGACGTAATTCAGCAAGGAAAAATTTGATTCGGATTCAGTTTAAAAATACAAAAATTTCTTATTCGATTTCAGTTTTTGGTTTCAATTTTTTGTCTGAAACCAAAACTGAATAAGACTTAGACAACTATATAATCACCCTCAAATTTATGTATATTTCATGTTAAAAATGTGTATAGTTTTGTGTATATTTTGAAAATAATAATTCTATTTATGTGTTTTAAAGTTCAACTTTGATAATTTAATAATTAGTCGAACTTTAAAATACAACAAATATATGTATAAAAATTATATTCTTTGTGCCGACTGCCGTAGTCTCATTGTCGGGAAGTCTGTTACCGTCATAATCGTTATTACCATCCCGCTTGGTGAGACCATTAAACTCCTCCTTACTCGAGTTAGGTGAATTTATACGAGCCCTCCGTTGATGATTCTCCCACTTCAGTGCTTAACCATTTCCAAGAGGTCATGGGAATTGTTCACCCATGATGTCGTTTCTGGATCTCGAATCAGTTACCTCAATGGTTCTTGGTGGCCTACTGCATGCTTTATTCACTAGACGTGTAAGGCCGGTTCTCGCAAAGAGACTTTTATCCTCTAGACCGACGCAAAGATGCCTTCACCCCGTGCCCTTCGTTAGGGTGATATTGATCGTCGTCGTCGATATGAAACGCGCCTGACAATATGTTAAGGCTTGATACCCCGTGCCTCATCTCTTTCCTCTCTCCTCCAATGGAGGTTAGCCACGTGACATTTAGTATTTAGTTGTAAGAGGATTCTAATCCTAGCATAACCCAACTTACAAAGGTTTTTTCTAAGGGCACGACCATTTTTACTTGGGGGAAGCTCTTACTTGGGGGCAGCCCAAGAAGGTAGAGATTTTGCTGGGGGGCACCCACATTTTGCTTGGGGGCAACCCAACCCCCCAAACCCTTTATTCCTTCCCATAACTCATATTACACTCTCTCTCCACCAAAAGAAAAAGAAAAAGCTCTCCCTCTCCCTCTCCCAAAACCCTACTTTCTTCTCCTCCACCACTCCACTCCCAATTCCTCCACTAAAATTCTTCAACAACATTTCTATATTCGAAGAGATGACACGCAAGTCGAAGCAACCGGAATCTAGGTACGTTCTTCCCTAATTTCTTCAAGAATTTTGTATATTCTATTCAAAACCCTAGAATATTTTAATTCTCTAAAAAGTTTTGATAAATTAAGTTTAGAATCTCTTTGTGGTTCATGAAAGAAATTTTCGAACACGACAAACCCACATTTTTCTTGAAATCCTAACCCTAGAAGACGACAAACGAGCATCTCGTTTTGTCCGTTCGGCTGCTACAGTCGGGTTTGAATACATTAAGACTACCAGGCCTGTGGCAGCCCTAATGTAAAGCATGACCCTCTTGTGAAAGAGGACTGTCGGGACTGTGGCAGTCCTACTTTACATTAGGACAACCACAGGCCTGGCAGTCCTAATGTAATGAGATATGAGAGTGGAAATTGGGGGGGGGGGGTTGGTACTCTATGTTGCTCATATTGAGGGGGGATGGGTAACTGCATGATGCTCATATGTACGGGAGGAGGGGGTAACTGCATGTCCTATTTCTGTTTCTATTATTTAATAACTGTATATTGTCCTGCAGTCCTCCGGCCGCTAACAAAAGAATACGGCCCACCGCATCAAAGCGGAAGGAACGCGAGGGACGTCCTCTCGAGCGTCCGATTACAATTTTCGAACCGGCGCCCCAAGCTCGGTCTTGGACGCCACCACCGGCACGTCAAGCTCGGTCGAAGCAACGAGCTCCTACTCCTACGCATTCTTCCGATGACGACGACGATGACATGCCAATTGGCCGACTCCTATCACGTCAAGGCGGTTCTGCTCTATCTGAGGATGCCGGTCCTTCTGAGCCGCATGTCCGTCCGTCTGGTTGCTCAATGTTGGTTTCTTTTGAGAACCACATTGCGTATAAAATATGGAAGAACCCAGTATATACATGACGTTTGTAAGCTACCAGTTTAGTATACTATATATATATATATATATATATATATATATATATATATATATATATATATATATATATATTTCATAATTGTTATGTTTTTCTGCTGTTCGATATACAGAGGACATATCGTATCCGTAGGGCTGTGAGTCACGGGAAGAAAACCGTGTCCTGGCAGTTTGGAAGCTTATCGGAGGTCGTCCAGAGCAAAATTATACCGAGCGGCTTGCACAATTTGGCACAAAACGCCTATAGGACAATGGATAGTGCCCTCATATCCGCCTTTGTGGAGAGGTGGCACCTGGAGACCAACACATTTCATCACCCAGCAGGAGAGATGATCATTACACTTGACGATGTATACCAGATTCTGGAGTTGCCAGTGACCGGACGCGTCATGACCAAAGAACATTACACCAATGAGAAATCCGTGAAATGGTATGAAAAGATCGTCAAGTTTGTCTCAAGTCACCTTGGACTTCAGGCTACCAGTTTTACAACTCTGCCAGGCTTCAAGAAGTCATATAGAATTCTTTTGTCATTTCTGGTGGACCACTTCATGGGTATGGAGGTGGATGACGATGATATGGTCGACGCGGTGGCCCGTGCGTACATGATGTTCGTCCTAGGAACGGTCGACATTCCGGACAAGTTTGAAACGTCGATACATGCTAGGTACATGCTCAAATTATCTGAAGTGGATGACTTCATTGATATATCCTGGGAAAGCGGTATCCTAGCCAATCTTTACCGCATGCTCAACATCACATTCCGTGTCGGGACTAAGACAATGGCCGGCTGTCAGACTCTGCTACATGTAAGAAAACTTATAACAATTTAATCTCGTATACTTAATTTTGTTGTTTATTTTTTGATTATTCATTTATAAATTGAATATGCATGGATATACGAGCACTTTTCGATGTTCAGACATGGTGAATTGAACCCAGAGTATGTTGAAAACCTTCCTAGACTGTCTCGATGGAGGCCATCCCAGCTGGAAACCAAAAATTGGCAAACACTGGCTTCCATTCATAAAGTACTAGACAATTTGGTGCCAGAAGAGGTACTAAATTTTGACTTACTTTTTTATGTTAATTTTGTTTTTTTGTTAACTGTTTTCCTACACATTTTTTGGAATCCATACCGGGATTTACGCGAGCAGAATCGTGAGGTCCAACCAGTTTCTTTATTTCATGGCATGATCACATGCTATGGATCACGGAGCCGTACATGCCCGATAGAGTACTTCGTCAGTTTGGCTTTGTGCAAACTGTGCCAAAGCGCACACTACGAATGTTGGAGCCTCTGTGCGGAACCCAACCTTTAAATTATAAATCGGTAGATTTCGACTGGGTGACCGACTTTTACTCCGAGTGGCAACGACATGTACTTCGAGAATCTGAAAGACGACCGGTCACCCTGATGGCTGACTGCAGCGAGGACTACATGCCGTACTTCCTGGGGGTCGGACATCCTAAGTTGTCGAACCCTACAAACCCGGGTCCCGTGGCCGTTGGAGCAATTGGAGCTCTTCCTTCCAAAAACATCTTGTATGCTGGGTTGGTGAGGATGGTGAGTTCCGTATTTATAATTAGACTGAGATTTCCATGTTTGTAGACTTAATTCACTTATACTTTCATTTACAGTCTCAAAAGGCGAAGAAATTGGCCAAGACACTCCGGAGAGGTTGCCAAAGTGACACTAGTGTCGCGATCGCCAACGAGCTTGATCGCATCGACGACGTGGTCGAGTTCCCCTTTATGAATAATATGGAGTCTCGTTCAAAGGCCCGGTATGATATGTAGTTGGATTTTCAGGCATAAGTTGGATGTAATCTGGATGTTTTTGTAAGGATATTTTTGTTTTTGAAACTTGAAGGATATATTTGTTGTTTGGAAACTTAAGTTGTTGGGCAGACTTTTGAAGGATATGTAGTTGTTATTTATGTTTTTTTTTTGAAGTTGGATATTTTGAAGGATATGTAGTTGTCTGATATGTAGTTGTGATTTATGTTGTTATTTATGTACTTGTTGGATATGTAGTTGTCTGATATGTAGTTGTTATTTATGTTTGGAAACTTAAGTTGTTGGACAAGCTTGAGAAGTGTTTGTAAAGTATCTGATATGCAATTGTGATTTAGTATCAGGACTGCCAGCACCCTGACAGTCCTAATTAAAACTCTCTGTGATGAGAGTTTCAAACTGAAACTCTCTGTCACAGAGAGTTTCAATTAGGACTACCAGCACCCTGAAAGTCCTACATAAGTGTAGGACTGCCAGGGTCCTGGAAGTCCTATTTATAACTCTCTGTGATGGGAGTTTCAAACTGAAACTCTCTGTCACAGAATTTTAAATAGGACTGCCACCCCCCTAGCAGTCCTACACTTATGTAGGACTGCCAGGGTGCTGGCAGTCCTATTTGAAACTCCCCGTTACAACAAGTTTTAATTAGGACTGCCAGCACCCTGGCAGTCCTACATAAGTGTACCAAACTGTTGAAGGTGGAGGAATCAGAGAATGAGCGATCATCTTTAGTATAACAAAGTGATCTCCAATTAGACCTATAGTACATAGGTTAGAATGTTTGTGGTCCGTCGGAGGAGCGCACATCGAAAAGAATGTATTGCTAATACCCGGCGAGATAAGTACAATAGGTATCATGTACCTATTAGCAAATAAATAGCCGGCAGACGGGACTAACATATAGTATTTTTTTTCGGTAACACTGTCGGTGCAAGGAATACTTAACAACAAACTTGCAACTGTTTCTTCGCTTAGGATGCGGGAAGTAGAATGGAAAACGAGTCTTTAATTCCTCATACAGCTCCTGCCTCACCCGTCTCCATCCGTGTTTGTCATCATAACCAAGATGACTTGCAAGCACATGAAATTCACAATGGCCATCACCGGGGACATTGATAATAGACCAAATGTAACTGCGAAGCTCAGGTTAAAATTTGTCAATATACAAACTCGGTGTTTGGCTTGCAACGATATCTTCTCTTGGGAGGTCCATTTTCTCCATTTTGGCGAACGACAAGCTTGCCCTTCCGTGCAGGCGGAGTTGCTGTAAGCTTCGTTCAACATGCTCAAAGGACGATGGATCTCTCTTAGTCGACTCTAGCCTTCTCTTCTGTGAACTAGTCAATCTTGTTTGAGGCCTGCCTTTAGGATTGGAAACAACGGACGACTCATGCATTCTAGTAGTCATCGGACATACAATTTCTTAGATTTTAAGCTCAATGGACATCCGTTCCGCTCCTACTGAGGCACGCCATCTTACGTGGAGAAGTTTTACTTGTGGCAAAGAGAAAAAATCATCGTCCCTCTTTAGCAGGGGCATCATAGACAACTGCCTCCAACGTTGATCGACAACATCTACTGGAATAGGAATGGATTCACGGCGATATTCATTAATCTGATGTGCACAAAGGAGGTCCAGTGTATATCGATATACACACCTGCAAATTTCGGGATCAAACCCGACAAACTTTGACCTTTCAATCTCATCAAATATTAATGCCAACGCCTTGTGAGGTACCACGCGCATTAAAGCATCTAAGAGTACTTCCTTTCTATGCTCATGCTTGACTATATTCAAGCTCATCTCAATGATGCCTTAGTTTTATTCACCGTTCGGTCTACTGATAGATGTATAGCTTGCCAAACAGAGACAAAGTTGCTGAAAGATGATTTTAGGTGTCTCTTCAATAAAGAGTGTGCTCCTTCAATACGGTTGGTAGTTATCGTGCTGTAATGCTTCACCACATTCGATCATGCTAAGACGAATTATTCTTTGTGCGATTCAAGCCATGTATCTTTGATGTAAGAAATGCATGTCGGCTCTCTCGCCTCCCACTTTTGCTTGAACAAGTACCATGCGGCATCGTAACTAGCAATCGTAGAGGCTCGCCATACACAATTCCAATTATTGTAGAATTCGTCAAAATTTTGCATGTCAATTTTACCATCCTCCTTCCGAAACTTCAACTTACATTGGGCTTGAATATTACGATTGGCATGCCAAGTGCATAGCAATGTATCTGCTTGAGGAAAAATAATACGAATAGCATTAATTAGGGCATACTCTCTGTCGGTAACAAAAACTGATGGCTCTGTATGACCGGTGTAAAGTGTTTTCAGTTTCTCCAACGTCCATGTGTAGTCTTCAAGTTTCTCACTCTTCATGAAGAAAAAATGCCACTGGAAATATTTTCCAAGTAGAGGTGAACCTGACAACATGAAAAAGAGGTATCTTGAACTTATTGGTCTTGTACATGCAATCAAGGACTAACACGTCGGCAAAAGACCTAGCCAAACTTGTGCAATCGGGATGAGCCTAAAAAATTAAAATTACTTTATTACTCTGGGGATGTCTTCTATGGAACTCAACATAATGATTATCGGCAAGCAACTTGAGCACTTCTGGCATCGCCATTCTTGATTTCTTTCGGACAGCGTTCGAAGAAGATAGGACGTTGTATATTGACTTCATTGTAGACTTGTTCTTCTCATCTTCATGTCGTATGACGAAATATATTTGTCTCGGTGCAACTCCGGAGGTGGACAAGTCTTTGACTATCTTCTTCTCCATATTTTTCAACCGTCCGACATACGGATGACCCAATAGTGTCTCAACAATCTCATAGTTGTGGATTCCATTCTTCACTTCTACTGTCTATTTCCCTTCTTCTTCGTTTCTAATATGTATCGTGAATGGACAACCACATTTCCTCGTTCCAATATTTTTTTGAAACTTTACTTTGGATAACTGTGTCTTTCTTGTGCGTTCTGAACACACCACCTCTTTCACAGCCAACCACCACAGTTTTTCGTCCCTAGCGATTTTGGGCCGATCTGGATATCACTAGAACTATGTTATTTTTTCCGTCCAACTTCTCGACATCAATGAACCGCACCGTCACTTGATTCAAACACTACAAAAATTTGTTAGATTAGCGACGGCTAAATACGTCGCTAACCTCGGTGAAAATGTTGCTAAATTAATTTAGCGACGTTTAACGCGACGTTTCGGGAACGACGGAAAAAAATGTGTCGCTAAACGAGAAAACATCGCAAAACGTCGCTAGGGCGACGTTATTTGGCGACGTCATTCACGTCGCTAATTAGCGACGTAATTGGCGACGTTTATTGGTTGACGCTAATTAGCGACGTAAACGACGACGTTATTGTGTTGTCGCCGTTTGGCGACACTCTTGCGACGTTTTGGCGACAACGAGCTGATATCAGATTATGGTACCACGTGTTGCCACGTCAGCATTTAGCGATGCTTTTAGCGACATTTATTAACGTCGCTATTGTTTAGCGACTAATGTTAACGTCGCTAAAACGTCGCTAAATTAAAATAAAAAAAGGGTTCCAGAATGCAAATGGTGCTGGAGCTGGAGCCTGAGCCAAATACAGAATACGAAATACAAAATAAAAAATCCAATCCCTGGGTTCGCCGACCCCCTCGGTAGAACACTCAACACCGGCACGCACAATACATTCTAGAATATACAAAAAATATAAAGAAAAAATACTATCCGCAACGAACAATGTCAATATATAATATCCTCAACAACCAAATCAATATCCGCAAATACGTACAACTCAGTATCCTCAACGAAAAAACTGAATATCCCCAAATACGTACAAAGTCAAAATACAGAATCTAATCCCTGGGTTCGCCGAAAATACAAAAACAAAGATTGACACACAGTTCTAATTCATATGTGTTTTAAGTGTGAGAACGGATGGCTCAGAACACAACCCAAAATTCATTCTAGCATACATTAGTGTGAATCATCTATGTTCTGTACATATGGTGTAGTATACGTTCTTATCGAATCTAGTATCTAGTATCTGAAGAATGTAACAGAATCAAGATGAACTCACATAATGTAATACTAAAATATTATCTACTACTATATAGATATAGTGATAGGTTGTCGTATCATCATTGCCGAGGGATGAGGGTCGGAGGACAGTAAACTTTATCTACGGCTACATAGTTTCTGCCTCGCCAGTCGAATGGCTGCAGGAACGATGTCCTGATCACCATGTCGTACCATAGTTTCTGCCTCGCCAGTCGAATGGCTGCAGTGACTATATGTCCCGATCACCATGTTACCAATTAACCAACCAACAAAACTACTTGTTACAAATATCGGCACTATATGTCACGAAACGTCGCTATGACGTCGCTAATAGCGACTAATTTAGCGACGTTAGTATGAACGTCGCTAAATTCTAAGTATATTCGCCCACCAATTCATTTTCCCCCATTTTACTCTCTCACTCTCTCTCCTCCCCCCTCCAGCGCTCTCACAGTACTTAAGTGTGAGAACGGATGGCTCAGAACACAACCCAAAATTCATTCTAGCATACATTAGTGTGGATCATTATGTTCTGTACATATGGTGTAGTATATGTTCTTATCGTATCTAGTATCTGAAGAATGTAACAGAATCAAGATGAACTCACATAATGTAATACTAAGACATCATCTACTACTATATAAGATATAGTGATAGGTTGACGTATCATCATTACCGAAGGATGAGGGTCGGAGGACAGTCAACTTTATCTACGGCTACATAGTTTCTGCCTCGCCAGTTGAATGGCTGCATGGACTATGTCCTGATCACCATATCGTA
The DNA here is from genome assembly GCA_029216955.1 of Iris pallida. NCBI lineage: Eukaryota > Viridiplantae > Streptophyta > Magnoliopsida > Asparagales > Iridaceae > Iris > Iris pallida. The sequence continues at coordinate 16,092,143 of JANAVB010038613.1, forward strand.
GATTTATGCAAATGGAGCTGGAGCCTGAGCCAAAATACAGAATACAAAATACAAAATACAAAATCCAATCCCTGGGTTCGTCGACCCCCTCGGTGGAACACTCAACACCGGCACGCACAATAAATTCCAGAATATACAAAAATTATAAAAAAAATACTATCCGCAATGAACAATGTCAATATATAATATCCGTAAATACGTACAAACTCAGTATCCTCAACGAAAAAAACTGAATATCCCCAAATACGTACAAAGTCACAAATATAGTACAGTCCAAAAATGCAAAAACGAAACTACTGATCGCCAGGAGCTGGAGCTGGACACGGTGCTGGAGCCGGAGGAGCGCCACCAGATGACGCACAAATACCACTCGAGTGAGCCAAAGGCATACAGCCACTTCCCTCCCTCCATTCCCCCTCTCCCTCTCTCATGCTATCAACGTCACAACTTTTCCAGTGTTGCTCCCTCTAATGACGATGAACGCAAAAATCAAAGACCCCCCTCTCCTTTCTCACTCTTCACAGTTCTCACAACAGGAAGGATCAGTGTTTTCTAGTTCCCTTCCATCCATCCATTCCTCCGTTCTGATCAAGCCTCCACATATGATATCCAGCTCAAGTATAGAGGTGGGGGAGAAAAAGTGGACAGGAAGAGGAGGGGGAAGCAGCACAGCCGACGACATGACCTGGAGAAAGTACAGAGGCTTTCTTCAACATCCGTAGGAGAACTATAAGAATATATTTTTTTACAACATGTCACCTTGTCAAAGACCCTTAATGTGACAATCATGTTACCGCGATATCGGAAGACTAACATGTCATAATTTTCTAAGCCGTGTACTTTGACATAATCCTCCCAACTTTTTCCTCCTATGTAGTAGATTACTACATAGGAGGAAAGAGTTGGGAGAATTATGTCAAAGCACACGGCTTAGAAAATTATGACATGTTAGTCTTCCGACACCGTGGTAACATGATATTCACATTAAGGGTCTTTGACAAGGTGACATGTTGTGAAAAAATATATCCTTATAGTTCTCCTACGGATGTTGAAGAAAGCCTCTGTACTTCCTCCAGGTCATGCCGCCGGCTGTGCTGCTTTCCCCTCATCTTCCTGCCCACTTCTTCTCTCCCGCCTCTACACTTGAGCTGGATATCTAATATGGAGGCTTGATCAGAACGGAGGAATGGATGGATGGAAGAGAACTAGAAAACACTGATCTTTCCTGTTGTGAGAACTGTGAAGAGTGAGAAAGGAGAGGAGGGTCTTTGATTTTTACGTTCATCATCATTAGAGAGAGCAACACTAGAAAACTTGTGACGTTGATAGCATGAGAGAAGGAGAGGAGGAATGGAGGGGAAGTGGCTGCATGCCTTTGGCTCACTCGAGCGATATTTGTGCGTCAAATAAAATACAAAAAATTCAATTTTTCTCCAAGTTTGAGAACAGATGGCTCAGAACACAACCCAAAATTCATTCTAGCATACATTAGTGTGATTCATCTTTGTTCTGTACATATGGTGTAGTATACGTTCTTATCGAATCTAGTATCTAGTATCTGAAGAATGTAACAGAATCAAGATGAACTCACATAATATAATACTAAAACATCATCTACTACTATATAAGATATATTGATAGGTTGTCGTATCATTATTGCTGAGGGATGAGGGTCGGAGGACAGTCAACTTTATCTACGGCTACATAGTTTCTGCCTCGCCAGTCGAATGGCTGCAGGGACTATGTCCTGATCACCATGTCGTACCGTAGATTTATGCAAATGGAGCTGGAGTTGGAGTCAAAATACAGAATCCAAAATATAAAATACAGAATCCAATCACTGGGTTTGCCGAAAATACAAAAACAAAGATTAACACACAGTTCTAATTCATATGTGTTTTAAGTATGAGAACGGATAGCTCAGAACACAACCCAAAATTTATTCTAGCATACAATAGTGTGAATCATCTATGTTCTGTACATATGGTGTAGTATACGTTCTTATCGAATCTAATATCTAGTATATGAAGAATGTAACAGAATCAAGATGAACTCACATAATGTAATACTAAGACATCATCTACTACTATATAAGATATAGTGATAGGTTGTCGTATCATCATTGCCGAGGGATGAGGGTCGGAGGACAGTTAACTTTATCTACGGCTACATAGTTTATGCCTCGCCAGTCGAATGGCTGCAGGGATTATGTCCTGATCACCATGTCGTACCGTAGATTAATGCAAATGGAGCTGGAGCTGGAGCCAAAATATAGAATAAATAAGAGAACTATCAGAGAATCACATAAAACTAACTAGAACTGAAATACAGTAATTAACAAATAAATAAGAGAACTATCAAATGTGAGGGGGAACAACACAATAGCGTTGATAGCGAGATAGATAGAGAGAGAGAAACAACTAAGTAGCACTTGAACTTTAACTAAGTAGCACTCGACAACCAACCGGAGAGGATAGTCTGAGAGATCCATCTGAGTAGGACGTATACTCTGAGAGATCACCTTTACAAGAATGATATCAGTAGTGAGATTGAGTGTTGGAGGAGATATTATCAGAGTATACTGTTGGCACATTTTATTTTGATTATTAACAGCATCTTCGGAGTTTAGTTTTCTGCGTCTTCAGATACATATCCTCTCAGAAGCTCAACTCATAAAGTCTTTCCGTTCAAGAGCATCCATCCTTCGCATCGAAGGTTGAAGCAGCTACCGGCGCTCCTTGCATAAGATGGCGTCCTCCTGCTTAGAGTCTTCGTGTCTGTACAAGTCTAGGTATATCTGTAAACTCCTAAGGACGGATGACAAGTAAAAGAACAAGTCAAAAATTAAATACCTACAGAACGGCATACCGGCGGCATGCTTCGGCATACCGACGGTATACCGTTTTTAGAGTCTAGAAAGTTGCTGTGACAAATTGTCGGCATACCGACGGCATGCTTCGGCATAACGGCGGTATACCGATTTTTGTGTCCAGAAAGTTACTGTGACAAATTATCGGCATACCGACGGCATGCTCCGGCATACCGACGGTATACCGTTTTTAGCGACCCAAAAGTTGCTGTGACAAATTGTCGGCATACCGACGGCATGCTCCGGCATACCGACGGTATACCGTTTTTAGCAACCCAAAACTTGCTGTGACAAATTGTCGGCATACCGGCGGTATACCGAGTTTCAAATATTTGATTTTTGAATTGCTCTGACTAGCATTAATGGCCGTATTTAATGCTCTCAAACGGTCATTAATATGACCGTTACTATTTGGCCGGTATACCGACGGTATGCCGCAGCATACCGACGGCATGCCGGTCTGTCTGTATTCAGAAGCATTAAATGCCTCCAACTCTTGGTTTCTCTATAAAAGAAAGCCCTCTCTCTCTTGAGGACTTTACCAACTCTAGCCATAAATTTTTCAACAACCAAGAGCTCCACCATTAATACTCTTCAAGCTTTTAATTTTCATTCTCTCCTAAATTGATAGAGTATTTAAGAGTTATAAATTTCGATCTTCACGTGTTAGAAGATCAACAAGTTTCTCTTCTCATTTGTTTGAAGTTGGCGAGCCTTCGTAAGAAAACTCGTGTGTAGAAGTTAGCGAGTCTTCGGATCCAAACTCGTGTTGAAGTTGGCGAGTTCTTCGGATCCAAACTCGTGTGTACTATTTGACTAAATAGTGGATTTAAGCCGGAGAGAGTTCCGGGACTGGATTGCCTCAAGCGAGAATACCAGGATACATCTTGTGTTTGATCTTCTTACTCTTTACTTTTATTTGTCATATATTGCTTCTGTTGCACTAGTTATTTTTATTACCCTATTCACCCCCCCTCTAGGGTTCTACAATTGGTATCAGAGCTTTGTTCTCTTGATTTGGATTTACATCCTTTGAGTGATCCATGGCCTCTAACCCTAGTATCAACACCTTCCATAATGAAGGACACTCCACAAATAGGCCTCCCCTATTTGATGGAACCAACTATAACTACTGGAAGATTAGGATGAGCATTTATCTGAAGTCCATAGATTTTAATTTATGGGATTGCGTGATAAATGGTCTTCCTACTCCTTCCAGAGTTATTGAGGATTTTGCTTCTGACACCCTTCGGGACACACTTACTAAAAACACCAAGAAGCTTGCGAGTCGAGATGCCAAGGCAATGAATGCTCTTTATTGTGCTCTCGACAGTAGTGAATTCAACCGAATCTCTACTTGCAAGACTTCCAATGAGATTTGGAAGTTACTTGAAGTCACACACGAGGGAACTTCACAAGTGAAGGAATCCAAGATTAGTAGACTCACGTAAGAATATGAGTCCTTTAAAATAAAGCATGATGAATCGATTACTTACATGTTTACTCGTTTTGGTGACATTATTAACCCTATCTCTTCTCTTGGTAAGGAATATCCTGTTCATGAAAAGATCAGAAAAATTCTTAGAGGATTGGCGAAAATTTGGAGTCCTAAAGCTACCGCAATTATTGAGGGGAACGATCTAACAGTCATGAACCTTGAGACCCTCATGGGTAAGCTGATGACTCACGAGCTCGATATGAAGGATCAAGAGGAATCCTCCATACAAGAGAAGAAGAAGGAGAAGACCAAAGAGAAGGAGAAATCTCTTGCTCTCAAAGCGACTAAGTCCTACTCCAAGGATAGCTCCGACGACAATGAGTCGGACGACGATGAAGAAATAGCTCTCACAGCTAAGTACTTTCGGAAGTTCCTAAAATTCAACAAAGCCAACCACTTCAGACGGGACAACGAAGAAGATCCGACGTGCTATCAATGCAGAAGACCCGGACACATCAAGAGGGATTGTCCGATGATAAGAAAAGACTCAAGCAAGTACGAGAAGCCTAGCAAGGGAAGCTCGTCCTCCAGAAAGTTTGCCAACACAAGCATTTGGTGTGAAAGCGACGCGAGCGACTCCGACAACGACAAGGAGTGCAAACACAATGCCAAGGTCTGTCTCATGGCAACCGATGAGTACTTGATGATTTCTCCTTAAACACTCTTACCTATGATGATTTGGAGAAAGCTATTCTTGAATTGCATGAAGAACACAAAGGTGTTCGGAATAAATACAAGAAATCTCTTAAAGAGGTTGAAGCTCTTCATCTTGAAGTAGAGAGGCTCTCAAGCATCATTATTGATGTGAAGGGAAAATCTTCTGCTTCTGACACGGATGAAATAGAGTCCTTGCGACTCAAGTTTCAAGAATCTTTTGACACCATCAAGAAAAAGGATGATGAGATTCAATCCATGAGAAGCTCTTATAAATTTGCTATGCACAAAGTTTAAGATGCTAATAGGAGAGAATATGACACTTCTATTAAGTATAATGATCTTCTTTTGCAGTGTAAGAAATTTGGTAATAAGGACACTACTCACATGCATGCTCCTAGACATCTCCACACTCACCACAATGCTAGGAATACTTCATATATGAATACTACACACAAATCCTTTCCTCACACAAGAAAATGACCTTTTATTAAGAAAAACACTTCGCATCATGCTTTTTATTATCATCATCACAATACTAATGCTAGAGCTCCTCGCACTAGAGATTCACACATGCATGATTCTCACATATCTTCTTCTAAATCCTCTATGATTTGAAATTATTGTGGCTTGCATGGACATACGACCAATTATTGTCATACAAGGAAACTTGTTGACAAGAAAGTTTTTATGTGGGTTCCTAAGACTAACCCTCAAGGACCCATAAGATCATGGGTACCAAAATGTTCATCTTCAACTTATGTTGTAGGTGAAGAGTCCTTCTCATGCTAGAAGCAAGTGGATTCTCGATAGCGGTTGTTCACGGCACATGACCGGGGATGCTTCATTATTTACAACGCTATCGATGAAGAAGGAAGGACACATCTCTTTTGATAACAATCTCAAAGGTCACATTATAGGGAATGGTAATATAGGTTCCCCTCCTTATCCTTGTATTAAGAATGTGTGTCTTATTACTAACCTTAAACACAATCTTCTTAGTATTAGTCATCTTACCGATAATGGTTATGATATTAAGTTTGTTAAGCTCAAATGCTTCATTACCGATAGTTCTAATGGATCTATTGTTTATGAAGGAATTAGAGAAAACAATATCTATGTTTTATATCTTGTTGAAGATACTAACAATGACAGGTGCTTAGTTGCTAACAATGATGAGAGTTGGCTTTGGCACATGAGGCTTGGACACGCCAACATGGATACTATCTCTCGTCTTGCTACCAAGAAGCTCGTAAGAGGACTCCCAAGTATCCCATTCAAAAAGGATATGGTATGTGAAGAATGCGAGAAGAGTAAGTTAACAAAGTCTTCCTTCAAATCAATCAACTCTGTGAGTACTTCTAGACCCCTTCAACTTATCCATATGGATCTTTTTGGGCCTAGTAGAGTTGCTAGTCTTGGAGGCAAGCTTTATGCTTTTGTTTTAGTTGATGATTTTTCAAGATTTACTTTGGTTATTTTTCTTGCTTGCAAAAGTGATACTTTTCGTGAATTTGTTGCCTTTTATAAACGTGTTCAAAATGAGAAAGATTTTTTTATTAACAAAATTAGAAGTGATCATGGAGGAGAGTTTGATAATGCTGATTTCAAAAGATTTTGTGAAAAGAATGGTTTTGGACATGATTTTGCTTGTCCCCGGACTCCTCAACAAAATGGTGTTGTGGAGAGAAAGAATAGAACCCTTGGCGATTGTAGCTCCCCTTCCCGAAAATATATTTTTAAAATATTTTATTCCTTTATTTGATTTAATAATGATCTTTAGAATTTTATAAATAATTATTTACTTAATTATTACGGTAGGTGATTTTAGCTATGATGGAGTTTTGGAGTACGCAATAACTAGAAATCGTGGCATGGGTAGTGCAGTGGCGTGCTTTGACTAGTGCATTAGCCTTGGTAGGGAAGACCCAGCCATAAGTGAGTCATAACTAGAAAAATCAGGCCAAGATGCGACTTAATCTCTATGAATAATTTAATTATTCATTATCAATGTTGTTTGATGATTAAGTGACACAGTGGTACCAAACTGGTCCAGACTGGTCCGAACCGGACCAAGCCCATGTAGGCATGTAGAAAGATCGAAGACGGTCATGTAGACATTTTAGGTGTGTACAAATATTTCTTATCTATTTTAGGACTTGACAAATATTTCTAAATAGTTAATAGTTCAGTATTAATATTTAAATATTTTTCGAATAACTGTACGAAATTCTAGGGCCAGAGGGGGTATGATATGTTCACCAAGGACTATTAGTGGACAATTTAGTTGGTTATTATTATTATTACTTTTATTATTATTATCATTATCATTATTGTCATTATTATTATTACTCTTATTATTATCATTATTGTTATTATTATTATTATTCTTATTATTATTATCATTATTGTTATTATCATATTATTATTATATTATTATTATTATATATTTTTGTGTGTATGTATATATAGTATATATATAATATACGAGTATACGTATATGTGTATACGTGTATATAGATAAACATGTATATAAAGTATATATATGATTATAGATAAATGTGTGTGTATATACATACAAGATATACATATACGTATAATGGTGTATATATATATATATATATATATATATATATATAATATATATATATAAGAATATGTATGTGTATGTGGGTATCATGTATAAAAATATATACATTAGTTAGTGTATAGGAAATTGCTAAATAGAAGAAAGGGAGGCAGTAGCAGCCGGCCTAATGTGGCCCAAACTCAGCCCACATAATGACTTCCCCAATATTTTTCACTAAAGCAAACCCGAACCCATATTCTCCCCATAGCCGAACTCCCCAACAGGAGCAATAGTAGCCCAAGCACCATACGAAACCAACCCAACCCATGTAACTAATACTCCACACCATTTCACTAATGAAGCAGTAGCAGCTTCAAACCAGCGAACGAAACCCGACCCCCAAACCTGCGTATATAACAGCGAGGGAGAGATCGAAATTCTCGAAACCCTAAACAACTACTCCACTGCGCCGACACCCTATCCCCAGCGACCTCCCCCGGCCTAGGGTACCACCGCGCGCGGCCACGACGGCCGGAGGCGGCAGGAGGCGCGCGCGCGTGGACTGCACGCACAGGCGTGCATAACCAGCAACCCGCACAGGTACCAACTTCTCTCTCTCGTATCTCCCTTGTCTCTCGACGAAATTTCGATCCGAAAGATGTTTTAGAAAGCCTAGATAACCCTCTTCCCAAACCATAAATTAGTTTATGAAGATACGTAACATACCTGCCGAGAAATCGACGCCAAAATTAGCGTATAACTGTTCGAAAACAGAACACTATTTCAGTCCAAGAACCCCTGTTCAAGGATCGTTCTCGATCAATCCATTGACTTATTAGAAAATCTATTTGAAGAGACTTGTTGACAACATGTAAGGCTTCGAATCCCTTTTTATGGAATTTGAATTCATCGACTGAGCGTCGAGAAATCGAATCCCAAAGTTTCCTAAAAATCTGTTTTGAAAACTAGAAATTTGTTCCACACGACGTGCGTCACGCCAATCGGGATGACGTGATCGCGAACTGGAAGCATCGAAAGATGCGTAACGGCTTCGTGGTCGTGTGGGCTTTGACGGAATTCAAATTGGTCGCGTGTGCGCGACGAATTTGATGCGTATCCGTCGAAATTCACCGTATCGTGTACTTTGCAAATTCTCCAATTACTTTGTGCACGCTCGTCAGATCGAGACAAAACTTATGCCAACAGAACCGTATCATTTTTTTGGTCTTGTATGCCAAGTTTGGTCAGATTCTGAGACAGTAGAATTCGACGTCGTTTTACGGGCCCCACGGTCCCGTTTAACGGGCGATTTTGTGCACGGCCCGCCGGAATCCAACTCTGGACATACGGTCGGGTTCGTATCAAAAAACTGGATCCGTAGACATATAGTTTGATGACTTTAGAGACCGTTGACTCTGGCACACTTTTCGGTGCAAAGCGGGTCCAACGGCGGACACCGTTTTGGCCTAAAATTACCGTTTTGCTCCTGGGTCCAGAATTGGACTTAAGGACAGGCGATCCTAGCTAATTGGGCTATTCTGAGATCATTGGTATTGTCTATTTCAGCTTCAGGGGACTGTTGTACGAGTTTTGACTATTGTGGCATATTGACTGATTTGGATCATCGGTTTCACTAGCACAGGACCACAGGCGAGTACAGTTTATTGTCTGCATTTCGATATTGATTTTCACTATATTTCATTGATTGGCCATTGATTATGTGATTATTTTCTATTATAAAATTGTCGAGTCGGAAATGAGAAGTACCAAAGATATGTGATCTAACCATAGCCCGTGTTAGACATTGTAGCCCGTGTTTATTTTCTGCAAGTAGTGTAGCCCGTGTTTATTTTCTGCAAGTAGTATAGCCCGTGTTTATTTTCTGCAAGTAGTGTAGACCGTGCTTACTTTTCTGCAAGTAGTGTAGATCGTGCTTACTTTTCATGCAAGTAGACCTCGTAGACCGTGCGGTGTAGTACCCCAGACCGATCACATATCAAAGGTACTTCTAGCAGTTGGAGAAAGTCTGTTGTGTCTATTTATTTACTATTAGTTTTCTGTATTTTCTGTTTATTTTCAAAACTCATAATTGATGCCTAACCTTTGTTTTATAGTCATCTTCTTTATTTGAAATTGCATTCAGTGAATTGTGCTCGTTCCATTCCTGACTGGAAACCAACATTTTCAGGTTAGCCGTGGATTCACTTAGCTTGGGGAGTGACGGGGATACTTACAGACAAAAGTCTAGAGACTAGCTAGATAGTTGTGTTGTAGCCATTCCTTTATTTGTACAAGTTTATATTTTCTACAAATGTAAAACTTGTGATCATTGTAAGTTAAATTAATTTTTGTGAATGAGCATTATTTTGTGATTTTGATCTCATGGCCGTGACAGCGTTCTACCGCTGACACTGCGGCGTAGGCTGGCTTGGACACGTCTCGTATCCGTTTATAAAAAAAAATGGGTGCGGGTCGTGACAAGTTTTTATGGTGGCCCATGCAGGTCAGGTTTCGTAAATCATGCGAACTCGTGACAGTACTTAAGATTAGTCGTACTATTGCGAGCCTGCGACTAGAAATGCTCATTCACGAATTAGGAATTAATTTAATTTAAGAGAATGACTAGGACTCGGAGTCCCTTGTACAAGTTTACCGATGGGTAGTCTAGGCCATGCAACTTAGGTGAGGAGTTAGTAATTTTGATAGTTGTCAGATCACCATAAGTACACTAGTACCTCTTGATAGGACGATATGATCCAACGTGGATAGATTATTCGCTTGGTGAGACAGGGTTTCATAGAGATAATGATCTAAATTTGGTAAATGGTGCAATTCCTTCTCCTTGCCCTTGATATCATCCTCACATCTTAGTCAAATTGTCTATTTAGTTCCTATTTTTGCCCTAAGAATTATTATTTCTATGTTATCCATAGATGAACCTCAAGTTAGTTTCGATTCAAGTTCTTCCTCAACGGCTTGAATACACATGGAATAGTTAGAATGTTTGTATTTCTTTTGTCCTCAGTTATTTCTCCCTGTTTAATCCTCTATTTTAAGGGTTATGACTGATAATACTTACGCTATATTACATAGTCAACTTGTTTGAATCTCTCAAAGCTCAGGATATTTTTACAGATATAGTTACGAGAATGTTAGTTAATTCATACTGGCAGGACAGCAGCGCACTGTCGCCATTTATTTAAATTTTGGAGACTAGGGATTCACTGCAGCCAGCAGCGCACTGGCGAGACACGACCCCTAGAGTTGAAATTAGTTTAAGAAAATAGGGGTGATAGAATATTGCCAAAACTATGGCTAGTGGTCCTCTCTGGATCGTAGATACCCTTGAGCCAATATTGGATAGAGTTAAGAAGTGTTCGATTGGGTATCATGTTGAGTTACGAATCCAAGGGTTTACCACAGCCAGAGTATGCGGGCAAGGCATAACTCTCGGTGGAATGACTTCAGACGTGATTATAGGTTTAGGATTCTATGAAGGATAGGACAATGCCATGTATGTTCCGTAAGACCCGAAGCCAATGTTAGTGGAAGTTTGTAGTTGGGTAACACGTCCCCGATCTAGCATTCCGTGGTCCTTGTGACCTATTGACGAGGAAATTGATTGACGCTAATAGGTTACCTAGAATATAGAATTTAAGGGGTTCATAACCCACTAGTCGACCAAGACCTTATAGATAAGAAGATAGTAGGAAGACTGTATGAACAAGAACACCGAGTAAGGTTGGTTCTCTCAAAACCCAAACTACTTGTGCCTTCTTTCAAAAATCTTGTATACTTGTAATTTGACTATTTTGACCACTGTTGCTATCACAGCCTAGTTTTGTAAGCTCACTCTGTTCTCGAGCTTGATTCAAGACATGTGTTTAGTGGGGACGCCTACTAACTTATTGTCTAATCAGAATCAGTATATTATGGTCTGATCAACCATGATGCTTTGGTTCGCTCTTCGTTTAATTACACTACGTGGAATGAGATATAGAGGTATCTAAGATCTCGTCCACGACTGCCTTGACAATCTCTCTTGAATTATACCTTCACCTTTGAATCATGAAATTGTACTCAGTGACATCTCCCTTGAACTCTACTGTTTTTGCCTTTCACTGATTGGGAAAGACGGAAGTTCATAATCGGTAGATGGATACAGAATAACCCCATGGCTATGCTAGTCGTATACTCAAGTGTAGCTACCAGCGGCCAGCCATGAGATTGAGTTACTCGTTCTCCCCTCGACCCTCAAACTACTTTTGAGACCTTCTAGCCATCTAAATCTAAGAATGAGTAGGGTTTTACCCTTAGTCGGAACGACATCCTAGGAGACTATCTATCCTCAAGAAACCAAATATTGGGAGTCTCTAACCATTTGCTTGAAACTTGCTTTAACCCCTGTAACAATAGTATGGTAGGATTGACCCCAATGGAAATTCACAACTCAGTTGTAGAAATCTTGTGTCTTAGAGTTGGTCACCCCGTCGATAACTCTAGTATACTATAGACGAGTAAATCATCCTATTTTGTCGACCATGTGCCAATGTACACATCGTTCTCCAATTTCTAAGGAACGGTCCTTGACTTGACTTATATCTACCATATCCTGATACGCTGTGCCTTATTCCCTATTAACAAAGAGTCGAGGTATAGTATCCGGACTTTGGGAACCCTCTAACCTCAATATTCCTAAGACTATTCTTAAGGTGGGTAGACTGTAAGCCTCCTACAATTTTAGGATATACGAAGATCACCGATTGATTAGAACAAATTTCTATTAGAACGATAGTTAGTGCCTATGGACTCCCACTTTCCATTTAGATCATTTTGTGTCCTCGGCCGTGTCATTAATATTCGGAGCACGAGACCAGCTGTTATCTTCCAACAAACTGCATATGTAAGATCTAGACGAGTCCACCTTCATCTAGGTATATCATGTCCCACTCAAACACGTCTCCTTGTACTCTAATTTTATGGTTCGACTTTCAGGTAAAAAGGACTAGCGGTAACCCTTACCATAATACCGGTATACTTTTCGACTCCAATTAGAGACTCAATTTCGACCCAAACCATTCAACCCAACATATGGTGGTGATCTACTTGAAACCCACTACGCACCTGTCACTAGTGTGCCACTAAATTGTGTCTTCTCGTGCTACTTAAACACAAAGGTCACTGAAGGCACTGTTTTGGGCTTTAAGATCTAGAAAATCAATCTGACAGGCAACTAGCACAACCATTTGGGTGGAAACCTATTCTAGGTTACCCTAACCTAGCAGACATAGTTTACCTTGGAATCTTGTTCAGTCCATATAGATTGAGATTCAAGGTTCACCCAACCAACGAGTGAGATCCAAATAGGAAACCCATTAAGGCCCAGTAAAACCCCTCCAGACAAACCCCCGTAGTTGGTCTATAAAACCGAACCAATTGAAGTAGGTCCTTACACCTATTATGTAGTCTCCACTCTTAGAACGTGGAGCCATTCATAACCTTATCCCATTTACCTGGAGGTCGAGATACGATCTTGTATTAGACTTATATCCCTTGTTCGTATGTTTAGATAACCACGAAAAAGATCAAAATCTCGATTTCTCAAATTCCGTCCTATTATAGAACCTTGTTTAGATTAATTTCGAGAGCGGAATCTTCAAGGCCCTCTAGGAAATGAAGGTGCTTCGATTTAGCAATTGACTAGACTAGAGTAGCCCATCTAGCAAATAAGTCATTGACTCATATACTTTTTTTTCTACCTGTATCATTAGAAATTCTCTACCATCTTTGAAACTTCGTATCCGTTCTCGATTATTCTCCCTTGCCTTCTTGTACCATTAATTCTCATCCTTTTCTATTCCGAGGTGACGAATGATCGTGCTGTCCAGGATTCATTAGAAATTCTTAAATTATAGTATAATACTGCTTGACTATTGAATGTTTGATTGTTTATAGATATGAGAGATTATAGATACCATAGGTCCTAGATATTTTTGTTAGATTTATTAGTCATTAGTTAGAAGATTATATGATTTTAGTGACCTGTGTTCCAAGGGAGTAGTGTGACCAAAGGTGGGTAGAAGTCCTCGAGATTTCGTAAATACCAAATGACTAGAGAAGGTCATAGAGAGATTTTTGGGAAATGAAAACTTGAGGAGATTAAGGTGGTATAGACTTTGATTTTCAAGGAATAGCTATGGATTAGAATTTCGAGGACGAAATTATTTTTAAGGTGGGTAGATTTGTAGCTCCCCTTCCCGAAAATATATTTTTAAAATATTTTATTCCTTTATTTGATTTAATAATGATCTTTAGAATTTTATAAATAATTATTTACTTAATTATTACGGTAGGTGATTTTAGCTATGATGGAGTTTTGGAGTACGCAATGACTAGAAATCGTGGCATGGGTAGTGCAGTGGCGTGCTTTGACTAGTGCATTAGCCTTGGTAGGGAAGACCCAGCCATAAGTGAGTCATAACTAGAAAAATCAGGCCAAGATGCGACTTAATCTCTATGAATAATTTAATTATTCATTATTAATATTGTTTGATGATTAAGTGACACAGTGGTACCAAACTGGTCCAGACTGGTCCGAACCGGACCAAGCCCATGTAGGCATGTAGAAAGATCGAAGACGGCCATGTAGACATTTTAGGTGTGTACAAATATTTCTTATCTATTTTAGGACTTGACAAATATTTCTAAATAGTTAATAGTTCAGTATTAATATTTAAATGTTTTTCGAATAACTGTACGAAATTCTAGGGCCAGAGGGGGTATGATATGTTCACCAAGGACTATTAGTGGACAATTTAGTTGGTTATTATTATTATTACTCTTATTATTATTATCATTATCATTATTGTTATTATTATTATTAATCTTATTATTATCATTATTGTTATTATTATTATTATTATTATCATTATTGTTATTATCATATTATTATTATATTATTATTATTATTATATATTTTTGTGTGTATGTATATATAGTATATATATAATATACGAGTATACGTATATGTGTATACGTGTATATAGATAAACATGTGTATAAAGTATATATATGATTATAGATAAATGTGTGTGTATATACATACAAGATATACATATACGTATAATGGTATATATATATATATATATATATATATATATATATATATATATATATATATATATATATATATATATATATATATATATATATATATATATAAGAATATGTATGTGTATGTGGGTATAATGTATAAAAATGTTTCTCGACAAAATTTCGATCCAAAAGATGTTTTAGAAAGCCTAGATAACCCTCTTCCCAAACCATAAATTAGTTTACGAAGATACGTAACATACCTGCCGAGAAATTGACGCCAAAATTGGCGTATAACTGTTCGAAAACAGAACACTATTTCAGTCCAAGAACCCCTTTTCGAGGATCGTTCCCGATCAATCCATTGACTTATTAGAAAATCTATTTGAAGAGACTTGTTGACAACATGTAAGGCTTCGAATTCCTTTTTGCGGAATTTGAATTCATCGACCGAGCGTCGAGAAATCGAATCCCAAAGTTTCCCAAAAATCTGTTTTGAAAACTAGAAAATTGTTCCACACGACGTGCGTTACGCCAATCGGGACGACCTGATTGCGAACTGGAAGCATCGAAAGCTGCGTAACGGCTTCGTGGTCGTGTGGGCTTTGACGGAATTCAAATTGGTCGCGTGTGCGCGACGAATTTGATGCGTATCCGTCGAAATTCACCGTATCGTGTACTTTGTAAATTCTCCAATTACTTTGTGCACGCTCGTCAGATCGAGATAAAACTTAGGCCAACAGAACCGTATCATTTTTCTGGTCCTGTATGCCAAGTTTGGTCAGATTCTGAGACAGTGGAATTCGACGTCGTTTTGCGGGCCCCACGGTCCCGTTCAACGGGCAATTTTGTGCACGGCCCGCCGGAATCCAACTCTGGACATACGGTCGGATTTGTATCGAAAAACTGGATCCGTAGACATGTAGTTTGATGACTTTAGAGACCGTTGACTCTGGCACGCTTTTCGGTGCAAAGCGGGTCCAACGGTAGACACCGTTTTGGCCCGAAATTACCGTTTTGCTTCTGTGTCCAGAATTGGACTTAAGGACAGGCGATCCTAGCTAATTGGGCTATTCTGAGATCATTGGTATTATCTATTTCAGCTTCAGGGGACTGTTGTACGAGTTTTGACTATTGTGGCATATTGACTGATTTGGATCATCGGTTTCACCAGCACAGGACCACAGGCGAGTACAGTTTATTGTCTGTATTTTGATATTGATTTTTACTATATTTTATTGATTGGCCATTGATTATGTGATTATTTTCTATTATAAAATTGTCGAGTCGGGAATGAGAAGTACCAAAGATATGTGATCTGACCATAGCCCGTGTTAGACATTGTAGCCCGTGTTTATTTTCTGCAAGTAGTGTAGCCCGTATTTATTTTCTGCAAGTAGTGTAGCCCGTGTTTATTTTCTGCAAGTAGTGTAGACCGTGCTTACTTTTCTGCAAGTAGTGTAGACCGTGCTTACTTTTCATGCAAGTAGACCTCGTAGACCGTGCGGTGTAGTACCCCAGACCGATCACATATCAAAGGTACTTCTAGCAGTTGGGGAAAGTCTGTTGTGTCTATTTATTTACTATTAGTTTTCTGTATTTTTTGTTTATTTTTAAAACTCATAATTGATGCCTAACCTTTGTTTTATAGTCATCTTCTTTATTTGAAATTGCATTCAGTGAATTGTGCTCGTTCCATTCCTGACTAGAAACCAACATTTTCAGGTTAGCCGTGGATTCACTTAGCTTGGGGAGTGACGGGGATACTTGCAGACAAAAGTCTAGAGACTAGCTAGATAGTTGTGTTGTAGCCATTCCTTTATTTGTACAAGTTTATATTTTCTGTAAATGTAAAACTTGTGATCATTGTAAGTTAAATTAATTTTTGTGAATGAGCATTATTTTGTGATTTTGATCTCATGGCCGTGACGGCGTTCTACCGCCGACACTGCGGCGTAGGCTGGCTTGGACACGTCTCGTATCCGTTTATAAAAAAAAAACGGGTGCGGGTCGTGACAGCGATATGGCCCGGGTTATGTTAAACCAATATAAGCTCCCCCAATATTTTTGGGCGGAAGCCGTTAATACGGCATGTCATGTTATTAATAGGGTCTTGATTAGACCTATTTCTAAGAAGACTCCTTATGAGCTTTGGTTTGACAAAATTCTCTCTATTGAATATTTCAAAGTTTTTGGTTGCAATTGTTTTATTTTGAATACCAAGGATAACCTAGGCAAGTTTGAAGAAAAAACCTATGAAGGAATATTCCTTGGATACTCTACTCATAGTAAAGGTTTTCGTGTTTTTAACAAAAGAAGTCTTGTTGTCGAAGAGTCAATCAATGTCTCTTTTAATGAACTCAACTCTTCTACATTCTCCTCTTCCGAGGATATTGATAACATCTCGTTTGGATTGGAGAACTCCTCTATTGAAGATCGTCCTTCTTCATCTAAAAATGAAGTTGTGACTCTATCAAAAGAGTCTCCTCCTCTCGAGCCTCCTCAAAAGGATCTCCTAAAAGAATGGAGATTTATCACCAATCATCCTAAGGAGCTTATCATTGGGGATCCTTCCTCCAGTATTAGCACTAGATCCGCCACTCGTGATCTTTGTGCAAATATGGCTTTTATCTCTCAAATAGAGCCTAAAAATATTAATGATGCTTTTCTTGATGAGTTTTGGATGATAGCTATGCAAGAGGAGCTAAATCAATTCGAGCGAAGTAAGGTTTGGGAACTTGTCCCAAAACCTAGCAATCATCCCATTATTGGAACAAAATAGGTGTTTCGTAACAAACTTAATGAAGATGGGTTAGTGACTCGTAACAAAGCTCGATTGGTTGCTCAAGGCTATAACCAAGAGGAAGGCATTGACTACGACGAAACCTATGCTCCGGTTGCACGGCTTGAATCCATTCGTATGCTTTGTGCCTTTGCTTGTTTTAATGACTTTAAGCTCTTTCAAATGGATGTCAAGAGTGCTTTTCTAAATGGTATTATTATAAAGAGGAAGTTTATGTTAAACAACCTCCCGGCTTTGAAAATTTTCAATTTCCTAATCATGTGTTCAAACTTCACAAAGCCCTTTATGGCCTCAAACAAGCTCCCCGTGCTTGGTATGAGCGCCTTAGCTCTTTTCTTGTTTCTCACAATTTTTCAAAGGGGAAAGTTGACACAACACTTTTTATTAAATCCCATAATGGCACCCTCTTATTGGTTCAAATTTATGTCGATGATATTATTTTTGGTTCTATTAATAACACACTTTGTGTAGAATTTGCTAAAGTTATGCAGGAAGAGTTTGAAATGAGTATGATGGGTGAACTTTCCTTCTTTTTGGGGTTACAAATCAAACAAGGACCCAAAGGAACCTTCATAAATCAAACGAAATATACAAAGGACCTCCTCAAGCGTTTCGACCTTGACTCATCCAAATCAATGAGGACTCCTATGGCCACAACGACAAAGCTTGACAATGATGAAGACGGCACATCGGTCGACATTCGTAAGTATAGAGGTATGATCGGTAGCTTACTTTATTTAACTGCTAGCCATCCTGATATCATGTTTAGTGTTTGCTTGTGTGCACGATATCAAGCCAATCCAAAGGAATCACACTTGTGTGCCGTTAAGCACATTTTTCGTTATCTCAAAGGCACCATTAATATGGGTCTTTAGTATCCGAAATCCTCATCCTTTGAGCTTCACGGCTTTTCGGATACAGATTTTGCCGGATGCAAGATTGACCGAAAAAGCACTAGTGGCATATATCAATTCCTCGGAAAGTCTTTGGTATCGTGGTTTAGTAAGAAACAAAATTATGTTACTCTTTCCACCACTGAGGCCGAGTATATTGCGGCTGGTTGTTGTTGTGCACAAATTTTTTGGATGTCACAAACACTTTTAGATTATAGCATTTCTCATTCTTGTGCCCCTATTAAATGTGATAACACTAGCTCAATCAATCTCACGAAAAACTCGATTTGTCAATCACGCACGAAGCACATTGAAATTAGACACCATTTTCTTCGTGACCATCAACAAAAGGGAGATATTCGTCTTGAATTTATTGATACTACCTATCAGTTAGCTGATATTTTCACCAAACCGCTCCCGGAAGATCGCTTCACCTTCCTTTGCCGTAAATTAGGCATTTTATCCTTTGATCCATAATTCCTCTCGGCCGGCACACCGACGGTATACAGCGGTATACCGGCGGCATGCCATTTTTTGTTTCAGAATTAGGTTCTGTTTCGAATCTCGGCATACCGTCGGTACACGCCGGCATACCGCCGGTATGCCGGATGGAGGCGGACAGGATTTCAAATACAGCTCTGGGCCCACTTTATTTCTCTCTCCCCTTATTCCTCTCAACCCTCATTAAATTCACTCCCATCCATCTCTTCCCTATTAATTACTCTCTCTTCTTTCAACTTCTCAACATCCCATCACAATTAATATCCATCTCTTCACCTCCTCCATTTACTCCTCTTTTTACTCAACTTTCTAACCCACTACCTATTCCTATTCCCCATTACTTTTATCCGTTCCCAACACACCCTCCTTTCTTCAACCTCCAACCTTTCATCTCCCTACCCCTATTTAAAACCCTATTTTTCCTATCTTTTCTCCCTACTCTCTCATCTACTCCAAAACCCTAACCTTCCTCCATGGCAAATCCAAAACGTCCCCGCTCCTCCTCCTCCTCTTTCTTCAACCCTTTCATCCCGGTGGCTCTACCTCACGGGTATGACCAACGGGTCTTTACCAATTCCTTGGCGGCCGAGCTATGGTTCCAACACTTCGTTCATCACAATGTTTTCAAGGGACGGATGATAAATTGGAACCTCTTCCCCGGTCACGTCTCCTTATTTGACGAGGCCGGCCTCTCCTCTCTCCTTCGGCGTCAAATACCTGTCTACCCCGCTGCCGTCCGTCTATTCTATTATAATTTGGTCCCGAACGACGACCACCCCGCCATTCAGTCCATGGTAAATGACCGTCACTTCCGTCTCACATCTCGGGACATCGGGCACATCCTCGGCATCCCGGACAAAGGGGAAGCCTTGCCATCATTGGCTGCTCTTCACTCCTCGGCGGCGTCATCCTTCGACGAGTTCTGCCGTATCATCTGCAAGGGCCCCAACCCTCCTGCCATCCCGGCCCTCTCTGCACAGCTGGAGCCGTTTTACTATGAGCTCCATAGGATAGTGTGCCATACACTCTTTCCTAAGGGCGGGAACTACGACGCCATTACCGGCAATGCCCTCGTTTGCATGTATTATCTTTATGCCCGGAAGCCCTTCTCCTTTCCGAAGACTCTCCTTCTTCTCTTCCAGCGTGTCATGCCCGCGGAAAAGCAGAACCTCTACTACGGCTTCCTTATCACTCTCCTTCTGGAAGCCCGACAAGTTGATCTATCTCTTTGCTCCTCGGATGGTGTCCCTTCCTATCTTGATGTTTCCCGTTTCCTTAGTGGCACCTCTACTTCACGTGCCTCGTCTTCCCAAGAGCAACCGGCATCCACTCCTGCTGCTCCCACATCTACTCCTCCTGCTTCTGGCCGATACATGCCGCTGACTCAGTAGCACTTCGACATGTGCATGGCCTAGGCAGAGGAACAGATGAGGGCTCATACTCGTGGCCTTGGGAATCTGATTCAAGCCCGCTTTCATGATCAAGCTTACTTTATC
Organism: Iris pallida; assembly: GCA_029216955.1. NCBI lineage: Eukaryota > Viridiplantae > Streptophyta > Magnoliopsida > Asparagales > Iridaceae > Iris > Iris pallida. The sequence goes on from JANAVB010038613.1 coordinate 16,112,518, forward strand.
CAGCGCACCATACAAGACCGGGACATGTATCTGGATCTCAATCTCCAAGATCCTATGTACCAGGGTTCGCGCTTCTCTGATCCCAATGCCTATGGGTTTATGTACCCGGACGGCATTGATCCTTATGGTACCTTTCAGCAAGCTCAGGATGGTGGTGACGATCCGGCGGACGAGTAGGGGTGTCTTCCCTTTGGGTGATGGTCTAGAATAATGTGTGGTTTAGTTATGTGTGTTTGTTTGTTTGTTTTTATTTCTGTCTTTTGTGGTCCTTCGGGGACCTTTGTGTGGTTGATCCTAGTACTTTGCAGTCCTTCGGGGACTTAGGTTATGTTTATCTCTTGATATCAGACTCTCGTGGGGAGAGTCGTTTTATTTGTCTTTTGTAGTAATGAACGTCTTGCATGTATTAAGCTATCAGTTTCATATATAAATACATGCTGTTTATTCTATACTCTTGTTCTCATTATTGCAATTTTTTTTTACAATATTTGTTTTTCCATCTTTGACTAAGTGACAAAGGGGGAGAAAACGTATTGAGGGGGAGTTGTCTTCCTACGGGGGAGCTACTCCCTGAAGATGCTATCTCTCTATTTTGTCAATTATCAAAATGGGGAAGATTGTTAGCACATTTTATTTTGATTATTAACAGCATCTTCGGAGTTTAGTTTTCTGCGTCTTCAGATACATATCATCTCAGAAGCTCAACTCATAAAGTCTTTCCGTTCAAGAGCATCCATCATTTGCATCGAAGATTGAAGCAGCTACCGGCGCTCATTGCATAAGATGGCGTCCTCCTGCTTAGAGTCTTCGTGTCTGTACAAGTCTAGGTATATCTGTAAACACCTAAGGACGGATGACAAGTAAAAGAACAAGTCAAAAATCAAATACCTACAGAGCGGCATACCGGCGACATGCTTCGGCATACCGGCGGTATACCATTTTTAGAGTCTAGAAAGTTGCTGTGACAAATTGTCGGCATACCGGCGGCATGCTTCGGCATACCGACGGTATACCGATTTTTGTGTCAAGAAAGTTGCTGTGACAAATTGTCGGCATACCGACGGCATGCTCCGGCATACCGACGGTATACCATTTTTAGCGACCCAAAAGTTGTTGTGACAAATTGTCGGCATACCGACGGCATGCTCCGGCATACCGACGGTATACCGTTTTTAGCAACCCAAAACTTGTTGTGACAAATTGTCGGCATACCGACGGCATGCTCCGGCATACCGGTGGTATACCGAGTTTCAAATATTTGGTTTTTGAATTGCTCTGACTAGCATTAATGGCCGTATTTAATGCTCTCAAACGGTCATTAATATGACCGTTACTATTTGGCCGGTATACCGACGGTATGCCGCTGCATACCGACGGCATGCCGGTCTGCCGGTCTGCCTGTATTCAGAAGCATTAAATGCCTCCAACTCTTGGTTTCTCTATAAAAGAAAGCCCTCTCTCTCTTGAGGACTTTACCAACTCTAGCCATAAATTTTCCAACAACCAAGAGCTCCACCATTAATACTCTTCAAGCTTTTAATTGTCATCCTCTCCCAAAGTGATAGAGTATTTAAGAGTTGTAAATTTCGATCTTCACGTGTTAGAAGATCAACAAGTTTCTCTTCTCATTTGTTTGAAGTTGGCGAGCCTTCGTAAGAAAACTCGTGTGTAGAAGTTGGCGAGTCTTCGGATCCAAACTCGTGTTAAAGTTGGCACGTTCTTCGGATCCAAACTCGTGTGTAATATTTGACTAAATAGTGGATTTAAGCCGGAGAGAGTTTCGGGACTGGATTGCCTCAAGCGAGGATTCCAGGATACATCTTGTGTTTGATCTTCTTACTCTTTACTTTTATTTGTCATATATTGCTTCTGTTGCACTAGTTATTTTTATTACCATATTCACCCCCCCTCTAGGGTTCTACATATACGTCCTATTCAGATGGGTCTCTTACTGTTACTATTTTTTTTCTGACAGCATGGTGGATGTGCTCCGTCAACAGATTATTGCTCTGAGCCAAAACTTTATTCCGGAGCTCAAGTGGACATCCTTCGTGTAGAGCTCGAGCGAGAGGTTCCTGACAGCATGGTGGTCTCCTTTGTCAAAGGATTCTTGTTCGTCCCACACTCAGGAACCTCTCGCTCGAGCTCTACACGAAGGATGTCCACTTGAGCTCCGAGTCAAAGTTTTGGCTCAGAGCAAGAATCTGTTGACGGAGCACATCCACCATGCTGTCAGAAAAAATAGTAACGGTGAGAGACCCATCTGAGTAGGACGTATACTCTAATAATATCTCCTCCAACACTCAATCCCACTACTGATATCATTCTTGTAAAGGTGATCTCTCAGAGTATACGTCCTACTCAGATGGACCTCTCAGAGTATCCTCTCCGGTTGGTTGTCAAGTGGCTGCAGGGACTATGTCCTGATCACCATGTCGTACCATAGTTTCTGCCTCGCCAGTCGAATGGCTGCAGGGACTATGTCCTGATCACCATGTCGTAGTCCAATATAATCCAGAGATTGACACAGTACTAATTCATATATGTAGTCCAATACAAATAGTCTAATACAAAAACAACCCAATACAAATTGTAATGTCCCAAATTCGTGATACGTATTTAGTGTACGTATACGTGTTTTGGACCCATATTTTATTTATTCATGGTTAGTTATCTTGGTTTATTTTGCATTGGCATGGTTTTATTGGCATTGATAGTTTAATTGGTTTTAATGGTTCATTGGTTTATTTGGGCTTGGTTTACTCTCGGTTTGGGTTGACTTGGTTTTGCCAGCTGGTTGCTTGGTCCATCATGGACCAAGGTGAACCCCCTACCTACCACCACCCATGATATTTATTTTTCCACCAACCTTCTCTCTCCTCCATAACTCTCATTTATTTCTTCTTCTTCTTCTTCTTCCTTCCTCTCCACAACTCCCCAACCATAGGCAAGTGCAACTTGCTTCCACAAGTGAACTCATTTTTTATGGTTCCATTAGCTTCTTCTCATGATTCTAAACCATATTAGAACTTGTCATTTTCCATTTTGAGACTTTGATTCTTGTAGATCTAGAGTTTTGTTACTTTCAGATTTTTGGTGGTTTTAATCTATCAAGCTTTCTTGTTTTCAAGTTTTTATGGTTCCATACTGTAGAGAATTTCATTCTACCCAATTTTGACCTTTGGAGATTTGGATTCGGACTTATTTTGACCAAGATCTGGACAATTGAAGCTTAGATTTAACCTTAGAGTTCTTGCTGTTCTTGCCATTTGGAGAAGACAGTGAACAGTGAGCTTGCTTTTTAGCTTACACCGCTGAGTCGTACGCTGCTCTTTAGCGAGCGTACGCTAGCCTTCGTACGCTGCTCTTTAGCGAGCATACGCTAGCCTTCGTACGCTACCTTCTAGTGAGCGTACGCTAGCCTTCGTACGCTGCTCTTTAGCGAGCGTACGCTAGCCTTCGTACGCTGCCTTCTAGTGAGCGTACGCTAGCCTTCGTACGCTGCTCCTTAGTGAGCGTACGCTCACCTTGATACGCTGCCTGTTGGCAGCATGTCTTGAGCGTACGCTAGCTTGAGCGTACGCGTGCCTTGGTACGCTGACCTGTAGCTTGAGCGTGCCCTTGTGTACGCTGACCCTTGCGTACGCTTTCCATTGGAAGTGTATGGATCCTTTGGTACGCAGACCTGAGCGTATGGCCTGAGCGTATGCTGACTGAGCGTATGCTGACCTAAGCGTGGCCTGACTTGAGCGTAGCCTGATTACCCTTGATCTTTTATAGCCTTGTATATTGATATTTCATTAGATATTTTACGTCCATTTTATATCCTTACGCCTTTTGTCCTGAACTTGATAATCATGAATTTACTTGATATGTTTGGAATTGATAATTGAGCATGACGTGATAGTGACCCGTAGTGGTGCACTCCTGACATAATAGCCTGACATGACCTGATAGTGGCCCGTCGTGGTGCACTCCTGACAAAGTACACTTGACATGATAACCTGACCTGATATATCTTGAATAGCTATTGTGATGGCTACCTGGCATGACATGATCTGTTTAATTAATCCTGACACCGTGGGCGATTGTGCTTGTACAAATAATCCAGTCCTGTCTTGCATCATGTCTAGGAGGGGACTCCTGAGTACCACGGTCAGGAGTACCTACTGAAATGGACTAAGGTTAATAATTAGTATAATTCACTAATCATGAAGAGATGTTCCCCAGTTACAGGCGATCCCGTTATCCCGGCCACAAATATTTGGACTTGTAGCCTGCCGACGAGTAGGGCACATTTTCAGCCCACTGTTATGTGGGGCACTCTTGATTGTCACTTTAAATGATTGAACTCTATTGTCACTCTAATGCATTGTACTCTCTAAATTGTCACTATAATGATTGCCTGGATAACCTGGATAGCTGCAGGGCCTGTGACTACTTGGAGCATCTCATTGCATCTTGCTAGTAACTAGGATTGTGATAACCCTAGTTAGTTAATGTAGAAAGCCGTAGGCAATGATTGGCCGTGATTGATTGGATGGAGTCTAGTCCAGTATGGTATTGTCTAGAATTGATTGATTGCAAGATTGTACCAGAATGATTGAATTATTGTCACTCCAGATTGTCACTATAATTATTGTCACTCCAGATTGTCACTATAATGATTGTCACTCCAGATTGTCACTATAATGATTGTCACTCCAGATTGTTACTTGACCTGATTTCTTATATTTATCTTGCCGATAAATGGTGAGAGAAACCAAGTTCCGTTCAGACGAAGGGTTACAACCCCGGTCCTTGTTTGGTTTACGGGTTGTAACCTAGCTATCTGAATAGTCCCATGGTTATCTCATCGTATATCATCCTGGCATGCTTTTCCATATGTCCTGCCTTTTAGTGATTCTATGCAAGATTGTCTTTTATAATTACCTATCATGCTTTTCTTAAATTACTGTCTCTTATTATGTAATTATATTATTGTGCTAATTTGCTGGCTTTAGTTCTTAAGTGAAGTCTCCTTTGTGGCACTTGCTCTTTCTGGGGTCTGACCCAGCTGGTTTTGTATGGCCAGATACCGGAGCAGCACCAAAGGATCTCCCTGCTTTCCAGCCCGATGGTGGTCACCAGGCGTAACCAGGGTATCGAGTGGGTTTCTTTTGTTCTCCCACTGTAATATTGTAAATTATTCTTTTGAGGCGTTTAGCCGACGAGCAAGTGTTAGCTCGATTGTACTTACTTACTGTCTGCCTACGGGCTATAACATGATTGACAAGCCCCGGGGGTTGATCATGTATGACTGAACTCTTGCTAGTCCTCACATTTTGTAACGACTAGCTTCATGATCATCTGGATATGTAATGTTTGGGACGCCTTACAATTGTATATTTGGAGATCTGATATCTTGTGATTATTATTAGTTGGTTGAGATTGAGACAATAGGCTATTTTATGACCTTAAGAGACTGATGGATTGTAGTAAAACCCTCATATATCTAGACAGCCGTGACCGTATAGCGGTGTGGATCCCATTCCGTTATACGTAGCTGGCTATGTCTGCCCCCGCTCTCCAGTATTCTGGTTCTGGGGCGTGACATGGTTTAAGTGGTGGCCCATGCAGGTCTCTTGTAAATCAAGATATGTGAGGGTTTACCGAATAGATGTCTCAATCGGTATTCGCCCTTGATCTCTGCTCGTATCCTCTTGATTCCTGAAATTCTTGTCCTGATCACATGCTTGTAATCATTGATCTGTCCTGGTCCTTCCTTATTGTTCCCATGTCGTCTTCTTCAGCGGCATTGAACCTGGACCTGCTGATCAGCAAGACGGATCACCTCCCGTAGACCAGCAGCAACCAGAAGATCAGGCCCAGCACTCAGGAGCAGTCTCCCGAGTCGTACCTACTGGAGGAGAGCCGCCAGTTCAGCCAGTCCAGCCTGCAGATCCTGATGATGGCACTTTGGTGGGTCTCATCAGATCATTATTAGCTTCCCAAGATCGTAGAGGCGATGCCTTACACCAGGTAGTGGAAGATGCTCTGAATAGAAGTGGTCCTCGAGGGAACAGTACGGTCAACAGTTTCAAGCGCCTGAACCCTCCCTTCTTCGATGGCAGCGAGGATGCCATTGCTGCCGATGCTTGGCTACAGGATATAGAGGTGATTCTTGAAGCCGCGAAGACTCCAAAAGATGAGAAGGTGGCTGTGGTGCGCCTACAATTATTGGATCTAGCCCGCAGTTGGTGGGCCGCACAAGCAGTGGGATTGGCAACACCTGTCTCCTGGGCAGTGTTCAGCGAGAAGTTCCAGATCAAGTATTATGATGCAGTGGCTCGATATGACTTGCAGACCAGGTTCAGTAATCTTAAGCAGATGGGGAGGACGGTCGACGGTTATGCGGCTGAGTTTTCCAGACTCAGTCGGTTTGCTCCCACCTTGGTGGCAACCGAGTTTGACAGAGCGCAGAGGTTCCAACAGGGACTTCACCTGGAGATTATATTGGCAGTAGAACAGTTCGAGCATCAGACCTATGATGCGGTGTTACGAGCAGCAAGGAGGCACGAGTATACCTCCCAGAGAATAGTGGACAGGACCAGAGGTCGAAAGCGGTCCCATAGTCAAATGAATCAGTCTTCAGCCCCAGCCCCGGCAGTCAGGACTTTAACTATTGGAGCTCCGAGGCAAGCAGCTTCAGTTACGCCGGTCCAGTACTCAACCCCGACGTACTCTCCGCAGAAACAGAAGCAAGCGCAGTCTTCCGCCGTGGGCTGTTCTTATTGTGGAAAGCCTGGACACGTGGTAGCAGAGTGTCGCAAGGCGTTGGGATTGTGTTTATTGTATGGAGCACCGGACCATAGGGTGGGGTCCTGCCCTTTCAGAGTTGATTCAGCATCGACAGTATCTAGTCCCTCGGTTGGGGGACCAGCACCAGCACCAGCTCCAGTTCACCAGCAACAGCAATTCCCGTTCCCGAGGCCCTTGCCGACTCAGGCCCAGACTTTCCAGCAACAGGACCCGCGGCAGTTTGCCCTATCCCAGGCTCAGGTTCAGAATCAGCCGAGAGGTATATGTGTCCTCTCATCTTGCTTTTCTACCGTCATTATGCGGGGTACATGACGTATTCCATGTATCCTAATTACAACGGTACATTCCGGACCCGAGCCATATCCTAGGTCATTCGAAACTGGTTATTGGTACCAACCTTTTCGTATGAGGATAGGCCCGTGTCCATGTTCGACCAAAGAGAGAGACTCGAGCGCAAGACTATCAGTTCAGTCCGTGTTGCTTAGAGTCATCCCTCTTTGGGAGAGTCAAACTTGGGAGCATGAGGATGATATCTGATTAGGTCATCCCGGCTGGTTTGACTCGTAAGGTGTAATATCTTCCTTATGCCTTACGCTTCGAATCCTTGCTTGTATGAATGATTGTATGATTGATTGGTAGTGGTAGATTGCCTATGATAGAATAGCTTTCCCTTACATCTCTAGCCTCTTGATTAAATTCCGAGGACGGAATTCTTTTAAGGTGGGTAGGATGTAATGTCCCAAATTCGTGATACGTATTTAGTGTACGTATACGTGTTTTGGACCCATATTTTATTTATTCATGGTTAGTTATCTTGGTTTATTTTGCATTGGCATGGTTTTATTGGCATTGATAGTTTAATTGGTTTTAATGGTTCATTGGTTTATTTGGGCTTGGTTTACTCTCGGTTTGGGTTGACTTGGTTTGGCCAGCTGGTTGCTTGGTCCATCATGGACCAAGGTGAACCCCCTACCTACCACCACCCATGATATTTATTTCCCCACCAACCTTCTCTCTCCTCCATAACTCTCATTTATTTCTTCTTCTTCTTCTTCCTTCCTCTCCACAACTCCCCAACCATAGGCAAGTGCAACTTGCTTCCACAAGAGAACTCATTTTTTATGGTTCCATTAGCTTCTTCTCATGATTCTAAACCATATTAGAACTTGTCATTTTCCATTTTGAGACTTTGATTCTTGTAGATCTAGAGTTTTGTTACTTTCGGATTTTTGGTGGTTTTGATCTATCAAGCTTTCTTGTTTTCAAGTTTTTATGGTTCCATGCTGTAGAGAATTTCATTCTACCCAATTTTGACCTTTGGAGATTTGGATTCGGACTTATTTTGACCAAGATCTGGACAATTGAAGCTTAGATTTAACCTTAGAGTTCTTGCTGTTCTTGCCATTTGGAGAAGACAGTGAACAGTGAGCTTGCTTTTTAGCTTACGCCGCTGAGTCGTACGCTGCTCTTTAGCGAGCGTACGCTAGCCTTCGTACGCTGCTCTTTAGCGAGCGTACGCTAGCCTTCGTACGCTACCTTCTAGTGAGCGTACGCTAGCCTTCGTACGCTGCTCTTTAGCGAGCGTACGCTAGCCTTCGTACGCTGCCTTCTAGTGAGCGTACGCTAGCCTTCGTACGCTGCTCCTTAGTGAGCGTACGCTCACCTTGATACGCTGCCTGTTGGCAGCATGTCTTGAGCGTACGCTAGCTTGAGCGTACGCGTGCCTTGGTACGCTGACCTGTAGCTTGAGCGTGCCCTTGTGTACGCTGACCCTTGCGTACGCTTTCCATTGGAAGTGTATGGATCCTTTGGTACGCAGACCTGAGCGTATGGCCTAAGCGTATGCTGACTGAGCGTATGCTGACCTAAGCGTGGCCTGACTTGAGCGTAGCCTGATTACCCTTGATCTTTTATAGCCTTGTATATTGATATTTCATTAGATATTTTACGTCCATTTTATATCCTTACGCCTTTTGTCCTGAACTTGATAATCATGAATTTACTTGATATGTTTGGAATTGATAATTGAGCATGACGTGATAGTGACCCGTAGTGGTGCACTCCTGACATAATAGCCTGACATGACCTGATAGTGGCCCGTCATGGTGCACTCCTGACAAAGTACACTTGGCATGATAACCTGACCTGATATATCTTGAATAGCTGTTGCGACGGCTACCTGGCATGACATGATCTGTTTAATTAATCCTGACACCGTGGGCGATTGTGCTTGTACAAATAATCCAGTCCTGTCTTGCATCATGTCTAGGAGGGGACTCCTGAGTACCACGGTCAGGAGTACCTACTGAAATGGACTAAGGTTAATAATTAGTATAATTCATTAATCATGAAGAGATGTTCCCCAGTTACAGGCGATCCCGTTATCCCGGCCACAAATGTTTGGACTTGTAGCCTGCCGACGAGTAGGACACATTTTCAGCCCACTGTTATGTGGGGCACTCTTGATTGTCACTTTAAATGATTGAACTCTATTGTCACTCTAATGCATTGTACTCTCTAAATTGTCACTATAATGATTGCCTGGATAACCTGGATAGCTGCAGGGCCTGTGACTACTTGGAGCATCTCATTGCATCTTGCTAGTAACTAGGATTGTGATAACCCTAGTTAGTTAATGTAGAAAGCCGTAGGCAATGATTGGCCGTGATTGATTGGATGGAGTCTAGTCCAGTATGGTATTGTCTAGAATTGATTGATTGCAAGATTGTACCAGAATGATTGAATTATTGTCACTCCAGATTGTCACTATAATTATTGTCACTCCAGATTGTCACTATAATGATTGTCACTCCAGATTGTCACTATAATGATTGTCACTCCAGATTGTTACTTGACCTGATTTCTTATATTTATCTTGCCGATAAATGGTGAGAGAAACCAAGTTCCGTTCAGACGAAGGGTTACAACCCCGGTCCTTGTTTGGTTTACGGGTTGTAACCTAGCTATCTGAATAGTCCCATGGTTATCTCATCATATATCATCCTGGCATGCTTTTCCATATGTCCTGCCTTTTAGTGATTCTATGCAAGATTGTCTTTTATAATTACCTATCATGCTTTTCTTAAATTACTGTCTCTTATTATGTAATTATATTATTGTGCTAATTTGCTGGCTTTAGTTCTTAAGTGAAGTCTCCTTTGTGGCACTTGCTCTTTCTGGGGTCTGACCCAGCTGGTTTTGTATGGCCAGATACCGGAGCAGCACCAAAGGATCTCCCTGCTTTCCAGCCCGATGGTGGTCACCAGGCGTAACCAGGGTATCGAGTGGGTTTCTTTTGTTCTCCCACTGTAATATTGTAAATTATTCTTTTGAGGCGTTTAGCCGACGAGCAAGTGTTAGCTCGATTGTACTTACTTACTGTCTGCCTACGGGCTGTAACATGATTGACAAGCCCCGGGGGTTGATCATGTATGACTGAACTCTTGCTAGTCCTCACATTTTGTAACGACTAGCTTCATGATCATCTGGATATGTAATGTTTGGGACGCCTTACAATTGTATATTTGGAGATCTGATATCTTGTGATTATTATTAGTTGGTTGAGATTGAGACAATAGGCTATTTTATGACCTTAAGAGACTGATGGATTGTAGTGAAACCCTCATATATCTAGACAGTCGTGACCGTATAGCGGTGTGGATCCCATTCCGTTATACGTAGCTGGCTATGTCTGCCCCCGCTCTCCAGTATTCTGGTTCTGGGGCGTGACACAAATAGTCAAATAAAAATAAGTACTAATAGCTAATGAGAACCACGCAGCTCACGCAAACGCTCAGTAATACGATCATGCAACCACCTCGAATAAGTAGGATCAACGGCGACAGGAGAGATGTAGTCCCTTGCAAGTGCTGCATGAATAGAACTCCCGGTCTCACTAGCTACCGGTGCTGGATGAATAGAACTTCCGATCTCACTAGCTACCGGTGCCACTTCCTCCTTAATAGTAGGAGGAGCCACCTCAGCATTCACTGTTTCCTTCAAACGATGTGCCGCTCCTCGGGTCATGGGTGCCATCTGGTAAGATCGATATTCACAAATAATATAATTGTAACATAAGCAAGCTAACTAAAGGAACCATCATATAATTTGAGTACATTTTCGAAAGCAGATAAAGTACAGAAAATTCGATTTTTTGCCAAGTGTAAGAACGGATGGCTCAGAACACAACCCAAAATTCATTCTAGCATACATTGGTGTGAATCATCTATGTTCTGTACATATGGTGTAGTATATGTTCTTATCGTATCTAGTATCTGAAGAATGTAATAAAATCAAGATAAACTCACATAATGTAATACTAAGACATCATCTACTACTATATAAGATATAGTGATAGGTTGTCATATCATTATTGCCGAGGGATGAGGGTCGGAGGGCAGTCAACTTTATCTACGGCTACATAGTTTCTGCCTCGCCAGTCGAATGGCTGCAGGGACTATATGTCCCGATCACCAAGTATGAGAACGGATGGCTCAGAACACAACCCAAAATTTATTCTAGCATACATTAGTGTGGATCATTATGTTCTGTACATATGGTGTAGTATATGTTCTTATCGTATCTAGTATTTGAAGAATGTAACAGAATCAAGATGAACTCATATAATGTAATACTAAGACATCATCTACTACTATATAAGATATAGTGATAGGTTGTCATATCATCATTGCCGAGGGATGAGGGTCGGAGGGCAGTCAACTTTACCTACAGCTACATAGTTTCTGCCTCGCCAGTCGAATGGCTGCAGGGACTATGTCCTGATCACCATGCCATAGTTTTTGTCTCGCCAGTCGAATGGCTGCCTAGGGACTATATGTCCCGATCACCATGTTACCAATTAACCAACCAACCAACAAAACTACCGAACCCCAACCCTCCACTCCCTCCCTGCTCCCCTCCCCTAGCCGCCCCCATCCCCCTGCTCCCCTCTCCCAGCCGTCCACACATACCCACCAATAACCCGAACCCTACCTCTAGCTCCCTTCCTCCAGCCGCCCTCGTCCCCCCTGCCCCACCCCTCCAGCCACCCCCGAACCACCCGCATCCCCCCTGCCCCTCCCCCCGAGCCACGCGCACCCCCACCCCAACCACCAACAACCAAAACAGTCGGAGAGAGAGAGAGAGAGTCGCCGGAGAGAGTGAGAGCGCCGGAGGGGGGAGGAGAGAGAGTGAGAGAGTAAAATGGGAGGAAATGGACCCTAACCCGAACCCTAACCCTAGCTCCCCTCCCCCAGCTGCCCTCGTCCCCCCTGCCCCACCCCCCAGCCACCCTCTAGCCACCCGCATCCTCCCTGCACCTCCTCCCGAGCCACCCGCACCCCCCAAACCACCAACAACCAAAACAGATGGAGAGAGAGAGAGAGGGAGAGAGGGAGGGGGAGGGGGAGAGTCACATACCGGAGAGGGAGGAGAGTCGCCGGAGAGAGTGAGAGTCGCCGCCGGAGAGAGTGAGAGTGCCGGAGGGGGGATGAGAGAGAGTGAGAGAGGAAAATAGGAGGAAATGAATCGACGGGGGGGGGATATAATTAGAATTTAGCGACGTTCCAACTACAGTCGCTAAATTAGTCGCTATTAGCGACGTCATAGCGACGTTTCGCGACGACTAGCTCATGTAATTAATATACGTCGTTATTTCGTCGCTTACTTCGTCGCTAGTAGCGACGATTAGTGACGCTTCACTAAAACGTCGCTAATGTACACAATTTAGCGATGTTAATCCAACGTCGCTAAATTTATGTCGCAAAATGAGCAGATTTTAGTAGTGAAACCAAAGATCGGTCCAGAATAAATGGCCTACATTGACTGCAATTGGAGCAGGTACCGCAAAATCGGAAGATCTCAAGTCCTACAATAGAACTTAAAAGTTAATATAATTGAACAATATCATAAAGCAAATATGTTAATATATTCTCATAGATTAGGACTACCAGAGAGGTGGCAATCCTTCACTACAGTAGGACTGCCGGGGGCTGGCAGTCCTACATTTGTGAAGGACTGCTACCTCTCTGGCAGTCCTAATTTATGATCGGGACTGCCAGAGAGGTGACAGTCCTCTATGTCACAACCCGATTTTTCACTCGATAAAAAGTTAAAATTTAGTTACCAAGAGGGCTTCCGATGCATCAAAGTGTTCTTCGGACATGGCGGGAAGAGAGTATACAACATTTGATGATTCTGGTTGTTCAATGTTCAATATTTTTCTACATTAAACACATAATTCAACTTTTATATGTGAAAATTATGTTTAAAACATTAAACAAATATTAATTCAATGACTTACCAATAAATGGGAGAAGTCTTTGACACTATTACTAGATATTTTACCAACAATCTTTCCAAAATTTAGGTTGAAATTTTTTTTTGGCTAGGTTTTGTTCTAACCTAAAATGGAGAGGAAGAGAATAAAAAAGTTGAGGGAGAGAAGAAAAGATTAGAGGAAGGAAAGAGAAAAAAGAAAAGAAAAGTTGGATTTTATACCAAAGTTTGAGCTGCCCCCAAGTAAAAAAAAACTCATGACAAACTTGTAATTTTTTCAAACTATTTTGGGCTGCCCCCAAGTAAAAAGGGTGGTGCCCTTAGAAAAAACCCTTACAAATGGGATGATTTGTAATAATAGTAACTAGTATGCATACAAATGAGTCAAACTGTTGGGTCAAATTTTTCAGGTCCCTCCAACCAAACTTTTCCCCCTCCCTCCTTTCTCCATGGACGGTGGAGGAAAGCAAAAGCAGGCACGTCGAAAATAATCGGAAAAGAAGAGAAACAACAAAAACAACAAAAACAAGAAGAAGGAGGAGGCTAAAATCTAGATTTGTGTCACGTCTCCATACGCATAACATATATAAATGTACTTATAAATATAAATATAGGGATTCTTTCACGGAATTCCGATTCGGCAGCAGAAAACGTCGGTGGATTTATACGCAATTGACCCCTTTCAAAGAACCAAGCAAGCGAACGAAGGAAGAAGAAGAAAATTTAGGGTTTGCTCACCATTTTCTTCAGCTCCAGAGATGAACTCCTCTTTGGAATTTTCGAGGTACACTCTCTCTCTCTATCTCTTTCTTTGTTCTTCAGATCCAATCTATTTTAGCCGTCGGAACCCTCATTGGAAGCGATCTGGTTGAACCAAAACCCTAACATGGTTGTTGAGCTGGATCTGGATTATTGATCGTGTTCTTAGCTCGAAAGTATTAGTTTTGAATGATTTAGTACATGAATTGGTATATATACGGTAAAGAAAGGAACTTGTTTGATAGATATTTGATTGTATTACGATAGCAAGAATAATAACGAGGTCAGTTGGCGATTTCTTAGATGCGGCATGAAAGCTATGCAGATTGGAAGCAAGAAAGCAAAGACTTTGTTGGAGCTTTTCCTTGACGTGTAGATGCTCTCATTACATGCCTAGTTTTTAGTCCCACATCAGAAATGCACCATGAAGTGTATCTCTTTTTTTTTTGAAAGAAGTGTATCTCAATATATACATGGTGTGGTGTTGAGGTATGCACATCGGGTGGTGACCCTAAGGAGGGAACCATGTGGGTGATTTTACTAGGAGGTAAGGATAAGGCTCCATATTAAAGCATTAATGCTTTTTGTCATGCTCTTGGAATTTATTTCTTAGGAGTTAAGCCTCGTAGGGGCTTAGCGACTCGGGCTCATGAGACGTAATGTGGTGTTTTGTTGGCGCACTTTGCACGTCCGCATCGTCTCTAGGCGCATAGTACGTTTTAGTTGTGCGAGTACGATCTGAACAGTTATGAAACGTTCGGAAACAGTTTCTCCTTTCACGCAACACATCCCGAACGTTTCGTATACTGGACGGTTACTGCGAGCCCCATATAAGTTCCTCTATTCTCTCTCATTCGTTCAGTTGATTGAACAAGTCCCTTACAAATTTCAGAGAGCAGAGAAGAGAGAAATAGAGATAGAGTTTTGTCCATCCGAGGAGTCTAGAAGAGCATTTCGTCAGAGTGTTCCGCAGTTCATCTTTGAACTTGTTGGTTCCTGAGAGCTGATCGTCGTGTGGGGCGAATCTAGCTTTGAGCACCGGTGATCCGTCACCCCAGCAGGCTTTCTTTCTCTTTCCATTCATCTCCTCTCCACATGTAACTCATTCTGAATGAGATCTTTTCTAATCTAATCAGAAAAGTTTTGTGGGCTTTCGTGCTGCTGCTACGAAAATCATTTGTGCCTTCTTCAGTGTTACACTTGATTTCGTCTATCTGAATCCTCCGGGATCTCAATTATGCACCTTCCTCGAAGTGTTGCCAAACTCTATTTTTCATCTTAAAATCACACCCCGATAATAACAATCTCGAAGCTAGATTTATAAGATGAAAAACTCTCGTGCTGCACTCATCGATTCTAACTTTAACAAATTAGAGAAATTCGATGGAGAGCACTACCAAATCTAGAAGAGGAAGGTTAGCCTCAATCTTCAACTCAACTCGTGGACATCACCACGTGTTAACTGAGAAAGAACTGAAGGTTCCAAAAAATGGGACTGTAACTGCGATTGTTGCTGCTAATGCCAAGTTGTTCAAATGGAAGAGGAAAAATAGCTACTGTAGGCTTCTGATCTTCAATGCTATGGAGGACTCTCTGGCAGAATCTTATTCTAAGAAGACCAATGCCAAAGAAATTTGGGAGTCCTTGGAGAAACTCTATGAAGATGACAAGAACATGAGCAAGATATTTATCATCGAGAAATATCACAAATGACTATTTGAAGACGAGAAGACGATGCTGCCTCAGGTGAAGGAATTCCTGAAGTTGTGTCAGAAATTAGAAGATGAGGAGATGCCCCTCAACGACAAGTTCGTTGTTGGAGGGATCGTCTCCAAGCTTCCCGTTGGATGGAGCAAATTCTATGCGAATATACATAGGAAGAAACTGGAGATCAATCTGGAAGATCTCCTGCAAGAAATTTATGTTGAGGACTAGATGAGGGCTAAACTGAAGGTGAACACTCTTTCCAAGCAGATGGCTAAGGCCAACTTGGTCCAGTCGAAGGAATTCAAGGAAAAGCAGATGGTTTCCCATCACAAGAAGATGGACCTCACTAATCTGAAAGTGAAGGGGTCTTTTTTCAAGCACCAGAAGCCAAAGTCCAATGTGACTTGCTTTAACTGTGACAAGAAGGGCCATTACAAGAGTGAATACAGATCCAAGCCCAAGTAGTCAGAGCAAGGTGAGCCTAGTAGGGTTTCCATGGTTACTGACGTAATTGCTATGATTGCTCAGGTCACTACGGTGGGGGCTGACTCTGACTGGTGGATAGACACTGGTGCCACCTGTCATGTCTTCTCTAGAAAGGAATGGTTCACCACGTACAAACCAACCTTTGAAAATATTATGGTGGTGAACCAGGCATAAGCAAGTGTAAGGGATCGGGACGATGGTGTTGAAGCTGACTTCAGGAAAGTCGCTGACGCTTTAAGACGTGAAGCATGTACCTATTATTGCAAATAACCTGATATCTGGATACCTACTCTATAACGCAGGCCTAAGGATAGACATCAATGCTGGCCAGATGGTGATGTCCATTAAAGGAACATACTTCGGAAAAGCCTTTTATACCGAAGGGTGTTTAAACTTCAGCTTGTAAATCAATCTAATGAAATTAATGCAATCGCCCATTCTAATTATACTCTTGAGTTGTGGCATAAGAGACTAGAACATGTTCATTTTAAAAGAATAAACAAAATGTCTAGTCTATGACTTATCTCCAAATGTGGGGGTAAGGTAGACAAACGTGAAGTGTGTGCTCAGACGAAGATCACAAGGAAACCCTTTCATCGGGTTAATCGAAGCACAGATCTTCTAGAGTT
Organism: Iris pallida; assembly: GCA_029216955.1. Lineage (NCBI taxonomy): Eukaryota > Viridiplantae > Streptophyta > Magnoliopsida > Asparagales > Iridaceae > Iris > Iris pallida. The sequence goes on from JANAVB010038613.1 coordinate 16,129,176, forward strand.
GGTACACTTCGATATATGTGATTTCAAACAATTCTCTACAAAAGTCGGGATGAAGTATTTCATAACCTTCACCGATGACTTCTCAAAATACGCGTTCGTCTACTTGCTGAAGACTAAAGACGAAATGTTCAAAAAGTTCAAAGATTTCGGGGCCGAAGCTGAACGGCAATCTGGACAACAACTCAAGAGATTAAGAAGTGATCGAGGCGGAGAGTATCGGTCTCATGAATTCGTATCGTCCTGCAAAGAACATGGAATTATCAACGAGACTACTGCTCCGTATTCTCCTCAATCTAACGGAGTAGCAGAAAGGAAGAACAGAACGTTGACAGAAATAATAAACTCCATGCTGTTGACTGTGGGTCTTCCAAAATGCTATTGGGGAGAAGCTGCATTGACGATCACTTTTATTCTGAGTAGATTGCCGTATGCAACTTCTGACATCACTCCTCATGAACTCTGGCTCAAAGTCAGACCTAACTTGAATATCATTTGAGTGTGGGGGTGTCTGGCATATGTAAAGCTCCCAGATCTGAAGATTCAGAAGCTCGGGACAAGGACTACGAAGACAATCTTTTTGGGATATGCCGAAAAGAGTGATGCTCGGAGATTTCTTGATATTGAATCAAATTATATCATTGAATCTCGCGATGTAGAATACTTTGAAGATAAATTTGCAAGGCACAAGAACATTATTCTTGCGGATATTCTAGAGAACAATGACGGTGCACAGGAAATTGAAGTTTCCAATGAGAACGTAGTCCAAGAAGAAGTTACAGAAACAACTGTTGAACCAGAACTCGCAGAACCTGTGTCTAAGTGAGTGAGGAGACCGAAAAACTTCGGAGATGACTTTGTCACCTATCATGTGGAAGCAGATCCGCTTACCGATGATGAAGCGATGAAGACCAGAGACGCTGTTTTCTGGAAGGAGGCGATCGACAATAAAATTGATTCAATCACCTCCAATAACACTTGGTGATGGTTGATCTTCCTGAAGGAGCAAAATCCATCGGATGCAAATGGATCTTCAAGAAGAAGATAGAAACAGATGGAACTATTAACAAGTTCAAGGCTATGCTAGTAGCCAAGGGGTTCTCTCAGAAGCAGGAGATCGACTATTTTGACACGTATGCTCCAGTAGTCCGGATGACCACCATCATAATGTTAATTGCTCTCGCAGAAATACATAAGTTGATGATACATCAGATGGATGTAAAGACAACATTCTTGAATGACGAGCTGACTGAAGAAATTTACATGCAACGGCCAGAATGATTTATCGTCAAGGGTCTTGAAGACAAAGTCTACAAGTTGGTGAAATCCTTGTACGGTTTGAAACAGGCTCCCAAAATGTGGCATGAGAAGTTTGACAAGGTCATAAGGTCAAATGGCTACATGGTCAGTGAAAGGGACAAGTGTGTTTATACGAAGTTTGCTGATGGAAGGGGTGTAATCGTTTGTCTGTACGTAGACGACATGATGATTCTAGGTACAGATATAGGCTGTGTCACAGAGACAAAGAAGTTCATCTTGACCAAGTTCAATATGAAGGACTTGGAGGAAGCTGATGTGATCTTGGACATCAAGATCATCCGGACAGACACTGGACTGGCGTTGTCACAGTCTGATTATATTGAGAAGATAATCACACGCTACGGATATCATGATCTTCTAGTGATCGATACGCCTTACAGGTGTGACCTGAAGCTGAAGCAAAATTCGAGGAAAAGCGTCAGGCAGCTGGAGTATGCAAGCGTCATCGGAAATTTGATGTACGCTACTCCTGCCACTAGGCCTGACATAGCTTTTGTCGTGGAAATGCTGAGTCGATTCACGAGTAATCCAGACGTTGAGCAATGGAAACTGTAAAACGGGTAATGAGATATATCAAGAAGACTCAGACATATGCACTGCATTACAACGGAGATCTGCCAGTAGTAGAAGGCTTCAGTGATACGAGCTGGTGTTCAGAGGTGGAGAACGAGAGATCCACATGTGGATTCATTTTCTCCATGGGTGAAACTGATATATCGTGGAAGTCGAAAAAGCAGACCACGCTCTCTCGTTCCTCTATGGAATCTGAGTTCTTTGCACTTGATTCCGCAGCAGAAGAAGCAGAATGGCTTCGGGAGCTTATGTATGATCTTTCATTGGTTGGGACACAGATACCGACGATATCGATATACTACGACAACCAGGCGACTGCAGCGGTGACATTGAATGACCTTTTCAACGTGAAGAAGAGAACTATGTGGTAAAGTACAGAGCAGTGCACGATCTCATCAAGAGATGTGTCATTACAGTGATTGATGTTCGGAGTCGAGAGAACCTGGCGGATCCGTTCCCAAAGGGCCTCAAGCGCCAGCTGATCGAAGACACAACAAGTAAAATGGACTTGAAGTCATTCTGATATTGTGTTATTGTAATCATACCATAAAGTTTTATGCTATTAGTTCAAAGAGAAATCTACTAGGCATCTAGCTTTTGGTTCAAGGAAGGACCACTAATTGAAAAAATATCAGGAATAGTGGGTACATGTCCTTGGGACATGGAAGGTATACGGACCCACAACCATTGTTGTCTACTATATATTTTCTGCGGAGAACATATCCTGTAGAGAGGGTGGCTTAAACGCCTTAATGAGTTCTCAGACAGAGTAAATGTCTGTTGTGTTTTACAAGAACCACGATAGCACAACACTACAAGGAGTGTTACAACTTTATGCTACAGTGAGATGACTCCACCATGAGATTCCCAGGTAGGGGTAATGCCTCGGCTTTGTGAGCAAAGTCACAGCGACGTAGCACCGCATATAGGCAGGTAGCCTAATGCTATATGATGAAATTAAAGAGTTGTAGACAACACTGCAAAGGGGATGATGTCCTCATGTTACAGTGGCACGACACCACGAAGAGGTACCCAGGTAGGGATAAAACCTCGGTTACGTAAGCCATGTCGTCGCGGCGTAACACTGCAAGGAAACGTAAGGCTTCATGCTGGGTATTTTGGCACTACAGAGAGGCTTGTGACCTCATGCTACAGTAGTATGACAATACGATGAGGTACCCAGGTAGGGGTAATGCCTCGGCTTTAAGCCATGTCATAGCGACGTAGCACCGAAAGGAAGCGCAAGGCTTCATGCCATGTCTCTTTAATAAAGAACTCACCTAGAGTGTATGAACAGAGATAACATACCGTCTCTTGAGAGTAAACTTGTAGACGCCCAAAATACATACACCGAAATTAGGCTGGCACAAGGCCTTTAATGTGCAGCCAGAAGCACATGTGACTACATTGTGTGAGTGAAAAGAATTGCAGTTATGGTGCAGAATTTAAGGCTTAGTCCATTCTTGTATCATACTGTTGTTTGACAAATATGAAAATATTCAAATCGTCAGCGACATCTATCCTAATGTATGATGGACAATTACTGTGGGGAATACTCAAACCCATATATTGAGATATGTGGGGGATTGTTGGAGCTTTTCTTTGACATGTAGAGAGAGCTTGCTCTCATTATATGCCTAGTTTTTAGTCCCATATCGAAAATGCACCATGAAGTGTATCTCAATATATACATAGTGTGGTGTTGAGGTATGCACATAAGGTGGTGATCCTAATGAGGGAACCATGTGGGAGATTTTACTAGGAGGTAAGGATAAGGCTCCATATTAAAGCATTAATGCTTCTTGTCATGCTCTTGGAATTTATTCCTTAGGAGCTAAGTCCCGTAGGGGCTTAGCGACTCAGACTCGGACTCGGACTTATGGGCTCATGAGACGTAATGTGGTGTTTTGTTGGTGCACTTTGCACTTAGCATGTCAGCATCGTTGCTAGGCGCATAGTGCGCTTTAGTTGCGTGAGCCTCTGCGCTGCCGATCGTGGGCGCAGTTGGCATGCAGTGTGCGCTGTGCGTAGGTGCGCGGGCACAGTTGGCGCTAATAGCTATAGCGCGCGTTGTCGTGTCTGACCACGATCTGAACAGTTATGAAACGTTCGGAAACGGTTCCTCCTTTCACGCAACACGTCCCGAACGTTTCGTATACTGGATGGTTACTGCGCGTGCCTATATAAGTTCCTCTCTTCTCTCTCATTCGTTCAGTTGATTGAACAAGTTCCTTACGCATTTCAGAGAACAAAGAAGAGAGAAACAGAGATAGAGTTCTGTCCATCCGAGGAGTCCAGAAGAGCATTTTGTCAGAGTGTTCCGCTGTTCATCTTTGAACTTGTTGGTTCCTGGGAGCTGATCGTCGTGTAGGGCGAATCTAGCTTTGAGCACCGGTGATCCGTCACCCCAACATGCTTTCTTTCTCCTTCCATTCATCTCCTCTTCACTTGTAACTCGTTCTGAACGAGATCTTTTCTGATCTAATCAGAAAAATTTTGTGGGTTTTCGTCGCTGCTGCTACGAAAATCGTTTGTGCCTTCTTCGAAGTGTTACATTTGATTTCGTCTATCTGAATCCTCCGGGATCTCAATTGTGCACCTTTTTCGAAGTGTTGCAAAACTCTGTTTTTCATCTTAAAATCACACCCAGGTAGTAACTGACTTTTAGGAGGGTTAGAAGCCAGGAAACACGAACCGCTTCCTCTCCCGTGTTTTCTCATGATGGACATATATAGGACACATCACTAACACTTCAGGATACACTGGGACATGCCAAAGTCTATGATGGTGTGTCCATGCAACTTAGTGTAGATTTTTGCATGTCTTGTGGCAAGAATTTGAAAGGGGTCAAAAAAGATTAGAAACATGGGTGTAAGATGTCGATGCATGTGTTACGGGATGATGTTGATTTTATTGGAGCATGAACTCAAGACTGGTGCTGGAGCGGTAATAAATGTTCATTGAGAGTGAAACTGCTACGCGATAACATTTGAGTGTTGAAGTATCATTTTCTTGTTGAGTTCCTGAATAATTCTATGTTCACTAGGACATTCCAAGAGGATATATCCTGAGCAGGACTTAAAGGATGGCTCAAGGATGTTCACTGGATATTGAAATACACAGGTAACAGGTTGAAGTAACCATGTGGTTGGAGTGAAGAACTTTACTGAGACTTTCTAGGCCCTTTGTAGCAGTCTCCTCAACAGCTCAGCAATTCTCACCATCAACCATTGCTATGTGCCGAGAACCATCTGCTTTTTTCCATTCATTGTCACCAAAAATAAACTACAATCATAATGCTCTCTCATCATCCTGACAATTGCATATTTCTTTTGAGCATTCAAACTCTCAATTATACCTCCCGTCTTTGCATTCGAGCTCGCATTCCCTTGACTAGTCGTCACCTTGTAGTCTTTATATCCACCTTCATGGCCATATACTGACTGATACACTCCATCTTAGTGCCGTCAGTTTTATTGTGGAGTATCCTCACTCCACTCGTAGAATATTAGGAGTCACTTAATTTAGATATCCACACCACCCAAGAGCATTCAGGCTCTCACATTCCCCTTGAATGTTCAGCCTCACTTTGGAATACACACAATTAACCCAATAACATTCAGTCCCAAATTTCCTCCGTGAGTTCAGGCTCGCATTGTAGTAGTATTTTTATCACACCTTAGAGCAATCAGGCATGTTATGCAGTATTCACATTCGACCCTTGAGGCATTCACGTTAACTTAATCTGGAGTGTAGTCATACTCCACCAAGAGCATTCATACACATTTTTAAGCAACAGTCCATCACTGAACATCCACTTTGTAGTTTCCTACACTCCACCTGGCCTTAGAAGAAACTTGAACCGACACATATATTTAGCAATTTATGTATATGGAAGGTATATACAGAAAATCATGATTATTTATTAATATTGTATTTTCTTGTAAGGGATTTTAAGCGATATGTTACTTAAAGTGTCCCAAGATATTTAATTGTTCCAGAAATTGGAGGGGTGAAATAATCAACTCCATCGAAGTTTAATGTTCTTCATATCGTTCAATTTCTTTGAAAAACAAAATAAGCAATTGCGAACTTTTATTTGATTGATACATCCAACTTTCAAGTAGAAGCATGCTAATCTAGATAGTTCTCACTGAACCTTTTATGGATGAAGCTGATTATTATCTTAAAAATATATAACAATAAAGCCTTTATTCCAAATTTCTGAGGTCGGTTGTTTGGATCCTCTTCTTCTGTTCGGCTCTTTTTAAGGGCCAAGGGTCACATTCGACCCTTGAGCATTCACGCTAACTTAATCTGGAGTGTACTCAGTACTCCACCAAGAGCATTCATACACATTTTTAAGCAACAGTCCATCACTGAACATCCACTTTGTAGTTTCCTACACTCCACCTGACCTTAGAAAAAACTTGAATCTACACATATATTTAGCAATTTATGTATATGGAAGGTATATACAGAAAATCATGATTATTTATTAATATTGTATTTTTCTTGTAAGGGATTTTAAGCGACATGTTACTTTAAAGTGTCCCAAGATATTTAATTGTTCCAGTAATTGGAGGGGTGAAATAATCAACTCCATCGAAGTTCAATGTTCTTCAAATTGTTCAATTTCTTTGAAAAACAAAATAAGCAATTGTGAACTTTTATTTGATTGATACATCCAACTTTCAAGTAGAAGCATGCTAATCTAGATAGTTCTCACTGAACCTTTTATGGATAAAGCTGATTATTATATTAAAAATATATAACAACAAAGCCTTTATTCCAAATTTGTGAGGTCGGTTGTTTGAATCCTCTTCTTCCATTTGGCTCTTTTAAGGGCCAAGGGTCATGTCTTTTGTAACGCTAACAATATCTATATCCTTAACACTTCCAACCATGTTAGTTTAGGCATACCTCTAGGCCTAGCGGCATCATTAACTACTATAATATTGCTCCTCCTTACATGAGCATCTATTGGTTTGCATTGCACATGTCCAAACCATCTAACTCGATTTTCTCACTTTATCCTCATTTGGCACCACCTCTAAATTCCTATGGGTACACTCATTTTTTATCACATCATTTAAATGTATTGTCACTCATAAATTTTAGCATTTTCATTTCAGCAATTCTAACTTTCTGGATATGTTGTTATTAATTGTCCATTACTCTAATCCATAAAACATGACCGGTCTTATAGATGTTTTGTATAATTTTTCTTTCAACTTGAAAGGTATTTTGTGATAACAAAGTACATCAGAAGCACTCGTCCATTTCAACCATCTTGTTTTAATTCTATGCATGACATCCTTCTCAATCTCTCCATCATAATGAATGCTTGATCATAAATTCGAAAGCAACCACTCTTAGCTATCTATCTGTATAGACTTACCCTTCATTTTTCTTTGACTTCTGGGTGAAATTACATTTAATATACTATGTTTTCGTTCCACTAAGTCTAAATTCTGTAGATTCTAAAGTCTCATTCCACATTTCTATTTTAGTATCTAACTCTTCTATACTCTCATCAACCAATAAAATATCATCAATAAACATCATATACCTTGGAACCTCCTCATGGATATACCTAGTAATACCATAACTATTGCAAAAAGGTAAGGATTCAACGTTGATCCTTGATGTAAGCCAATGGTAATAGAGAACATGTTACTATCTCCTCAAATAGTTTGCACGATTGTTTTAACTGTATCATATATATCTTTAATAGTATTAATATAACTACTAGAAAATTATTTTTTCAAAGTCCACCACATTATCTTCCTAGGAATTCGATCATATGTTTTCTCTAAGTCAATAAAAACAATATGCAAATCTCTTTTTATCACTAAATCTTTCTGTTAATTTCTTAGCAAGTAAATGACTTCCTTAGTAGATCTCCCTAGCATAAACCAAATTGATTCTCTAAAATTCTAGTATCTTTTTTTTTAATCTTTGCTCATCTCTCTCTCCCACAGTTTTATGGTACGACTCATAAGCTTAATTTCTTAATAGTTGTTACAACTTTGTATATCTTCCTTGTTCTTATAATTTTCAGACATAGATGAAAAAAGGCCATCCCAGTGCAACCATGAGGCTCTCGGTAATCCAGGATGGAGAGGGTCAAGATGTATGCAGGCTCACAATTTACCCCTAATATATGGAGATCTAGTTCCGCAGCTCGATCTGCATGTTCCAGAATGCAAGCGGCAAGCCTCTAGAATGCAAGTGAGCCTTGCCGTATGGCCAAGCGACACCTCTCATACCAAGATATAGATAGTTATCAATTTAAGATTTAATAGTCTAATTGGCACCAATAAGGTAAACGGAACCAGAAGTAACGAAAAGTTCCCAGCGTTTTGGATGAAATTGTTAGGATTCTGTTACTTTTCCCCTTTAGGTGATGTCATTTTTATCTTTATAAGAATTTGCTACCAAGACCTGGATATGAGAAAGGTGATATCAAGTCCATAACCAGTCATAAAAACTTACTCTATTCTTTGTGTAGTTCTCTGGACAATCATCCTCTACGACAATGGATATAATAGGAGGCATGTACACTCCAATGTAGGTAGTGTTTGACTGTATCCATGTAGTCCGAACTTAGTGCTGTGTCTGTATCACCGCCCATGCTGTCTTCGTGTCTCTGCAACAAAGCTGATAGGAGATGGCATTGGAGGAAGATCGTATAATTAGTGAGCAGATTAATTCTGTCTCATCTGTCTTGAATTTGCTAGCTTCCATCGTTTCCAGTTTGTTCTATCTATATCTGATGGAAGTCACCCCATTCTTGTAAATAAATGTATCAATTAGAATAAGCTGAGGTATTTATCCGATGCAATATCATGTTACAACTTTGGATCATGATTACCTTTACAATTATGCAGGCACTTGAAGAAATATTTGTAGTTGATTCAAATCTGTGAAACACAATTCCTGCTGGAGTATCGATAACAAGCTCTACCAAATGACAAGAGGGACACATTATTACGTCAGTGGTTTTTCTTAACAAAATGTTGGGCAACAACCAATATCTATGTATTAGAAAATATTTGTTTCATTAAGATATAAGAGGTCTTCAACAAATTGAGTGATGGGCGAGTGGGTTATTGGAGCACTTATCAACATAGTTGGGAGCATTGCCATAAATTTTGGGACAAACCTTCTTAAATTGGGTCATGACCAGGTAATTCTTTGTTCTCCTTCTTGTCAGATTAGTGCTTAATTCTTCTTCCTCTGTATATGCTTATTATAATGTTTACTACATATTATTATTTGTTAAAAGAGTTGTTAGAGCAAGTGATATGCCTACAGCAAAAGGATATCGTATTTGGTAATGTTACAGAAGAAATGATCCTTAATCATGTTGAATGGAAGAAATTTGATCCATACAGGGACCCCAAGTTTTGGATAAAGGCCTCCTTAGTTCATAGTATATTTTATTTCCTTTCCAATCATGTTACATATAATGTCAGGAATTTGCTTGGTATTTGTTTTGTAGCCTCTATTTATATTCAATCTTTCCGAGGAGCCTTTTCATTCTGACCTGATATTGATGCAAAATGTTATATTGATGGTGTCTGTCCATAAAGTAACTCTGTATCCATTTTATGCATGTTGTCCTTAGTATTGTACTACTACTTAGACTTAGAACCTTGATATTTCTTAGTATTTTCCATTCTTTGATTATAACAGTGCGAGATATACCGGTTTGGGTTTTGAGATATCAGATGTCGGTTATTGGAGATATTTTAAAATATCGGATATCAATAAATATATAATATATACTAAATGTCCTATCAAATTCAAATTTCTAGTTGTATTAGATGTTTTACATGTCCTAAAAGGCTAAAACTAAGTAACTAATTAACAAAAAAACATATAACATAACATCGTAGCTTGGTAACAAACTAACACTTATAAAATTACAGTTACAAATAATTATTTAGTAATATAATAATATGTATTAATATAAAAACCTGCGAGAGAGAGAGAGAGAGGTTTTTTTTTAGTTTTAAGTTTGGTTAGTAGGTATTATGTGACCCAACCCCACTCGGCCGTAGAACACTTATTCACCTTTAATATCCGATATTCAATATATAGGAAGATATCGACCGATATCATTTCATTCGACATATCAAATTTCAATTGTTGTATCAGCCATTTTTTTCTCAAAATGATATATATATGGAAGAGATAATTGTTCATGTTCGCTCCCACCGGAATTTGAATACCGCCCACTCGGGTCTTATATCTCCACTCTAGCTACTTAGCTACCAAGTCTTGACTCTCACACACAAACAAATATATATATATATATATATATATATATATATATATATATATATATATATAGGCAATAACATGGCGGCGGCAGGAGACTTTCCTCCTGATCTAGGGCTCGGCGACAGGGATGGCTGACGCGGCTGCGGGTGGAGGCGGCCTGGGGGGTCGAGACGGCTGCAGCTGTGGCCATGGGTAGATCGGGCGGGCGTCCTGCCTTGCACTGGAGCGTGCAAGGGGCGGACGTTGTTCACGGTAGTCACGGCGGCGATGCAGGTGGCACTTATGGTGTCACGTCCCGGTTTCGCAGAACAGATCGTCCTCGCTAAGGCGTGATGCGCACGAGCCTAGGTTGCGCTTGCACAAGACGATTTTCATAACGGCCGATTTCAACAGCTTGGCGACGGGGTCGTCACACAGAAGTCCCGAGCAGAGAAGTTAAATATTGCAATGATATACAAAAGAAAGCTTTTTATTGATATTGAAACTAAGATTACAAGGACGCGAATCCAAGATTACAATCACTCAAGCTCACAATCTCTCTGAATACAATCTCTCAGCTGTCTCTCATCTCTCAATGCAACATAACATGCCGTTAGGCTTAAAACTTTGCGGATGCTTGCGATATCCATACATTATGTCCCGTATAGGTGACTCCAATGCAGCCGCACGCTTCGAAATGCCAAGGAACTCCTTGCCTCGGCGTATCCAAGTGAGCTCCGCCCCGAGCGTGCTGATACCTGAACTTGCATATGAAAACTGGTAGGGTATTAGTACACAACCGTACTGGTGGAGGGCATCTCGCCTACCTATACAAAAACCAATACGTTATTTTAGTGAGTGTAACTTATTCTTTTGTGGTCTTTCTAATCTTGCCTTAGGATCAATTTTAAGACATACTCCTCGTCTACTTTGTGGTGCAACGACATAGTCGTGCCATAAAACCTATTCCTGTAACAACATTGAGGCCGTGCCTCGCAACTTAGTACAATTTACTCAATACTTGCCTTATGGCCTTTCTCCGTTTCATCGTGCAACTTGCTCAATCGTACACTTGTGAACTTAGTGTCAACGACTCAAAACACGACACCACATCTAGTGCCGAAACACGTGTTTCTGCTATAGCCAAATTTTAGGCTCCAAACTTGTGTTGTATACAGTGTACCCATTTTTTGACTCCTTCGTTCCGTACATATACTTCTTGACTCATTCGTGCTGTGCATACACTTCTTGACTCATTCGTGCCATGCACACTATTCTTGACTCAATCTAAGGCATGTACGCAGATTGTCGCTATCAAGCCGACTCAAACTATATGAAAGTCACTGGCACCACAATCCATCTTGGACTAAATGTAAGATGGAAAGGCTTCGTGTGAGAGGTGCGATCTCCCCCGGAGGTTCCGAAATACTCGTATCAGTGGCACGCTCGTTAGTGGTCAGTCGTACGCCCACTGAAGGCCCGCAATGCTTGCAATTTCTCTTAGGCCGACACGAACCCGGTGCTACGGAGATCGTTCAAGGAACCAATACCTTGTGCACAAGTTGTCCAATGACAATGTAAGGCTCGACTCAACTCAACATGCTTTCGAACCATTCCTCATCTTTCTTTCCATAATGTACCTCCCTTTACCAAGGACTGCCTCGGCGACCTACAGTCCCGAGCACTTCCATGTTTTCCATAACTTTGACTCGAACTCAAGAACTGCTATTTGATAGCCCTCCTTTATACCCAATTTGAACCAACCATGTTCCGTGCCATAAACCGACCGTGTTTCGTGCAATACTACTAACCAAGTCATACTCTATATGACGAGCTTTGAAATCGTGAGACTGTCCAATCATGCCTGCTATGACATCAAGTCGATAGCCCATGGCAGAATTCTACTTGACTCAATCATGCGACCGAAGGACCCAGTGCCAACTTTGAAAACACTTCGTGGAGAGACATCTAAGCAACAAGTTGACATTTTCATGTTCTACACATACATATGACTCAATGAGATTATTTTCTTAGTTATGTGGGTTCATCTCTTTTATTAACAAACCTACTCAGTGCATGTGAAAACTTTCATTTATTAGTGTGGAGGTTAAGCTCAGACACGTTCATCGAAGCCATCCACCTGAGCGAGGAGTCACCTCGGCCGAGCGGGACTTTGAGCAAGCCGTTGCATAGCCAAGTCCAAACGCTGTTGCGTTTCGATTCACCCGGTTGACCTGATTGAGACGTGGTACTACATAATACACCATTCAGAACAAGTTTCATCCTCGAAACTTACTGAGTACATACTCATCAACTCTATCACTCGTATTCAACTTGAACTCACATGACATAATTTTAGAATCTCTCGGACACACTTCCTATTTGTTTTATCAATCAGAGTCAGGTTCTGTGCCTTAATCAATTTTTCATTGAACAACTAAGTTATTCTAGACAATCCAACTATTTCACAACAAAATCATCAAGTCTCGTCTTTATTCATAATGCGGTTTGCACCGTTATATCTTGAAACATGGGATAACTTACAACTCGTCGCATACACGGACAACTTAGTTCTATTGCAAACCCACACGAGTGTTGTTCCTTATTCATTCTGAATCCAAACATAACCAAATCGATAATTTCGCTATCTCCTAGTCGAAATCTAGTGTCACTTCTTAACCAAATCAACGAACGAAACCTTTCAAGTCTTTAACTCAATTTCCCTAATCGATCTTTCAAACCCGACTGCATCAATGCCTTAATCACAATCGTACACGTTGATACTAAATTCTCGCTAATAGATTTCACTATCTCCAATGTCATTGTTTGCACCGTCTACGTTCTATCTTCCAAATATTTCTAAACTCATGAAACAACCGATCAAAATCCGAACTTCGTATCATGCACAACTCAGTTTCACTCTTCCGAGTATAATCTTAATCACGATAATACGTTTCAAATCCGACCAAGTAAGATTTTGCTTTTATTCAATCTCGAAACACATACGATTTTATCGACACACGAATTTATCTTCAGTCACTAATTTTCTTCTATACTCAAAATTCGATCCAACAAATTCGATTTCTTCAATCAACATATGATAACTCATCCAATCAATCCTTCATCAATATTTTCCCTGAGTATAAAATTTCACAAATTTATCTTATCACATCTCGATCTTCCCTTCAGTCACTTGAATTCAACATACCACTCAAGTTGGATCGTGCACATACTTAAGGCGTCCCCGAAATATATGCATTTCAACCAAGCTTCGTGATGGAGAATTCGAACAAAACTGACAGATGCTATTTCCATCCTCAAGAACTAACTTGACTTCTTCGAAACACGAGTTCATCTTTAATTGTCGACTTTCTTCCATGTTAGAGAATCCGATTCCACATAATTGAATCATCCTATCAACCAAACACTAATATCCAATTTCATCATTCAATCCAATCCTATCGACCATTCAAAATATCCTAAGATCATCTCTCTAACTTTCAAGTCTCATTTCTATAGCTAGCTACCCCAAGCTCTATAATCTGCCCAGACAACTCTCACTAGGGTCGATTGTACAATTCTATCTCTCCGTATAGGGATGTCTGCCTAACCTCTAGGCTAACTCACCAAGTCAAAATCAGTCATCCACTATGCTGTGCAACCAACATCAAATACTCACCCCCAATCTTAAGGTCAAACTATAGTCGATAGTACATGGTGTTCTACCCAAAGCTCGTCTCACTCCGATTTCTCCTATCTGCATTTGTAACGTTCAGTCCAAGGGGTCCATGTCATTCAGAAAAGCCATTCCTAGGGTAGATCGTTTTACGACCATCCTCGATCACGACATGGTTCAACGATGCAAACTCACGACTCTCAAACTCGCATTCTTCAATTCGTTCAATAGACCTATCAATCCAAATTTGTATACCTCGATTATAGAATAACTAGTCATAATCCATCGATCACAAATCGCAATATCGATTCTAATTCTGAGTCGTAAAATCTCAATCATATATTCGTCTATTTTGACTTTCATCAAATCCCAATCCTACTATTCCTCAATTTTGTGCATCTATCTCATCGCACAATCGCAATATCGTCTACTATCAATTTTCGAGTCATAATAATTCTTAATATCATTGATCATACAATTCCATCAACATTTTTATTTCGCATAGTCCAATTAGTATTCATTCACGCAAACTTCAAGTTCATCTTATCAAGTCATCCAAATGTTTGATACTATCAATGTGTTCATCAATCTCTAACATTATAAAATCTGTACAATGATAAAATTTGACACGATCATCATTCCTTGGATTAGAGTACCTCTGAGTTATCGCAAATCGATCTTTGATACGTCTCAATACCATCGATGATTATACATAACCTGACGATCTTCCTTTACAACGAACACCGAGTCGTGCAACTAATACTACCATCCGAACTGGATATACGATTCGTTCCTCGACATTCGAGATCAAATTAGTTATGTCATCAATTTCTTCAAACCCAAAAATCACGTTCGTCTAACTGTCTATCTTAAGTCATCGAGCAACATCTACCCCAAATCCTTAGAGTTATTTTCGTATCTTCAAATCAATATTTTCATGCACGCTATCCTCCAATCGTACTATTTTTCCTTGGTCAAATTTCGAATTTTCAATTTCGTTAGTTTTGTATCAACATTTTCGCATACGCTCCATATCGATTTCCTCGACTGAGTCATTCTTCCGTTACACCTTAATTTTTCTTCGATTTCAATCTATCTACTCTATCGTTTTTGTATATCATACTCGGCGCAATCCCAATCCAATGCGCTTCGTTTCATGTTCGTTCGAACCAACTCATCCAAAACTTCAAAATCACAACTAACTCGATCTAAGGCTTTGCATACTCGTGTCGCTTGCTGATAGACCAATCGACATCCCGATCCTCAATTGATTAACATCTCCGAGGCTATCGCATACACTACTCAGGGATGAAGTCACTGAATAAATCCTCGAAACAAATTTTGAATCACAGTCGATATACTTTGAATCTCCGTTCGTTTCATTCCTCACAATCCAAGCACGTTTCATCTTATATTGCACCGACGACATCGTTGTCCGATAGCACTTCTATCGTTAACTACCCAATATTTCATGAATCGAATCAAACATATACTCGTCCGAAAACATTTTGATCCCGTACACAACTCGTTAGCATTGACACAAACATAGGTGTATATTGCCCAGCTTAACTCAGTCAATCATGCCTTACGTAAAATCATCTTTGTTCAACCAAATTTCTCTCGTGATATTTTTACGAAATAGATAGGCTTATTGTATGTAATATCCCGCGGAACATTGAGAGAGAGCGTTATCAATATCGAGTACGAATGCAACATCAGAGTTAAAGAATTCAATCGAAAGTCCAAGGACGTAAGCCGTGCTCTGACACAATTGTCATGTCCCGGTTCCGCAGAACCGATCGTCCTTGCTAGGGCGTGATGCCGCGCGAGTCTAGGTTGCGTTCGCGCAAGACGATTTCCATAATGATTGATTTCAACAGCTTGGTGACGGGGTCGTCGCACAAAAGTTTCGAGCAGAGAAGTTGAATAACGCAATGATATGCAAAAGAAAGCTCTTTATTGATATTGAAAATAAAATTACAAGGGAGCGAAGCCAAGATTACAATCACTAAATCTCACAATCTCTATGAATACAATGTCTCAGCTCTTTCTTATCTCTCAATACAACATAACATGCCGTTAGGCTTACAATTTTGCAGATGCTTCAGAAGGCGAAGTCTATACATTATATCCCGTATAGGACTCCAATGCGGCCGCACGCTTCGAAATGCCAAGGAACTACATGCCTCGACGTATTCAAGCGAGCTCCGCCTCGAGCGTGCTGATACGTGAACCTGCACATGCAAACTGGTAAGGTATCAGTACACAACCGTACTGGTGGAGGGAGGCATCTCGCCTAGCCATACAAAAACCAACACGTTATTTTAGTGAGTGCAACTTATTCTTTTGTGGTCTTTTAATCTTGGCTTAGGATCAATTTCCAGACACAGTCTACTTTGTGACGCAACGACATAGTCGTGCCATAAAATCTATTTCGTGTAACAATATCGAGACCGTGCCTCGCAACTTAGTACAATATACTCAATACTTGCCTTATAACCTTTCTCCGTTTCATCGTGCAACTTGCTCAATCATACACTTGTGAACTTAGTGTCAACGACTCAAAACACGACACCACATCTCGTGCCAAAGCACGTGTTTTCTGCTATAGCCAAATCTTAGGCTCCAAACTTGTGTTGTATACCGTGTACCCATTTCTTGACTCCTTCATGCCGTACGTATACTTCTTGACTCATTCGTGCCATGCACATACTTCTTGACTCATTCTTGCATTGCACAATCTTCTTTACTCAATCTAAGGTATGCACGCGGATTGCTGCTATCAAGCCGACTCTAACTATATGAAAGTCACTGGTACCACACTCGTTAATTATGGCACTTGTACCACACTCAAACTATATGCACAGTTATCCATTGTTCTTATGGTACGCGATACACTCGTTAATTCACAGTCCATTTGATCATGCTACACGCACTCCTCATGCGTACGCGATTATCCAACAAAAGTCACAGCATGCGACGTAATTTGAAATCGCATTTCTCATTTCATAAGTTCCGTACTGACCATCAATTCTATACGTCGCGTCAAGCCGTTGCGCATCCGATCGCAACGAATCTTCGCAATGCCTTGCATTCGAAGTCGCTGACCAACTATTTCTGAAATTTTACTTTGCAACTCATCTCGATACGATTTTCCTTATTGACTTGCAAAATGAATCAATATTCAGGACCACCCCCGCTAGGTGACTTACCTAGACACCTTGCTTAAATTCTTCCGACGCAACTTTTAAATTAACGTTGCACAAATGCCATAATCTATCCGACACAAAAAGTTTCAATTCGAGTCGACGATGCTCAAAGGCGACGATCTTTATGATACAAAAGTTAACTTGAGTTGACAGTGCTCAAAGACAACAATCGCTTTGACGCAAAGGTCTCTACGACGCGTCTTACGTTCGATTCCTATCGGGTAGGAGTTTCCAAGCCAAAATTTCAACTTGTCCGTCTCCCAACATCGAATATAATTTTGATTCACGTAAGCTCAATTGCTAGGTGAATCCAAATCCAACGACACAACTCGTAAGTCATTCTCTTACCGCTCGCTCTCTGCATAACACGATTCTCAAAATCGCCTATCCGTATCACCTAGTTTGTTTGTAAAATTTTCGTTTCGATCATCGACCAACATAATCATTCAAGCATTTATCCGACCAATATTCAAAATCCGACTATAATTTTCTTAGCAGAAGCTGTTCCATCAATTCCCAAAACAATTATTCGATCGCCTAGACTTATCATCAACATGCACCACATCATATTTGTTCTTGACGCAATTCCATATGCGACATCATATGGGTCTGCAACATTCACTTTGATTTGGCGGTCAAGTCTTCTAGGGTCAGCTGCCCAGAAGCTATGCTCGATAACTGTGAATCATTAACAAAGAACAGTTACTACGAACCATGCTATATCTTATTTCGTAGCCAAATCACGTTCTGACGATTTCTATCCAAATCCGGACATAATCATTTCTATCTGCGCAACTAAGGCGCAACTATCCTCCGAGAAATTCATGCACTACCGTTGATGATTCCGTAAATTCATGAAACATCTACTCATTTCGAGTTCGAGTCTATCTACCCACGGTCAACACCCGAGAGGCTATATGCATCGAAACAATCGTCGATGACTTTAAAGTCTCGACTGATAAATCACAAAGTTTACGATCAACCAGTTCAACATTTTCGTATTGCTATTTCCAAAATCTTGATATCATAGGTTCGCCCCATTTTGTATTCTCACATCGTGCTTAAGTTTTTTCGCACATCAATTTTGATAGCACGAGGGTCAACTTTGAATCTGTATCAACGTCAACTTAACTCGCATCGCATACATTCAAGTTGACAATGAACTTTTCTATACGCATCACATCGTTTATTGATTCGCCGTATCCCGCTATACTTCGATCGCGCAACTGAGTTACCGATTATCCAACATCGAACCCTCGAGTTATACAATCACGCCCTCTAAGTTTTGCGTGTTTCAGTCGTACTCAAATGAGTTTTGTCGCAACGTAACCAACTATCTCTTAGGCACGATTTATCCGCATTAACCGACTTTTTATCGAGATCACAATTCGTGCGATTCGACTACAATTCGTATCGCCAACATTTTCATCGAGTTTGCAAGTCGTGCAACCCGATTACAATTTGTATCGACCAACATTTTATCGAGTCGCAATTCGTGCGATCTGATTTCAATTCACATAGTCAAATATATTTTTATCGAGCTCGCAAGTCGTGCGACTCGTTTATAATGTTCAAGTTTCCTATCCCGCCGATTCGATTATTGGCTCGAAGCAAAACCGTTTCGCTAGTCCCGGTCATTCGACCGACTTATAATTTTCATCCGACGTATTATTCAATGATACAAGTCCCGCCTTACCATTTTAGCCGATTATCGAAGAAACACTTGCATCAACATTCCGTCATACAAATTTTCAATCGAGCCTCATTACTATCCCACTCGTTGCGGACAAACCTTCCGCGATTCACGTAATGTGTCTATGCAATCCATCGCACAAGTTGTATAGCATATACCACTCAGAAATCAAGTCATTTCTCTCGTATCATATTTGGTATGAACCAACAATCTGTTCTGACTCACGATTTCCGCAGTGATCATGCCAATCACAACCGTAACTTTTGATGAAATCAAAATCCGACACAACTCAGCCAATGTATTCATTTGCCAACACAAGCTCGGTGTGCAACCGAACGATTCGTTCTCATCGACTTACGATTTCAGTTCCCTCTGTTGCATCTCGTGCAACGTTTTATTTCAGTTTCATCCGTTGCATCTCGTGCAACGTTTTATTTTAGTTTCATCCTTTGCATCTCGTGCAACGTTTTAATTCAGTTCCCTCTGTTGCATATGTGCAGCATTTTAATTCAATTTCATCCGTTGCATCTCGTGCAACGTTTTATTTCAATTCTCTCCGTTGCATCTCGTGCAACGTTTTATTTCTAATATTCAAAGCCAATACTCGAATCCGTTCAACACATTCGATATTAACTTTCACGTTCATTGCAATGCAACATTCACAATCAACTCGTTGCAAATCATGCAATAATGTTTCACAATTTTCTCAGCAAACATCATGTAATTTTCAAAACACATGCGACAAAATTACATGACTTGTATTAGACTTATTGTATGGAACATCCAGTGCAACATCGAGTAGAGTCAAGAGTGATTTGATTGTGGTGGACAACTTTTGGAATTGAAACAAAACAAGCGTCCTGAGGAAATTGAACCTAGAGCTTTGATACCACTTTGTCACGCCCTGACCCAGAAAATCGTTCGTCCTCGTATTGATTTATCCGAATGGTTCGTCCTCACTGGAGCGTGATGCCGTACGAGTCTGGAGTTGCGTTCGTACAAGGCAAGATGACAAGTTCTCAAATGTTTAGCTTTGGTTTGATATTAGCGGCAGAAGAAACATAGTATACGAAACAATTCTCTTTATTGATAATTGAACTGAGGTTACAAAGGCTTTCAATAGGCCAACTGAATTTGCCGGATTGGTTTACAACACTCAGGTTCTATCTTGTCCACAAAGGATTTCACCGTTCCATACATCATGTCTTCCATACATCATGTCTTCTATATCTCGGTCGCATCATCCCGTTGCAAATTCGAGCGTTATTGCGGTCGCACGCCTCAATACGCAACGACATTCCATGCCTCAACGCGTTCAAGCGAAGCTCCGCCGCGAGCAAGCAATCCATTGCATGCATCCTGCAAGCAATCTGGTAGGAGATCAGTACTAATCCTCTCGCGTATTGATATTAACCCACTTTGCTAAACCGACATTAAGTAATGTATTGAATCATGCAGCATACAAGTTAGTGATCTTTCTATCTTTGTCTTAGGGTAAGTTTTATGGCATATTCGAAAGCAGTAAAGCATGTTATAATGACAAGCATGTTATGTTTGATTTATGTACACAAGCAAGCAACATACAATTCTCGTGTTCCTTCGTGACAACTTTTACTGACTCGAGGCATTCGCCCTTGTGCCGATGCAAGGTGAATACCTACTATTCTTTTCCTGTCATGTTATAAGTGATCGTTGAGCAGGATCTTTGTGTGCCTGCATCATTTAGCTCACCGGCCTCTATCGATATGAAGATCACTGACATTCACGGATGTCAGAATGGACATGTTTTTCATATGCATTGCGACGCCACCCATTCAGCCTAGGTTACGATCCTCACTGAAGGTCCCGCAATGCTTGCGATCCCTTGCCACGAATTTATATTTTCCTCCTAGGCCGAACAGTCCCGATGCCCCGGTGATCTGTTCGAGGAAATGAACCCGTGCATAGGTTAATTCACAGTCTATTTAATCATGCAACACACACTCCTCGTACAACCAACTATAGTTTTGAGTCAGAAATTCAGACTTCACGTCGTCTTGCATTTCTCTCTTTCAATGTTCTTACTCTTTCTATGTTCTCACATTCTTTGTACGATTTCATTCTTCGTTTCAATGTTCTATGACATCATGCCCCAATTCAATATTCGTCAAACGAACGACCCATAGATCCCGAACATTCCGAGGCACCATGCCACATTCAACAGTTCCGTCACATTCATGCCACAACTATTCTCTTCGCAACGAAGCCTTCTTTTATGATTCTCATGCACGTACGCACGTTTTGACACAATTGTTTTCTATTCTTCGAGTCGTGCATGCTATGCACGCCTCAATACCGTAATTACATGTTCTTATGCCTTAGTGTTCAATGTTCATAGCTCGTGTACTAGGACACTTGCCTCGATAGTCTTTCAATGTGCTAGCCTTCTAACTCGTGCGCGGGGGCACGAATGACTTGTGCGCCGAGGCACTCGTCGATACAGTTATCTATTGTTCTTATGGCTTGTGCATTGAGGCGCTCGCCATTGTGGTGTTTCGATGTTCAATAGCGATTCGTGCAATTGATGCACGTTTCATTTCAATTGTTCTATCTAGTGTTCGACACGCACTACGATTTCTATCGATCGAGCCACGCCCATGGACTCGATAAGTTAACTTTAGCATATAACGGTACATTTTACTTAGTCATGAAGGAGTAGGAAAGAAGGGTCAAAGTCCTCCCACCTTAAGCCGATACGCCTTGTCATTTTGTCGAGCTGATGCGGCTCGATTTCATAACTTTGTTGCACGGCCAACTCTTCTGACTTAGCCATTCGAGCACTTCGTGTCCAATTGAATTATCCGACTGATTTGGCTTACCGTGCCTATGCCTCAGTCCGTTGCGAGACGAGGATTTGATTTTGCGGACACTATTACAAATAAGGCAAAATGTCGCCATCGTATATTTCAGCGTAAACGTATAGTCTGCATACGAAACCAACTAAAATAAATATTCGTTTGAATCAGACTTATGCGTTGCATCGATTCGATTTCTTAGAATCTTCGAACTGACTCGATGCTTTCTCTTAGGCCAACTTAATACTTGCATCGATCTTACTCGATGCATTTCTCGGGTCAACGTAATCTTTGTATCGATTCGCATCGATACATATTTCGGGTCAACGCAACTCTTCGAGTCAACGACTCAACAAACTGCATCGTGCGGAGCAGGGCATTACATCGAGCAATTCCATGTCTTTTATAACTTTGACTCGAACTCAAGAACTACTATTTGATAGCCCTTCTGCATACTAAATTTGAACCAACCTTGTTCCGTGCCATAAATCGACCGTGTTTCGTGCAACACTACTAACCAAGTCATACTCTATATCATAGTTTTAAAAGGCGAAAGGCGCACCAAGGCGCAAAGGTTCCTGGAGCCTGAGGCGCAAGGCGCAAGGCTCAAGGCGCGCCTTTTGAAAGCTAGGCGCACTTTTTTCTAAAAAAAATAAATAAATATTATACCAATGTCTTTCTATCTCTTTATGCATTTTCTATTCCGGATTTTATTATAAAGGCAAAAAAAAAATCTCAAACATGTTATAATCTTCTCTTTGCTATACGAAAATTATAACAAGAACTTTTCTATCTTGCAGGAAATCTAGACAATAGAAGAAGAAATTACATAAAATTTATTCAGACAATAGAAGAAAAAATTTATTCAGACAATATAAGAAAAAAATTATTCAGACCATAGAAGAAATCCTCTGCAAATTACATAAAATTTATTCTAAAGAGAAATTACCTGATTTTGGAGTTGAGACTCCCGCAGCCGCTGTCAGCGATCGAAGACTCCCGCCTTGCTACTGCTGCCCCCGAGGAGAATCGATCGAAGAGTCGAAGACTACTGCTGCCCTCGAGAAGAATTGATCGAAGACTCCCGCCTCGCTACTGCTCCGTCGGTGGAGGGGAAGGAGAGGACGTCGGTGGAGAGAGGATGTCGGTGGAGAGGGGAAGGAGAGAGGATGTCGGTGGAGAGGGGAAGGAGAGAGGATGTCGGTGGCTTCTTCCGCGGAGAGGAGAAGGGAACAGCAGCTGACTCTTGGTTTCCTTCGATTTAGGTCTTTAGGTTTTCTCTCTCCTGTCAAAGTAAACAGAAAACATATAACATTAGTTGTAAGTTTAGAAAAGAAAATTAAAAAAAAACAGCTGCTAAAACCATCAGGCGCGCCTGGGCCTGAGCCTGGCGCCTGCGCCTACCCTCTCTAGGCGCGCGCCTAATTGAGATGGTGCGCCTAGCAAGTGTTCAGGCGCAAAACCTGCGCCTGGTGGCGCCTGGAGCCTAGGCGCGCGCCTAGGCGCGCCTTTTAAATGAATGCTCTATATGACGAGCTTTGAAATCGTGAGACTGTGCAAACATGCCTGCTATGACATCAAGTCGATAACCCGTGGCAGTATTCTATAACTCAATCGTGTGGTCGAAGGACTCAGTGCCAATTTTGAAAACACTTCGTGGAGAGACATCTAAGCAACAAGTTGACATTTCCATGTTCCACACATGTCACGTCCCGACCCGGAAAATCGCTCGTCCTTACTAAATTTCACCCGAATCATCGTTCTCGTTGGGACGTGATGCTGCACGATCCTAGAGTTGCGCTCGTGCAAGGTAAGATAACATGTTCACGTAGTGTTTATCTCAAATTGATAACATTCGCATGCGGAAGGAAACAAAATATACAATAAGAACCTCTTTTATTGATAAATGAACTGAAGGTTACAAAGGCTTTAAATAGCCCAACTGAAAATGCCAATAGGCTTATAACGCTCATGATCTCTCTAGCTTACAAAGGATCTCGTTCCATACATCATGTCTTCTATAGCACATCCAGACTCTCGGCCGAACATCTTCGTGTTGCATGTCGAACCCAATGCGGTTGCACGCCTCGAAACGCTAAGGACTCCATGCCTCGGTGCGTGCAAGCCAAGCCCCGCCACGAGCCGAACATATCCTGAACCTGCAAGCAAACTGGTGGGGGATCAGTACTTATCGTCCTCGCTGTACCGATCGAGACTCACTCGCCTAAACCAACACTAAGTAATTTAGTGAAGCATGCAGATTATTTGGTGATTTTTCTATTTAGCCTTAGGATCAGCTTCATGGCAATGAAAGCAGTAAAACATGTATTCGATTCTCAGTTGCAATTGAAACATAATGTGTCCAGTATCGTGTCCCTGCAACAGACACTGTTAGCCACATAATATCGATAAACATAGTGATCATGCACTTCTTCGCATTGTCCAATGTCTAAGCCAACAATCTGACAAAACATCAACGTAATCGTAAGAACTTATCAATGTGTCGTCTTATCACTCATCTCGCCCGATGCAAGGTGAACGTTACAATCATTCGTGTTATGCCAAAGGCAAATCATTTTATCAGTCAAGGTACCAGGATCCGCGTTCCTGCACTTGATTCCATTTAGCCCACCGATCTCATCTATATGAATACGCCCACCTTCGCTTACCGAAACGAGGCGATACACCTATCGCCTCACATTCGACATTCGATTGTATAAGCCCTTATCTATATGAAGGTCACTGGCATTTCAAGCCATAATAGACTTTACATATCACCTATGATGTACGGCCGTCCCGCGGGCAGTAGCAAGCCACCCGAAGGTCCGTACCATCCGTATTGCGGTTGCCCGATCCAGCCGAGGTAGCAAGCCTCACAGGTGGTCTCGCAATACCCCATCATAATTTTTCCCTAGGAAGAACGCTGCCCGGTGCCCCGGCACATGACGTTCAGGGAAAGCTCATATTTGTGCACAGGTATCTAAGTCCATTGACCATGCAATTCGCGCAACAGTTAAGAAGCCATCTCATTTCCAACCATTCTCACGTTCTCGACATAATTCTTCTCAACTTAATCTACCTCAAGTTCCAACGACACTATGCCTCAATACATCTATATTAACGCACGATGCCCCATGCAGTTAATAATGGTTTTTTTTGATAACGGTCCAGTAGTGTTATTGATATATCGGTGATATATCGGTTTTATAACGGTAAATATCGGTTTACATTTTTAACAATTTATATATATATAAAAACATGAAACAACACATTAATAGTTAGCTATCATAAAATATGCAATAACAATAAGGGCCCAATTCATACCAAAAGGTCCAAAACCAACATTACAATATAAAAGTACCCACTTCAAGAGTTTAACTAATATGAAAACCAAAAAGAGCCCAATTCAAGTTTCAAGTTTTCAACATCTAGACTAATAATCTTCATTAGCTTCAACTTCAACTTCATTGGCCTCATTCTCACAATCACCATCTTCATCACTTTCTTCCCTAGTTTCATCTTCATCTTCTTCACCCTCATCGTCGTGAACAAGTGAGAGTGGATCTCTAACACCTCGTGACCTTGTGCTTCTTGTGCTTGGTCCTTCAATGCCATCGGCACCCATTGAAGCACGAACTTGCTCCCAAGTTAAATCATCACCTACCCTCACAAACTCTGCAAGCTCTGTTTCGGTTGGAGTAATCCAGTCATCATTCTCTTCAACATCTCTCAAAATAATAGGATCAAAAGTTTTGGCTTTGTTCTTTCCCTCCAAGAATCGTCTCTCCAACTTCATGTTATATTGAATGTAAACAAGATCATTCAATTTTGCTTGCAAAAGGCAATTCCTCTTCTTCGTATGCAACTGAAATTATCAAATTAGCATACATATTATTTGTAACTAGCTAGCTTGAATTTAAAAAAAAAAGCAAATTAAGAAAGAAAGAAAGTTGCATACGTTGTCAAATGCACTCCAATTTCGCTCACAAGGCGAAGCACTACATGTTTGGCTTAAGACCCTCCTTGCAAAGCTTTGTAGTTCCGGGGTACCATTGCCATGACTTATCCACCATTCATCTATATTGAGTATTCTCCTCACATCAATAAGAATTAAGAGAGATGTAATGTAAAATACAAATGGAATGGTTAATTGGTAAGGAAAGAAACTTACATGGTGATATCGTTTCTCTTGTTCTTATAGCTAGAGTAGTTCCAAAATCTCCCAATGCCTCTCTATATTCCGACAATTGCGATAAGATTTTAGTACTCTCAACCAAATCTGGCACAAGCCTCATCAAAGCTTCATTAAGCATTCTCCTAGTGTGATTAAGCTCTGATGTTGAATGCTTATAAAATATGGTTGGGTTAAGATAATATCCAGCTGCATTTAAAAATATAATCCAACGTTGGCATATAAATATGAATATAGTAACATTCATGTGCATATAAATATCGAAAAAACATATATTAAAATATACCTGCATGCAAAGGGTGTTCTAGTTGTTCAACCCATCTCCTTTTAACAATCGCCATGGCCTTGATTAGCACTGCAGGCTCATCAGCAAGGTTCTTATCAAGCTGGAGTTGTGCTCTATCCATAGCATCATATATATAGCCCATGCAAGGTTGTTCTTCTCTGTCCACCAATCTCAAGACATCTACTAAGGGAGCCAACACTTTACAAGCCAACTCCACATTTTTCCAAAATGACTCTTTTGCAATAATTCTTGCAATCTTCTTTCCATCCTCTCTCTTTGAAAATGAACTGCGAACCCATCTAGAAGAAACGAATAATTGTTGCAAGTACTGCCGGTTCTTCCATATGCTCTCCAATGTATAGAAGGAGGTTGCAAACCTAGTTACACAAGGCCTATGCAACTCGCTACCGCTCAACTTTCGCATCATGTTTAAAACCATCAAATGGTTATAAATATAAACCACCACCTTCCTAGCTTGAGACAACACATTCTTAACCTTGTCGATATCACTACCAATATCTTGCAAAATTAAATTGATGCAATGTGCAGCACAAGGGGTCCAATACATCTTTGGATGTTGTAGCTCCAATTTCCTTCCCGCGGCCTTAAAGTTGGAACCATTGTCCGTGATAAACTACATACACAAAAAGAAAATTGATTACAAATTAGGAAAACATAATGTACATAAATAACTAATAAGTCACATATTTATTACATTAACATGTTTACCTGGACAATGTTTTCCTCTCCCACATCCGCGATCACCTCATTAATCAATCCAACAATGTAGTCTGCATCATGAATTTTGTCTGAAGCATCAACAGATTTTAAGAAAATCGTTCCTTGTGGACAATTAACTAAAAAGTTAATCAAAGAACGGCCCTTTGTATCTGTCCAAAAATCTGACATGATGGAGCATCCATACTCCTTCCATTTGGGCCTAAAGGAATCAACAAAAGCCTTTGTCTCCTTCAGAACATCTTGAAGCAGAGTAACCCGCACATTGTGATAGGACGGCGCAGGCATAGCTCTTCCATACTCTCCAACGCAATATATAAAGCGTTTGTTGCATTTTCCCGACATTAGGTTTGTAGATTACATCCATTGGACCTCTTATATTACTACTTTCCTTCCTCTTTTTGCTTGATGATGTAGCAACACTAGCATGTGTTGGTTGAATATCGTCATCGGCATCCTCTTCTTCCTCGTCCTCATTTAAGCTTGGTCGGCTTAAAATATTGTTGACTCTATTTTTTTCAAGTCTTTTCTTCACCGCTTCATCCATTGCCTTTTGTACTTCCTTTTGCACAAGCATAGGAGTCTTATCACATCCCCTTGTTTGTCCCCTTTGATTAACAATGTGTTGTTTGAATCTTGATATCCCACCCGGTATTACTCTTTGGCAAAAACTGCACGTAATTTGACCTTTTTTGGTGGGATCCATAACCGTTCCATAGCGATACCCAATATCAGTCGAATTGATCTTAACCGGAGCTATCTCATTGGAAGCACCACCAGTTCCATCCTCATTTGAAGCTCTTGAAGACATTTCTGAAATAAAGAATTAAAAAATTAACCCATTCTTTTTTTTTTGATGAACAGGAATATAAAGGAATGGCAGCAGCAATACGCAGGGAAAAAAATAGCAGCTTCGAACAGCAGCAGGAAAAAAAAAAAGCAAGAAAAGGGCACTGTAACAAAAGGGCACTGTAACAAAAAAAGGAAATGGCCAACAGCCGCTTCGAACAGCAGCAGAAAAGGGCACTGTAACAAACAAAATACAAAAAAGGGCACAAAAAAAAGGGCACTGCTTCTTCGAGCATCTTCGACCAGCAAGAAAAGGAAATGGCCAACAGCTGACCCCAAGAATTTATCGACCAACAAATAAAAAAAAAAAAACCATCGAAGAAGCAGCTTCGAACCGGAACAAGAAGAAGAAGAAAAAGAAGCAGCAGCTTCGAGCAGCAGCTTCGAGCATGGCAAAAAAAAAAAAAAAGGAAAGGAACAGTGAAGAAGAAGAGAAGCTTCGAACAAAAAAAGAAGGAAAGGAACAGTGAAGAAGAAGAGAAGCTTTGAAGAAGAAGAAGAAGAACTTACTTGAAGAAGAAGAAGAAGAAGAAGAAGCACCAGCAGCATTCACCAACGGCTTCTTCAGGTTCCTTTCCTCTTTACTTTCCTCTTTCCTTTCCTTTCCTTTCCCAAGCAGCCGTCCTTTCTTTTGCTCTCTTTTTTTTCTTTCTTTCTCTTCAGTTGTAACCTACAGACAAAGGAAAGGAACAGTGAGTTTTTTCAAAAAAAAAAAAAAGGACAGTGAGAAATCGGTTATTTTTAAAACCGATATATCGGTAAAAATCGGTCGTATCGGCCGATTTTATCGGAACCGATTTTTTACCGTTTTTTTCCAAAAAAAAATCGGTCTACAACCGATACCGATATAAATCGGTTTTATAACCGATTTAAATCAGTTTTTCACTGCATAGACGATGCCCCAATATGTCGGCCAAAGGCCCCGAAACGTTATCCGATGCGCAAGTCATACAAACACAATATAATTCCTTTCGCGATAGGCAGTTCCGTAGCAATTGTGCTACAACTGCATACTTCGATGCACGAAGTATATCTTTCAATGATTTATGACAATTTGATGGCATTACACCCCAACTGTCCTCTTCGCATACAAGCCGTGTTTCCTGAGCCCCGTGCACATTTGCACGCCTCGATATTCCCTTTCAATGTTCTAGGCCTAATATTCAAGGATTCTTTGAGTCGTGCACTTGATGCATGCCTCGGTGTTGCATTTCAATCAAGGTTCACAGTATCGGTATCGAAATCGGTATCGGACTATTCCTACGAGTATTGGTATCAGCGATATCGGTAGTATCGACGGTTTCGGATCGGAGTATCGAATTTTTTTGGTATCAAAAAAAAATTATTAATGAATTATTTACATTTAAAAACATATATTTTATACATTTAGGCATAATTTAAGTATTTTCAGTGTTATTTCGTAGTACTTTTGAAATTAAATAACATTGTAATCACCCTTAGCGATTGTTTACATATAATAGATTGATTTTCTTCTTTTACATGTTTTTACAATCTTATTATGCTTTAAACCCTTGATGATTTGTCTTTTTCGTTTAATTTTCTTTGCCGAAATGACCGGAAAAGAGACTCCTCAATGTTGGTATCAGTAAGTATCGGGTATCGGTCGGTATCGGATCAGGACATGCCAAATCGTATCGGTATCGGCCGTATCGGATCGGTATCGGCCGATACTTTAATCCATGATTTCAGTGTTCTACCATCAACATCCTCCCGCGACTCGTGCACTTGATACACGTCGCCTCAATTGTTCATTGTTCTATTCTTAGTGTTCGACACACTATGACTTCAACTTAGCCGAGCCTCGCACATAGAAATCATTAGAAACATAGCACGACATTATTTATTTATTAGGCATGAAGGAGAAGGGGAGAAGGGTATGATCCCGCCCCCTTAAGCCGATACGCCTTGTCGTTTTGCCGAACCGATGCAGCTCAATTTCATAACTTCGTTGCACGGCCAACTCTTCTGACTTAGTCATTCCGTTGAGCTACTCGACTAATTCGGCCTACCGTGCCTTGCCTCAGTTCGTTGCGAGACGATATTTTGGTTTTGCGGACACCGTTACAAAATAGGCAAAATGTCGACCTTTTATAATTCAGCGTAAAAGCGTAGCTTGCACACGAAATCAACTAAAATCAATGCTTGTTCAAACCGGACTTATGTTTTGCATCGATTCGATTTATTGGGTCTTCGAACCGACTCAAAGCTTTCTTTTTCGGCCAACGTAACTCTTGCATCGATTCGACTCGATGCACTATTCGGATCAATGCAACTCTTCGAGTCAACGACTCATCGGACATTACACCACATACATATGACTCAATGGGATTATTTCCTTAGCTATGTGGGTTCATCTGTTTTATTAACAAGCCTACTCAGTGCATGTGAAAACTTTCATTTATTAGTGTGAAGGCTAATCTTAGGCACGTTCATCGAAGCCACCCACCTGAGTGAGGAGTCGCCTCAGCCGAATGGGTCTTCGAGCAAGCTGTTGCATAGCTAAGTCCAAACGCCGTTGCGTTTCTATTCATCCGGTTGACCTGAGCGGGACGGAGCACTACATGACGACACAGATGGGACGCTCGTGGAGGCGGTGCTGGAGGTACCCACGCCGACTGAGGGGAGGGCGCACGTGGCAGTGCTGCGGGTGGCACCCATGGCGGCAGTTATAGTGGTGACCACGACGATACTGGTGGTGGCACACACGCGGCATAGGCGGCGACAAGGGTACATGGAATGAGAGTTGGCGTGGTGATGGCACACACGGCGGTAATGGCGGCCAAGGAGACGGATGTTAGGGTGGCTGGAGTTGCTGGTGGGCGAGAGGAAGGAGTTGGCTGGACAACGGTTGGCCAGTGACGCCGTGTGGGTCGGGTTGCTAGGCCAGCCAATCTGGATTTGCCATTGAGAGGACCGGGAGCTGCTCAACGTCCTCCATTTATGGGTGATGGGTCTAGCCGGCGGTCTACTATGACGAGGGAGGATCGACGATGTCTCATAGCCTTCTTTGGCGTTGGGGGACGGCACCCGTTGTCTGGATGGGTCTATGTTCAAATCTCGAGGGCATGTTCCTCTGCCTCCTGTGCGCTCAAGTACCTGGAGGGTGCAACTTACCGGGTTAGCGGCAGACAAACTTATGCGGACACTTGCCGATCTGGAGGCTATTACGGAGACGGGGCAATGCATTACGTCGCTCCCAAAAAGGTGGAAGGTGGTTCCGGGCGGCTTTTACAGAGGAGGAATTGGCGGAGAATGCAGAATATTGGCGTAATACTCTTATTCTCTATCTGCTTCGGGATAAGCCTTTTTATGGTCAGATACGCACGTTTGTCCACCGGATGTGGAGGCCAAAGGGCCTTATGAAGTTTTACACCTGGGCGGATGGATTCTACTTTGTGAAGTTTGGCCTTCGTGAGAATGTTGAGCGTATTCTTCAAGGTAGCCCCTGGACTTTTGATGGTCGAATGATCATTCTGAAGGAGTGGATGTCGGAATCGGTGTGTGAGTGGGAAGTCCTCCATAGCGTATTGGGTCCGATTTTCGGGGTTATCGCCTACTTATCGGAGCTTGTCAATGTTAATGAAGCTGGCTAGCCTTATTGGCAAGCCGATTAAAGCTGATGAGGCCACGTTGATGAGAGAGAGACTTATGTATGCTCGTGTATTTGTGGAGATTAAGACCAATACTGTGCTCCCTCTCAGCTGGAATATGAGGTTTCCTCTGGAGAAGTCTATGTGCAGAAAGTAGAGTACGAGTGGGTCCCTCCGGTTTGTCAGCAGTGTCGTTGTTTTGGTCACACGAGATATAAGTACTCCCTGGGTTTGGATACTCGGCCGGAAGAGGGTGCTTTCGGGAACCCAGCTGGTGTGGAGATGGCTGCGATGGAGAAGGGGCGAGCTGATGGACAGGTTGACTCTCAGGTTATGGACGAGGGTGACACAACATAGATTGTTTGTGATCGTCAGCTGGTGCCAATTGTCGTCTAGTCAGCCACAACATACTTGGAAGGCTAAAGGAAAAGGTTTAGTTATAACCATTTTCCAGACTCCAGTAGGTGGCACTATGATCTTTAGTAGTACAGCAGGAGGGAGCGGAGGGAACCTCATATATAGGAGGAAAATGCGGGCCCAAGCCACTCAAGAGGATACTTTGCAGCATGAACTTTCAGATCATGGGAGCAGAGAGGTCTTGTGCATTGAAAAACCAGAGTGGAAAGGCTCCTTACAAGGAGGGCTGAACAACATCATCAAAGCAAAAGGGGAGAAGGGGATCCATTGGGGAATATGGAGGAAGACATCTCAGGGCAGGAGGCGGTACCACTTCACCCGGGTGGTATACACAGTGATATTCCAGGGGACTTGCCCCCTTTCCAATATCAATAATAGCTTGGAATGTACGTGAGGCTTGTTCTATAGCCCGATGGAAGGAGATCAGAGTTATGTTTGTGAAAGAGAAGTGCTCTATTACTGTTTTGTTGGAGACGAATATTCTGATGCCTGGGATCCTAGATTGTCGTACTCCTCCCCATTGGAGGCACGTTCATAACCTCCATCTAGGTAGTATGGCGAGGATTTGGATTAGGTGGGATGGCACGGTTTGGGATGGCCATGTTATCTCTGTTTCTGATTTGTTGATATCCATCAATTTCCAAAATAAGGATGGCCTCAAGTTTGTTCTTGGTGTGGTCTATGGGCACAATAATCGTCGAGAGAGGGACAAGCTCTGGGAGGACCTTATTTTTCTAAGTGACTCTGTCTAGTCCAATCTCAACTTACCTCTTTGTGTTTAGAAGATTTTAATGCTCTGCTCTACAACAACGAAAAAGTGGTGGGGGGGGGGGGGGGGGTTGTCGGATCCCTGACACTATCCTCCAAGACTTACAGAATTGTCTTCTGAGATCGGGATTGCAGCCTCTAGCTCGATTTGGCTATATTTGGACCTGGAATGATAAGGCTCTGAGAAGAAAAGTAGCTTGTCAACTTGACATGGCTGTGGAAAATAGTAGGTGGCTGGACTCTTTTTCGACGGTTGCTAAGGGATTGGTAGCGGGAACTAGTGATCATTGCCCCATTTGGATCAACCTTCTACAACCAGAAAGGCTAAAAGCTCGTCCTTTTTAGATACAACAAGTGGCCTCTTGTTGCTGGTTATCAGGAGGCAGTAGCCTGTAGGCTTGCTAGTCGGTCTGCCGGGAACAAGCAGTATAGACTGGTTCAAATCTTGATGAGAGTGGAAGAAGAGCTGAAGATTTGGAGCAAATCCACCCCTTTCCCGTCTCTGGTGCAAAAAGAGAGAACTTCAGGAGATACAACATGCCCTCCCGTCTGACATTCTTAATGAAGACATTGCGAGGTGCGAGAGGTTGCTCGTTCAGGAGGTGGGGTCTCTTCGTCTGCAGGAGGAAATCCAACTAGCACAACGGGCTAAGTATGTTTGGTTGAAGGATGGCGATAGGTGCACCAAGTTCTTCTACGATGTGGTTTGTACGCTGCAGCACCATAATTCTATTCATCTCCTTAGAGCTGAGGATGGTTCGCGAACTCAACAGCTATCCATGAGGCAGCCAGGTTCTACACTGATCTATACAATCAATATGATTATACTAATGTGTTTTTCGATTTAATTTGTAAAAAGCTGGTCAGTGCAAGAGCGAATGATATCTTTATGCCCCTGAGACGGAGAAGGAAGTAGAGGGTATCATTAGGGATGCGGATCCTAACAAAGTCCCTGGTCCGAATGGGTTTACCAGCAAGTTCTTTAAAACCCATTGGGATGTTGTGAAGACTCAGGTGGTTGATGTGATTCGAGACTTCTTTACTCATGGTAGACTCTTACGGGAGATCAACCATACTTTCCTGACTCTGGTGCTGAAGAAGGAAGGTACAACTAACATGGCTGATTTTTGCCCTATTGCCTGCTGCAATTTCATTTATAAGCTTAGCACGCATCTCATGTGCAATTGTATGAAGGATATTATATCGGGTCTGATTTCTCCGAATCAGACTGCCTTTATTCGAGGGAGGAGTATCGTGGGCCACTATTTACTGGCAGATGAGACGGTGCGAGGTTTCAATAAGGTGGAAGGAGAGAAGGCTTGTATCATATTGGACCTTCGGAAGGCATATGATATGGTCAACAGGGAATTCGTCTGCAACGCTCTTGAATATGGGGTTCAGCCCTACGTGGGTGGACCGGATCCGGGAGTGCATTACCGCTGCTACTTTCTCGGTCCTAATTCGGGGTCAACTCTATGGATTCTTCGGTAGTAATCGGGGGCTTCGGCAAGGGGACCCCTTATCTCCTTATTTGTTCACCATTGTTATGGAGTACCTCACTTGCCTTATGGATGCTGCGAGTTACCGTCGTGAGATGACTCCTTTGTTCAAGCAGGTGACCCCTCATATAACTCATTTGATTTATGTTGATGATCTGCTCCTGTTCCGAAAACCTTCTAGATCTGGTTTGAGAGTAATCTCAGATAT
Source organism: Iris pallida (assembly GCA_029216955.1). Lineage (NCBI taxonomy): Eukaryota > Viridiplantae > Streptophyta > Magnoliopsida > Asparagales > Iridaceae > Iris > Iris pallida. The sequence goes on from JANAVB010038613.1 coordinate 16,163,317, forward strand.
TATGTCCTCCTTTAAGTGACTATCGGACTTGAGTCTCAATAAGGAGAAGAGTAAAGTTTACTTCAACCGATTATGCAGGATAAGGATGAGAAGGCTGCCGTCTTGGAAATTAGTCAGGCTCTTTTGGTTAAATATTTCGGTGTTCCTCTCTTCTGTAATTATTTTACCAACTTGGAAGGCTAAAGCTTGGTGGAATTTACTTATCAGCGGGTGGAATGGTGGCATGTGCAAAGTCTTACTTTCGGTAGCAGAATTGAACTGGTTCGATCTGTAATTTCATATGTAGTTATGTTCTGGTTGCAATCAATCCTTCTACCTCATGCTACTATCCGGAAGAACGAGAAAATAGTTCCAACTTTATTTGGCGGGGAGGTATTTATGTGATCTCTTGGGAGAATCTCTGTCGGTCTAGGAAAGAAGGGGTGCGGGGCTCAGGCCTCTTCTAACTCTACGAAAGTTGCTAGTTTGAGGCTGGCTTGGAAATTCATTCAAGGAGACACGTTGTGGGCGGCCTAGACGAGGAATCAATATCTTCACCAGGAATCATTTTGGGAATATCGATATAACAATGAATCGATTGTTTTCAAGCAAATTCTTCGTCAACGGGATGGCCTGAAACAGAGTATCACTCGAGTTATAGCTGATGGTAAGGAGACAAGCCTTTGGGGAGATCCTTGGGTTGGCCATCGGAGCATCCCGAGATGGCTGAGTGTCCAGGGAAGGGCTCTTTTTCCTTGGCGGGGCCAGGTAAGCCATATCATTAGGATAGGTGCGTGGTAGTTGGCGGACCTACATATTCTGGTAGACCTTGCTAATCGCATTCGTTATATTTCGATTTCTGAGGATGTAGATCGGGATGTCTGGAGGTGGGATGACAGTCGTATGGGAGAGTTTGTCTTCAAGCTTGTATACAATTAGACTCGGGAGCATTTTGCCACGTCTGAGTATGCTGATATCGTGTGGCAGAAGGGTACTGCGAGAAAGTTCCAATATTGCATGTATAAGCTCCTGTTGGGTAAACTTCTTACCTGAGACCGTCTTCACCGATTGGGGGTTCTTCCTCCCGACCTTAGTTGTCTGTTATGTGGCCAACGACCGGAGTCGATGAAACACCTGTTCTTTGAGTGCCCCTACTCCTGGGAAGTTTGGCAGGTGCAAAAAAGGGTGCTGAAGATGAGGAATAATATTAATAACTCTATGCAACACACAAAGATCATGGGAAACATCATACGGGCTCGACGACGAGGTTTATTTTGGTTCAAGGAACCTTGTACCCGCCTGGCTTCTGTAGTGTGGCATATCTGGAAGGAAAGGAACACCATGATCTTTGTCGGGCTCAATACTTCTCCTACTGGAGTTTTTCATAACATTGAGTTTGATGTAAAAAAGTTGATCCCTAATTTGACTCCCACCTAACGCGGTTGAGATGTAACTAGCATTTTATCAATACAATTACCTTCTTCCAATATATATATATATATATATATATATTTTTTGGAAAAAGGGTAAATTTTATTCCATCATCTCAATAAGGTTACAACATAGAGATACAATCCCAACTCAGGGAGACATTACTAGTACATCCGACTCAATGTTATGAAGTATGCCCACCACTGGGGTGGATAGTCCCTCATAAATGCGCCGGTTCCTCTCCCGCCAGACATGCCAAACTGACGCAGCAAGTCTCAATCTAGCACGCCTAGCCCAGCTCTGCTCCTTGCCCCTGCAATCACCAATCCACTTAAGGATTTCTCTGAAGTCCTGCTCCCTGCCAACCCCTCCCAAGTGTCTCCGGCACTGCTCTGCCCAGATGCTCCACGCCACATGGCACTGAAAGAACAGGTGCCCAATAGATTCAGGCTCTGTCTCACACAAAACACACTTAGGGTCAGGGACAGAAACCCCGAACCGAAGCAATCTGTCCCGAGTCAGCAACCGGCCCATCACCAGTTTGTAGGCAGACAGTTGCATCTTCCTGGCGAGCCCCTTCCCCCAGACAAAGTCGTACTCCTCAATATCATCGAAGTGGGGGCGGACAAGGTCGTAGCAGCTGCTAAATCTGAACTCCCCAGCACCCTCCGAGCGGCCGGGAGGGGCCCACATCTAGACATCAGACAGTGCCATAGGAGTGATCTGCACCTGTCTGATCTCCTCAACTAACGTAGCAGTGAACCGATACTCCTCAGGCCTCCAGACCCCACCACGGATGATGTGCCTACACGTCAGGCCTCTGTATGCCACGCCGTCCCTCTGGGGGCCCAGAATCTCCAGGAGAGACTGACCTGAGATCTACGGATCGAGCCAAAGATCCGTCTCCCCTCCCTCCCTCATCCTCCTCCGCAAAGCCGTCCGAAGCACAGGACGGGTCCTCAGGATATGCTTGAGAGACACAGAGAAGTTGTTGTCAATTTCACATACCCAGAAGTTTCTGCCCCGGAGATACCGACTAGACATCCAGGCCGACCATAGAGAATCACCCTGAAGGAACCTCCATGCCAGCTTGATCCCCGCCGCCTCCCTGACAGAAACAAGTGATCGCAGACCCACCCCTCCCTCTTTCCTAGGCCGACAGAGCTGCTCCCAGGAGATGGCATGTATCCCCCCATGCCAAATGAACTTGGCACATATGCCCTCAATCTTTCTGATAGTAGTCAGAGGAACCATAGTCGATTGGAGCCAGAACAGAGCAATAGCAGAAATGACTGAGCGAACCAGCTCAATACGCCCTCCAAACGATAGGCCCGCCGCCTGCCAGCCCTCAACCCTCCTCTGGGCAAAATCCACCAGACTCTGACAGTCACGATCCTTCACGTAGTTGACGGAAAGGGGCACCCCCAGATATTTCACCGGGAGGTCCCCCTTTTCCACCCCAAGCTCCATGGCCCGCTCCTCCTTCAAAGTGCAAGAGTTGCTGAAGTAGACTTTGCTCTTGTCCCTGTTCAACCGGAGGCCCGATAGCTGTCCGAACTCCTCCATCACTGCCGCAAGCTCCCTCATCCCTCGCATGGAAGGCCTCAACAGGACCAAAAGGTCATCTGCATAAATGAGATGAGAGACCACCGGAGAGACCCTGCTGTAAATCGGTACAATCCTCTCCCGATGTACCGCGATGTCCATCAAACATGTGAAATACTCCATCACAAGAGTGAATAGGTAGGGGGAAAGCGGGTCCCCCTGCCGAAGCCCCCTGCTGCTGCCGAAGAACCCGTAAGGGATACCCTGGATGAGGACCGAGAAAGTAGGAGAGGTGATGCACTCTCTGACTCTATCCACCCAAGTCTCGGAGAAGTCCATCGCACCCATCAAATGACAGAGGAAGTCCCTGTTGACGGTGTCGTAGGCTTTCCTCAGGTCGAGCTTCACACACGCCTTCATCCCTCCAAGCTTGTGGAACTCCCGAATCAGCTCATGGGCCAGCAGGCTATGCTCCGCAATAGACCGCCCCTTAATGAAGGCCGCCTGATTCCGAGACACCAGACCCTGCATAGCATCCTCCATCCTCCTGCACATAAGATGAGTAATTATTTTATACAAATAATTACAGCAAGCAATCGGTCGAAAGTCAGCAAGAGATGTCGCCCCCTCCTTCTTGGGCACTAGCGTCAGGAAGGTGTGGTTCAGCTCCTTCAGGAGCTTGCCCGTATCAAAGAACTCCTGAACAGCCTCAAGGACCGGGGCCTTGAGGATACTCCAATGGCGCTTGTAGAAGCCACTGGAGAACCCATCCGGCCCAGGAGCCTTTGAAGCATCAGCCTGCATCACAATCGCCTCCACCTCCGCCATACGGATAGGGGCCATGAGAAGACCATTGCCGTACTCCGTAATCAACGTCTTCGTGATCAGCTGCGGGAAAACCGAGGGATAGTCCGTCTGATGATAGAGCTCAGAGTAGAACCGGACAGCCTCCTCCTGGATAGCAACCTGGTCGGTCACAAGGTGCCCGTCCCTGCCAATCAGTCTCTGGATACGGTTCCGGTGCTGACGCGCCCGGATGACATCATAGAAGAACTTGGTGCAGCGATCCCCATCCTTGAGCCAGGAGCATTTGGCCCGTTGGGCCGCACTAATCTCCTGCTGAAGCCTCAAGGTGTTGACCTCTGCAGCCAACCTCTTCTCTCTAGCCGCCATCTCCCCACTCATCATGTCGCCCTGAAGCTCTGACTGCAGGTCTCTCAACTCCGCCTCCTTCTCCTGTAAGGAGGTCCGGGGAAGAGCCCTCACCCAGTCTCTGAGGGCGCGTTTGGCGTTCTTCAGCCTGTGAACCATACAAAACTGGGCAGTGCCGACCGCCTCCTGGCCAAGACCTCCCGCCACATTCTCCTCATAGCCAGCCGATAGGAACCAACTGTTGTCATACCGGAACGGACGGGTTCTCCATCTAGTACTCTCCACGAAGCGCACCAGGATCGGCGAGTGGTCACTGGTCCCCGCAGGTAGCCCCTCAGCCACAGAGGAGGGGAATAGGCGGAACCAATCACTGTTCCCCAAAGCACGATCCAGCTGGCATGCCACCCTGCTCACCTCCGCCTTGTTGTGCCAAGTCCAGATGTGCCCAATCCTCTCCAAGTCCCTGAGTCCTGACTGGAGTAGGCAAGACTGAAAATCTGAGAGGATCTGGTCCGGGACCGGCCGCCCCCCCAGCTTCTCTTTCCGGTATAGCGTAGCATTGAAGTCTCCCATAATCAGAAGAGGGAGATGCCGATGCATCGCTAAAGAACTCAGCCTGATGATGTCCTGCCATATATATATATATATATGAAAAATAAGATAGGAGTCAATGACTCATTGTAGAATGAGCCATTGCTATATAGTCTATATTGGACCATGATGAAACTTTTTTGCTATTGGTCCAACATGATACGACGCATTCTACGATATGAGCCATTGGCTCATATTCTCTGTGTGTGTATATATATTGTTTTAGGCCTCAATCCGATACAACCGATATTGTGCATGTGTCGGCCGATATCTGTAACACTGGATTATAACGGTTAAATTCCTGCCACTATAAATTTTTTAGTGTTATCGTGTGCATTGAGGGTTAAATATTCATATTCTTCCAATTCTAATATGCCCCATCAGATTGAATGCCCATTTTATTGGCTAAGAACATGATTCACACAACACTATAATTTTTTTCTTCTAAAATCCGCTTAAAACGCTAGTTGGAGTGTTTTTTATTTTGAAATAACACGCTAAAGGAATTTGTGGTGAGGGTTAAATAATATACACACCACTATATTGATCTGTCAGTTCTTTTATAGTGCTTAAAGACGCTAAAGTTTAATTTCCATAGTATTTAAACTGAATGTCTTCAGCTTTAGGGTCTTAGTTTTGGTAACTTTGCGAAGTGTTTATTTTGCCACTTTGTTCTTCCAGTCAGTCAACGGGTTAAATATTTATTTCATTCCAATACTAATATACACACCACTATATTGATCTTTCAGTTCTTTTATAGTGCTTAAAGACACTAAAGTTTAATTTTCATAATATTTAAACTGAATGTCTTCAGCTTTAGGGTCTTAGTTTTGGTAACTTTGCAAAGTGTTATTTTGCCACTTTGCTCTTCCAGTCAGTGAACAGAACCAGGGGCCTTCTCATAGTCGCAACACACCATAACGTGAAGTAATTGAAATGGTCATAAACAACAAAAAGAAACTAGCAACACTCACACCTGTTGAGAAGGACATAAAGTAGAATGATTTCAGAGGAACTAGGGAACCTAATTCTAAGAATTATGATTCAATATCCATTTATGGCCAAGGGCATGAATGACAATGTGTTCCTGTGGGATGAAAGACATGCTCAGTGAATGTCTATATTCTTTCACCTTTTTTGTACAAAATAAAGACTAGGTTGCTAGTAAATGAGATATATAAAGCTTACAAAAGTGATAAAGACGAAATTGCTAGTTAGTAAACTTGGCCCTCAAGAAACTAAATAAACCTATTTTTATTTTCTACACTCCCCATAAGCTGGAATATGTGAAACATGTCTGGCTTGGAGATAATGTGAAGAAAAGAGAGAGTTTCTATTTTCTACACTCCCCATAAGCTGGAATAAGATGAAAGACATTCCTACTCGAGGGTTTCTATTTCTACATGGATCAATTTCATTTTCACTTCCCACCAGTCAAACGTAGCCATAAAGTCACCTATGTCATAGTAATATAACATGATTTTCGTAACACTATAACATCTGTGAGCAATATGACCAAATTATTTGGTCCAGATATCCTTTTAAGATTAACGGGTTCTAGCTATGGGTGAAATGATTCACTCCCGGTCCCTTCAAATCTAAAGGACATAAATTTTAGATCCTTGTTTTCAGACTTTCACTTGTACCATGATTTCTTGTTGAGAATCAAAATTATCAAAGAGATTTGGTGAAAAAGATTGGCTTATTATCCCATGCTGCCTAGCGCAGTCCACTAACCGGAGAGGATGTGCCACTTTCTAACCTTATACTAGTGGTTATAGTAGTGCTATCTGTAGGAAACAAACTTTCTTAGTTTATATCAGCATGACTGATATGTGTTCTGTTTGATTTCTACAGCGAGAGAGGCTGTCTACTTCTAGTAATGATGGAACCAATGGCAAGTTAGTCTTGAAACCCATTATACATTTTCAATCTTGGAGAATTGGTAAAGTCATTTCACCATCTATTGAGTAATTAGTATATGCTTTCAGTGATGATATAGAGTCGATCCTCATTTGACTGCCGGAATTTTGTATGCAGGTATTCTCTTCTTTGCTGTGGGGAACTGCCTTAACTTCTTTTCCTTCGCATATGCTGCACAGGTCTTGTTCCATATGATTCCTTTCTCATGTGTTAGATACAGTGAATAGGGCATCATTTTTGAAGCATTAACTTCTAGTGATGCTAGTACCAGCAATAATTATTAGTTTGTGAACCCTATTTAGAGTTGGTTTGTTGAAAAACATGTTGTTTTATCATGTTTCATGGTAACAATTTGGCCTTTATAATGAATTTATTGGAACAAAATTTTCACTTCAAACATGAGCCTATTTAGGTTTTTATGATTTGCTCTCACTAGATTCACATGTTACTTAGTTCCTTCGATGTCATGAATCATAAGTTTTATAGTCATTCATCTAAATTTATCTATAAGATTTTTCACTTGGCTCATCCATTATAGAAGTGATAGCATGATATATACTGTAGCCAAAAGTTTGACGTTCGGGAATAATTTGACAGGGTAAGAACATTCAGAATTGGGATAGATCTGAATAATTTGGCAAAATTCTGCAAATTTCCTCCGATTTGGAAACCAAAATAGATCCAAGCCATATGACCTCCTATGCATTTGAGCCTTAATACCTATGGATACACCCAAATGAAGCGCACAAGGTCTTCTTGGCTCTTTTCCATGAGCTGACACATACCCATCAGAGAAATGGGCCCACAGCCAAAACTCTCTCCTCCTCTGAATGCCCATGTCGTCAAAAGCCAGATCAGATCCCCCTCTGTCGTGGATCAGCCCGTAGAGGAGTTATCAGCAAGCAAATTGACAAAGAGGACACTGACAAACAGCGTCGTGGTGCTGACAAGCCACACAAGCAAGCCCTGTTTCATGGTAGATGATTCAAGTGTGTCGAGGCTCGGTGTTAAGAGATTAAGAGGTGCTAAGAGATTAAGAAACAGAAAAGGAAGAATTTTAGATAGAGGATGTCTATGACAGAAAGAAACATGAGAAAGAAAGGAAATAAGTTTTGGGAACGAAACAAGTAAATAACTCGTGACGAGCATTTATTTCTTGAATTTCTTGATTAATGCATGACTGCAAACGTCCCCTCTTTCCCTACCCTCTTATTACATTTCTTCAAAACTCCTCTTTAGCTCTATTTAATGATGCTGACAAAGATGGTTTTCACTCCAACCTCCTGATGCTATTGACAGCATAACACACGCTGGACCCCTTAGAGGACTCCTGCTCCACTGATACTAGAATTTGATGATCTAAAATTTGGATCTGCAGTTATTGAACTATTCTAGGACCACTCCCTTCGATTCTCTAGTTGCTCCTTCCCCTCCATCCAACTCCCCTTCCACCCACCGACTGCCAAAACAGAATCCACCCATGACGACATCGGAAGTATGGGTTGTGGGATGCTGCAAGGCGGGTGGGAGTTTGTGTGGGGGGTGCTGGCAACGTCATCAAAAGTAGAAGAAGACGGGGTAGCAAAATGATGAAAGAGTGTGAGTGGATAGTAAGAGGGATTTGAAAAGGAAGGTCTACTTTTATTTTGGTTTCTTTGTTTTTCTTATTTACTAAAGGGAATTTATTTAGGCTTTCCTGCTGACATTGGTGAAAAAGGTGAAAAAGAAAATGTTTGGGAGGTTTCAATTTCAGAGGATTTTGTGTAAATTACCCCAATTAGTAGTCATGTCAAACTCCATGTACTTTTTTTATTTTTAAAATGGGAATTAGATGCCTTTAGGCTTATTAGCTGACTATAACAAATTGGGACACAGGCTCCATTTGTTATTTGTTGTTAAATTTTACCTCTAGGCTAATATGGTGATCCTTGTTCCTGTCTAATTGTGCTGTATTGTGATTTTGTTTCCAGTCGCTTCTTGCAGCCTTGGGGTCAGTTCAGTTTGTATCTAATATCGCGTTTGCTTACTTTGTATTGAGCAAGACGGTAACTATCAAGTACGCTACTCCCAAGATGGGATTGCTATCAACTTGAATCTAATTTAAGGTGCTGACAAAAGAAAAATAATATATTATGGTAATTTCTTATGCAGGGTTATGGTGGCCACGACTTTTATTGTTTTTGGAAACATTTTTCTAGTTTCCTTTGGTAATCATCAGTCACCTGGTATAAGCCCTAACCCCAATTTATGCTTTTGCTTATTTGATACCTTTTTTAGTTATAGGAATGTCTCCATGATCTGTTCTGTTATACTTCAAGTTTTTACTCTATCACTGGCTCTGGGCTTGTTTGTTATGAATCACCTTCCATGTTCTTAACCTACACGGGAGGCAGTTTAGGAAGAAATTAATTGACACAACTCAACTATCTTGACAGTATACACGCCAGAGCAGTTGTCCAAGAAGTACAGCAATCTTGTCTTTCTTCTTTATTGCTTGACTCTGGTGCTCGTTGTTGCTATCAATCACTATATTTACAGGTGATGAATTATTTGCAGTATCAGGAAGAACCCAGCTTATTCCAGTAGTTCCTAACAATTGTAACTCAATCTAACAGGAAAGGAGAAGCTCATCTTTCACTATCTGGACAAGATTTCACACCCTATTGGCGTATGTTGTTGCCATTTTCCTATGCCACTGTTTCTGGTGCTGTGGGTTCTTGCTCAGTGTTATTTGCAAAATCACTGTAAGTCAGTCAATTGAAAAGAAGGTTAACTTCAACTGAGCTGTGTGCTGGTGCCTGGTATTAGTTCTAGTGTGATATTTTTTTTTTAAATGTAAGCTTCGTTGTTCCTGATGCCCATTTTCTTCTGTGTTCTCGTTGTTGTTCCTCAGGTCTAACATGCTAAGGCTTACAATGAGTAGTAATTATCAGTTTCATAGCTGGTTTACGTACTCAATGCTTCTATTATTCTTTAGCACTGCTGGATTCTGGGTAATTGCATATATGAGAAAAATGATAGTCTAGTTAATTGGTCAATTGTTTCCCCTTTGCTACCATAGTCGGGGATCTCTTATTGTCCATTTTTGTGATTTAATCTTTCTTCTGTCAGATGGCAAGATTGAATGAGGGGTTGTCTCTGTTTGATGCAATCCTTATAGTCCCCATGTTTCAGATTGCATGGACTTTCTTCTCCATCTGCACAGGATTTATATATTTCCAGGAATATCAAGTGAGCCTGCATATGTCTAAACCCACACATATAAGCATACATAAGGAGGAATTTCTTACACATCGGCATGGTTTGGCAGGTATTTGATACGTTGAGAATTACGATGTTCATACTGGGCATGACATTTGTGTTCATAGGCATTTCCTTGTTAGCGCCCGATGATACAAAAGGTTTGTTATACAGTATTTTATCTTCATTTCCATTGTATGATCCTGTGGTATATCAAGCTTTCTAATTTCATACAAATCACAGGAGGTGATGCAAAAGATTCTTCTTCCACTTCTTCCACTACTCAAGGTCTAAATAGGTGATGTACACATACTTCATCCTCATAACCTACTCATACTTGATCATCATATCAGCTCTTGTTTTACACTTCTTCAATGAATAGTATGCCCAATATCTTGAACAGAAAATTTTACCTCATCTCGTAATTGCAGGTTGTCCATGCTACAAACAGAAGAGTGTGAAGTAAACGACGTTAAGTCATTCATGTATTCAATACTAGCAAAGGGACAGTTTGTCATGGCAAAGGCAAAGGTGACTTGACATGGAAAAGATAAATTTGTTTATTACGAAGATGGTAGATCTTCTAACTATTCACGTAATGACTCCCTTTCAGGCTGCTTGCTCTCTCTCAGTAGGACTAGGAGAGGAAACTTTAAATGCATCTTCGGTACTTGTGATGCCAATGGTCTCTTCAAGAACGACAGGCTTTAGAGGAAATGTTTTTGACCGTGCAAAGTTCATTCCTCTAAGAAACCCTGGTAGAAGCAATACTAACATCGATGAAGATGAAGATGATGATGATGATGAAGACACAGATACGAGGGACAGTAGGTTATTGTTGTCCTAGTGCTATAGATATTGGTGGCAGTATATTCCACGTCTGTCAACCATATAGCTATTATTTTTTTCTCTTTTGTCTTTGTATTATAGATGTTTATAATTGTTCATAATAGTACCTATGCAATCTAAATTTCTCTGGGTGGATTCATTACGAACTCAACTGGTCAGTCAATTTATTAGCTCGTAATCATAGTTAAGGTGGTCAGCATTTTGTGTGGCTTCATTACAGAAAAAGTTGGTGCTGTTTGGATCCTAGTGTTACTCTCACTCAATTATATGTGTAGGTACGTATGTAATGTGGATTCTGGACTATTCAGTTTACTGAAGTTTTGTGAACTATACAAAGCTTAGATGTCAAAGAGTCTCGACATGAGATTTAAGAACTCACAATTTATTGTAGTTGAATTTTGATACTTCTACTTAAGTAATGTTGTTTTATCATGCATAGGTAAGTACAGAACTTTTCCTTCTCATTGCTATTGGGAGGGAATAGCATGAAGTGCTATTATTCTCTTCTGTAAGCAACTTGTCATGCTAATTAATTTATGTAGTCGAATATTTGTCTCTCCCTGTGGACATAAAACTGAAATTACAGACGGCAACTCGTGTGCTTGCACATATAGATAAAGAAAAGAATAACATTTCTCTTACTGCTTCGTTCTGTTTGGTTTTGCAGATTTAGAGGTGGAGGGAGGCGACCCTGAGTAAAAGTCTTGCTCTAAATGGGTGAATCTCTCTGTCTAGGTGCCAGACAGTTCCACTGAGGAAGACCTGATCGCCTTCTTTTCATATTGCGGCAGGAGAATTGGCAAAATTCATGTTCAAAGGTAATCTGAACGTTTATGATATTTCCACTAGTTTTTTGTCGATACATAGTGAATTCTATTTGTAATACTGACAGGGATGATGATCAGTAGTTGGTCTGTGACTTTCAAACAACCTTATGCCTTTCGAACTGCTCTCCTCTTGAACTTAAGTAGCATGCTGTTAACCGAAAGAAACTAACTTATGGAGGTCCTGATGTGTATGATGTATTTTCAGTTACAACCAGAAAACTGTGGCTTGTTTTTATTCAATTGTATTCAAAATTGTCAAAAAATAGTTTCTTCAAAGTATATCTTCATGAGATTACTATGATTCGGTCAGCAGAACTTTATTCGTTTTCAATCACCAACTTTAATGAATTCGTAACAATTTCCACATATTTGGTTCTTGTGCCGTGAAATAGGAGTTCCGCGATTTGGTTTTAACAAATTTCTGCCATCTATAGGTGTTCCTATATTACCTTGCTCCTAAAAGGACACGGACCCTGAGGTAAGTTTCAGCTTCTCTTTTATATCTGTGTTTACCAATATGTTTATCATTTGGATAAATGGATCTTGATGCAAAAAAGAAGATAAGCCACTGACTCGTGAATTTAACGCGATAGTTTAGACAAAATTCATCTAAAGATGGGGCTGGATTTATTATATTGGATTTACTCTCAATTTCAGTATAGTGTTTTGTCTACTGGCCGAAACTTTATTACACGTTTGGCATCTTTCCCCGTGTATTGTAGTAAATGAATTCAGTCTTCACCTTGTTCTACTTTTCCAAATATAGAGTTCTACAGAACCTTACTCTGATGTGTGTTTGAAAGAGAAGCCCATCATGTGAGACCTAGAGGAATTCTTGCATAGCTTTTTTTTTTCCGGCCACTTGCACCTTCAGATGAAAATGTGGAGGAGGAATGTATTGTTGCATAGTGAGTTCCATCAAGCATATATGCTGTAGTATTGCTTTTGTTCCTAATCCTAAATGGAACGTTTACCATTAGTTCAAAGTAGCCTTACTCTGAAAATCTTTCAAAGGACATGTAGTGTTAGCAACTTAGACGCTTCATCTGCTTCTGCTCTTTTAAATGTGAACCTGCATGAGTAAGGTTTCGATCACTCCTTTTTGCGTGAACTTGCTTGGCAATCAAAGGTGGTGACAAACCCTTCCCTTTCGCCGACAGATCCCTCCCTTGACTGGCACTCTTTATTTCAGGATTTACATATCCATTGTTTTGAAGGGCATAACTAGAAATCATGGTTATAACTTACTGACTTTTGTTGTTGTAAATAGAAAGTTGTTTCCTTGAGACTTCTTACATGAAAATGATAGAACGTGTAATAAATGTTGGTTTTGTTGCTTGGGAAGCAACTCAAATGTGATTCAAACAGGCATTCTTTTTTTTAGTCCCACATGGGAAAGGATAAAAAGTTCTCCTTTGCATATAATGTTTTACCCGGCTTAGTGGTAAGTGGGTTTTGTGCCGCACACTTAGCGCTTCGCACTTAACACGCCACGGACCGGACCGGGGGTATAAAGTAATTTTCCAATTCCTTTTTAATTTTATTTGATTTAATTTTTGAATCATTTGTGGTCTTCTGTATACCTGTTATTACATAATATTCTGGATACGAAAGGTAGTCCATAGAGATTTTTTAAAACAAAACAATTTATCTGTTTTGATACGAAAAAAATCTTCTTGCTCTCTCTCTCTCTCTCTCTCGTCCGAAAGGTAGTTCGCACAGAAGAGAAACACAATCAGAATCTCTCATCAGTTCAAATCCTCTTCCGTCCAACTCCTCCTCCGGGCAAAGGCTGAGATCGTTTGTGGGATTCACCATCGGGTGCACGGTGTTGTGGATCAAAGAAATTTGTTGTATCTCGGGGATAGATTGTCTGGAAGCCGTTGCACTGTTCGTGGGACGAAATTCTATTCTAAGGATAGCGTTGTAATGTGCCTTATGATTTGCATGTGTTAGAAATTATGTCCAACAATAAATGTTGTAAATTGTACTGTTGTGCGACAGGAGTCAACATTTGAGAGGCTATGTGACTTCTTTTACTGTAATTGACATTATTTACAACTAAGCAGAAAAAATTCTCTCCTTTCTTCCCTTCAAGCTTGGAACTTCTATTGAAGCTTAAATTTCTTTCGAAATGCTACTAAGCCTTCCTGGTCATACAGAGATGTGACTTCATTCCTGCAGCACACTCCACAGTGCAAGCAGCGACATCACAAGGAAAAATAGATGTTAGCCAAGACCATTGATCTTGTTGTTAGGATATGGCTCATATATAAGTAATCCTAGTAATACTAGGAAGGAAGAAAAGTTTTAGTCAAAATCTTAATTATATTGGTTTTCCAAAATGATTAGATTTCTATATATGGATACATGATGTGCTTTATAAAAGGGCATATAGTTTCTGGTAGTAAGGTCGGGCTAGGGATAAGCCTGACAAGACTTCGGGCTTGACAACTCCCCTCTACAGGGCAACCCCCAGGTCATTTAATTTTCTTAGGACTGATCCAGTCCAAATCCAACTTAAACTTATATATTTTCAATAGGGATGAAGTACAACCAAAATAAGATTCGACAAAGGCAACCCAACCCTCCGATCGCTCCTGTCTGGTAGATTATTGTGCTTAAAAGAGATGTTGGATAGCTATCAATAGATTGAGAGAAAGAAAGTGAAGAAATAGAGAGGTTGAAGAAGAGAGATTGAGTTTCTCAAATCTTCTTGGGTGTAATATTTGAAATTTTTTGGATTCTCTTTGTGTACTTTCTCTGGTACTAGGGATTACAAAGTTATAAAAATCTTACAAAGTCATGTAACTTATTTAGTAGTTATCTCTCTTTTTCGTTACTTTTTACCGGTTAGAGCTTCTACTTATATTATTGCGCCTTTGTCTTGTATATTGTGATCTTTATTTTCTGCAAGAGTTCGTTACCATATTCGGTGTTGCGAGTGTCGGTTCATCGCGGAAGCTATCTTAGATTTTTTTTTTTTTGCTTTTATTCCCAACAAAGTAATATCAGAGCCAGGTTGAAGATCCAGAAGATTAGTAATGGCGACGAATTTTACGAAAATGCTTAGACGATTCGAGATGGAGAATTTTACGCTTAAATGATTCAAGATGGAGAAGTTTAATGACAAAGGAAACTCCAGTCTGTGCAAGAGAAGGGTTAAAGATCGTTTGTTGCAACAAGACCTTGATAAAATCTTGCTAGGGAAATCCAAGAAGCTAGAGACAACGAATAATGACGACTGATAGGACATTGAGCTGAAGACTAAAAGTTCCATCAGGATGTGGTCGAAAATGTTCTCTTCAACATTATAGAGAACAAACTACAGAGCTTTAGAAAAAGCTGTAGAGGCTATATATGTTAAGTATGTCACGACAGGGTTCTACTTGAAACAACAACTATATGGCCTAAGGATAAAGGAAGGTAAATCTACTAGAACACTTGAACATGGTCAACGATCTTTTGAAGCAACTTCACACCATTAGTGCAAAAGTGGAGGAAGAATACAAGGCCATTTGCTTCTTACTTCAGTTTCCTCTTCATATAAGAACATAATGACTATGCTTTTGTATAGGAAAGGTATGGTGAAACTGGTGAAATCACTGCATCATTTTTATCTAATTAGTTGTTGAAAAGTCATGTTTTTGAGGATGAACAATTGGCAATGGTGGCAGACGGAAGGACTCTTGATAAGGGATCGAGAGCGGCACATTCTTGACAAACATCAAAAAAGAAGGGCACTTATTATCATTGCAAGAAATTCAGCCACATTAGAAAAAATTGTCTACAATGTACAAAGAAAATTAATAATCATGAAGATGAAGTTGTTGGTATTTTTGCCTTTAGACAAGGAAAGATAGTCCCACATCGGCTACACCAAATGATAAGTATCTCAATATAATGCATTGCTTGTGTTGAGGTGTGCACATGAGGTGTGGTGGGGCACAAGTGTGTGCCATGTAGGAGTATTTTCCTAGAAGGAAAAATAATTAATTCTAACAAAGATGCAAGTTGATTTTTGTTGATCGAACTCGGACTCCAGGATGCCTCGTGCATGCACGGGCGTGTGTTCGGGGGGTAGGCATGAACTGTCACTCGACTATGTTGATTGTGGGATGATGTAAAATATTAAACTCTATTTTAGAGTATTTGTATTTTAGTCCCACATCGGATAGGAGAAATGGTGAAGTCTCACTCCACTCTATAAATAAGAGCCCCATGGCCTCCTTTCTAAGATGTACCAAAGAAGAGAGTTAAGGGAGTCCGTAAAGTTCAGGGAGCCCGTTCAAGTCACAAAAAGTTGACTGACGAGCATTCCAGAAGTTCTCTAAGAACTTGCTGGTTCCTGGAAGCGGATCGTATAAAGGCGAATCTTGCTCTGAGCAACGGTGATCTGATCACCCCAGCAAAGCTGTCTTTCTCTTTCTTTCTTTTTTCTCTTCTCCTCTGATCTTATCAGAAACCACTTGTGCTTCTCTGATCTAATAAAAAATTGCTTGTGGGCTTTCGTTGCTACTGTTACGAAATTTACTTGTGCCTTCTTCGAAGTGTAACATTTGATTTCGTCTCTCTGAATGCTCCGAGATCTCAGTTGTGCACTTTCTTCGAAGTGTTGCCAAATCACTCTGTCGACTCACGTTCTTCCATCTAAGACCTGTTTCGGGAATAATAATCTCAAAGCAAGATTTAGATCCGAAGGAGAACAACCGTGCAAACCTTCTCGACACAAGTTTTAACAAACTTGAAAAGTTTGACGGGGAGCATTACAACATCTGGAAGAGAAAGGTCAGCCTTAATCTTCAATTCATGAGCGTAGACTACGTGTTGACAGATCCTGAGCCTTTAATTCCAGAAGGTGAAAATGCTCGAAGGGTCACTGAGGTCACTGCTCTGCAATCCAAGTGGAGGATAGATAACAACCTTTGCAAGTTGCTTATCTTAAACTCTATGGAGGACTCTTTGGCATAGTCATACAACAAGACAGTCCATGCTAAGGACGTCTGGGAGTCTGTAGAGAATCTCTACAAGGTAGATGAGAACAGGAACAAGATCCACGTGACTGAAAAAGTCTGGAAGATGCGATTTGAGGACGACAAGACGATGTTGCCTCAAGTCAAAGAATTTCTCAAGTTACGTACGTCAGAAACTTGAGGATGACGGCATGCCCTTGGTCGATGCATTTGTCGTCGGGGGCATTTCGCCAAGCTCCTACCTGGGTGGAGCAATTTCATCGCGAACATGCGCCGCAAGAAGATGGAAGTGGATCTTGAACACCTTTTGCACTGGATTCATGTTGAAGACGAGATGAGGGCTCAAATCAAAGTGGACACATTGTCCAAACAGGTGGCTGAGGCCAATCTGGTGCAAGATGGAGACTCCAGAAGGAGAAAAAAGGCTCCTTACAACAAAAAGAGGGATGTTCACCAACTGAAGGTGAAGTCGGCTCAGTTCAAGCTAGTCCAAAGCACCTGGGACTTGTTTCAACTATGGCAAAAAAGGCCACTGGAGGAAAGACTGCAAGAAAAAACCCAAATAGAAAGAGTAAGGGGAGGCTAACTTTGTTGATATGATTACGTAGGTTAACTCAGCCAGTGTTGACACAGATTGGTGGATAGACACTGGGCATCATGCCATGTTTGCTCAAAGAAGGAGTGGTTTACCACATATAAGCCTACATCTGAGAAGGTTATAGTGGCGAACCAGACACAAGCTGAAGTGAAGGGGATTGAGACGGTGGTACTGCGACTGACCTTGGAGAAGTTGCTGACGCTTCAGGAGGTGAATCATGTACCAGTTATAGCCAAGAACCTGGTCTCAGGAAGTCTGCTCTGCAACGCAGGCTTGAGGATGGACATTAACGTTGGTCAGGTGGTTATGTCTTATAAAGGAACATACTTCGAAAAGGCTTATTGTATCGAAGGGATATTCAAACTTTAACTTGTAACTCCAGTTGAAATGATAAATGCAGTCTCTATTTCTGATTATTCTCTTGAGTTGTGGCATAATAGACTAGAACATGTTCATTGTAAAAGAATAAACAAGATGTCTAGTTTAGGGCTTATCTCCCAATGTGGGGGTAAGGAGTTGGAGAAGTGTGAGGTCTGTGCACAGACGAAGATCACCAGAAACTGTTCAAACGGGTAAACCAAAGTACATATCTTCTGGAGTTGGTACACTCAGATATCTGTGACTTTAAACAGTTCTCCACAAAGGCCGAAATGAAGTATTTCATTACTTTCATCGATGATTTCTCAAAGTACGCATTCGTGTATCTGTTCAAGTCTAAAGATAAAGCATTTGAGAAATTTAAGGACTTCAAGACTGAAGCCGAACGTCAAACCGAACAACAACTTAAGAGACTCAGAAGTGATCGAGGTAGAGAGTATATGTCTCATGAATTTGCATCGTTCTGTAGAGAACATAGAATTGTTAATGAGACGACTGCTCCATACTCCCCTCAATCAAATGGTGTTGCAGAAAGGAAGAACAGAACGTTAACAGAGATGATAAACTCAGTGCTGTTGACTGTGGGTCTTTCAAATTGCTTCTGGGGCGAAGTAGTGCTTACGGCTACTTTTATTCTGAATAGAGTACCGTATGCAACTTTCAATGTCACTCTTCATGAACTCTGGCTTAAGTTCAGACCCAACTTGAATGTTATTCGAGTGTGGGGGTGTCTCGCGTATGTAAAGCTTCCGAATTTGAAGATTCAGAAGCTAGGTACAAGAACTACGAAAATAATCTTCCTGGGTTATGCCAATAAGAGTGATGCTGGGAGGTTCCTTGATATTGAATCTAATCATATCATTGAATCTCACGATGCAGAATTCTTTAAAAATAAATTTACAAGGCACAAGAACATTGTTCTCACATATATTATGGAGAATAGTATGAGTACACAGGAGGCTGAAGCTCCTTACAAAGATGTAATCCAAGAAGAAATTGTTTTGCAAGAACAACTATTGAACCAGAACTCATAGTACCTGTTTCTAAGTGAATGAGAAGACATAAGGACTTCGGAGAGAATTTAGTCACCTATCATGTGGAAGTAGATCCGCTTACCTATGATGAAGCTATAAAGACCAGAGATGATGTCCTCTGGAAGGAGGCTATTAATGATGAGTATGATTCGATAACCTCCAACAACACGTGGGTGTTGGTCGATCTGCCTGAAGGAGCAAAACCAATCGGATGTAAATGGATCTTCAAGAAGAAGATGAAAGCCGATGGAACTGTTGATATAAGTTCAAGGCTAGGTTGGTAGCCAAGAGGTTTTCTCAGAAGCAGGAGATTGATTACTTTGATACTTATGCTCCAGTAGCACGGATGACGACCATCAGGAAGTTGATTTCTCTAAGTGCAATTCACAAGCTAGTTATTCATCAGATGGATGTCAAGACTGTTTTTCCTAAACGGTGAGTTGACTGAAGAGATTTACGTATAACAGCCAGAAGGATTCGTCGTCAAGGGCCTCGAAGACAAAGTTTGTAAGTTGGTGAAATCTCTGTATGGTCTGAAGCAAGCTCCCAAGATGTGGCATGAAAAGTTTGATAAAGTCATAAGATCAAACGACTACAGGGTCAGCGAGACGGACAAATGTGTATACACAAAGTTTGCTGACGGGAGAGGAGTTATCGTTTGTCTGTACGTAGACGACATGCTGATCTTGGATACAGATCTAGCAAGTGTCACTGAGACAAAGAAGTTCATCTCGTCTAAGTTCAGCATGAAGGACTTAGGGGAAGCTGATGTTATCCTAGGGATAAAGATCATCCTGACGGATACTACTGGAGTGACATTGTCACAGTCTCATTACATTGAGAAGATGCTCACACGCTATGGGTATCAAGATCTTCCAGGGATAGATACGTCGTATCGGTGTGACAAGAAGCTGAAGCCAAATCCAAGGAAAAGTGTCAGACAGTTGGAGTATTCAAGCATCATCGGGAGTTTGATGTATACGACTACAGCCACAAGGCCTGACATAGCTTTTGCCGTGGGGATGCTGAGTCGGTTCACGAGCAATCCAGGTGTGGAGCACTGGAAAGCTGTGAAGAGAGTTATGAGATACCTCAAAAGAACTCAGAAGTATGCATTGCACTACTACAGAGATCCAACAGTAGTAGAAGGCTTCAGTGATGCAAGCTGGTGCTCAGAAGTAGAGAGTGAAAGGTCCACAGGAGGATACGTATTCTCAATGGGTGGAGCTGTTATATCGTGGAAGTCGAAGAAGCAGTCTATGCTCTTACACTCGTCTATGGAATATGAGTTTTATGCACTAACAGCTGCAACAGATGAAGCAGAATGGCTTTGAAAGCTCATGTATGATCTTTCTATGGTTGGTGCGCATATTCTGACAGTGCCAATTTACTACGACAACCAGGCGACTGCAGCGGTGGCATCAAATGACCTCTTCAATGGCAAGAAAAGGACTGTGCGATTAAGGCATAGGTGTCACGCCCCGCTCCCGTAGGAGCGATCGTCCTCACTAAGGCGTGATGCCGCGTGAGCCTAAATTGCGCTCACGTAAGGCAGGTCCATAACGGCCGATAACAGGCTAAGCGACGGGGGTCGTCGTACAGAAGTCTCAAGCAGAAACATTAAAATATCAGCAGCAAAAATTTGAAGCAAAATACAAGTCATGCAAAATACTCTTTTATTGATATTAAACAAAGATTACAATGTGGGCACTAGGCCAAATTACAAGTCTCTCAAACTCACTTTTCTCTCATATTACAAGTCACACTGCTCTCTCATTTTTCAATACAAGCTTCAAGGCGACGAGTGGCAGATTATGTGGAATGGCGATGTCCATACATTATGTCTCGTATAAGTTCTGACTCCGTGCGGTCGTACGCCTCGAAAATACTAAGGAACTCCGTACCTCGACGCATTTAAGTGAGCTCCATGCCATCGGGCTTCTACCTGTGCCTGCACATGAAAACTGTATGGGTGTCAGTACTCAACTGTACTGGTGGAGTGAGCTCCTCGCCCACCCATACAAAACCGACACGTTCATTTACTTTGTGCATCTTAAACCCTTTTGATTGTCTTTCTAGTCTTGTCTTAGGATCAATTTTAGGACAAAGACGTCTTGGCCTATACTTGGCAACGCAACGACAGGATCGTGCTATACTCTATTCGTGACTTCAATCCATATTCGAGGCAATGCATAGAAACTTATGCAAACTCGGCCGTGCCAAGACTTTCATTTGTTTTTATGTGCCTCTAGAACATTCTCGTACCAATGACGTCAAGGGGACGACTTGTGCTGGTCGTGCCAATGGACTTGATCGTGACTTAAGACCGAGGCCATGCCTCCTAAGGATTAACCAGATTTAATCAACTTGCCTTACGGCCCTTCCTGACTTAACTCGAGACGACGCCACATTCATGCCGAAGCACGTATCCTTGCTATAGACAAATCTTAGGCTCCATAATGGTGATACAACCGTGCACACCTAATCTGCGTCGATTCAAGGTTAGCGCTTGCTATACGTATACCTTGTTAACCCAACACGTAACTTGCTAGTACTCGATGCAATCCAAAGGCATACACGCGGATAGCCGCTCTTATGTCGACACATCTATATGAGTGGTCACTAGCAATGTCAAGTTGTCTTGGATCGTTGTATATAGTGACTATTCGCGTGCGAGGTACGATCTCCTACCGAAGGACCCGCAGCCTATATTATAACAGTTCACTTCAATCGAGTCGTACCGTTGATGAAGGCCGTACAATATCTGCAATTCTTTCTAGGCTGACACGAACCCGGCGCCCCAGGATCGTTCGAGGAATTCACCTTGGGCGTAAGTTGTCTAATGACCATGCAAGACTCAACTTGATCTACCAAGTCCTTCCTTAATCATGACCATGCTTTCCAACTTTCTATCGAGACTCCAAGTAGCAGGACCGATCTCGACGACAACCAGTCGTGTGGACTTCCTTATCGAGGCTCCCAAGTAGCGGGACCGATCTCGTAAACTTCCTTATCGAGACTCCTAAGTAGCTGTCACGTCCCAGAACCAGAATACTAGCAAGTAGGGACGGACAAGGCCAACTAGGTAATACCAAAGTACGCCAGTACTCTGAAATCATGTATAAGCTGTCAAGATATGGGGGTTACTTCTACAAGCCAACAATCAATCCTCGGTCAAGCAATCCTAGGTATCTCAATCATAGACAATTATACAAAGTACAAGAAGTATGATCATCAGACATACAATAGTAAAGTGTCCCAAACCATTTATACATGGATGATCATGAAGCTAGTAATACAAAAGAGAGAACTAGCCAGAGTAATAGTCATACATGATAAGCTCTAGCTATAGTCTAGAATATGCACATCATATTTTGGCCCGTAGGCTAAATGTCAAGAACCAAAACACGAGCTAAATAGGTGCTCGGAGGCTACACACCACAAAAGAATAATATACATATCAAGTGGGAGAATGAAACAAGAAACCCACTCAGGTACTCTGGTGCTCCGGATGGTCACCGTCGAGTAGATGGTACAGAAGATCCCTCGGGCTTCTCTATCAGATCTGGCCAAACAAAATCAGTGGGGTCAGACCCCCAAATAGCAAGTACCACAAAGGAAGCCAAACTATGGACTAAAACCAGCAATAGCTAACATAACAATGGTTAGAGATATAATTAAGTAAAAGCAGATCGAGACTCGTGTACTACCATTGCACTTATCCCGAACCTAGAAGACAATAAGTAAAGCATCTTAGAGCATAAGGTAATTAACATGTGACGTAATGTAAAATGCAGACATGTTAAGTAAACGGAAGCTTGAGAGTAAAAATTAACAGAACATGTGAGCTTGTGAAATAGTCGGGTCATGAGCGCATGGTGTCTCGTCATAGGGATCATGTATAGCTTGTGAGATAATTAAACATGTGAGCATGTGAGAACTATATAAAACAACAATTATAGGATGACTTAGGAACTATTCTGGAAGTCGAGTTACAACCCGTAAACCAAACAAGGACATGGGTTGTAACCCTTCTCATGAACAGAACTTAGTCTCTAATTATTGTATAACATAAGGATCATGTAGAACGTGTGAGTACTGAATAGGACGACAAATGATAAGATGACTTGGGAGCTATTTCGGAAGCCAAGTTACAACCCGTAAACCAAACAAGGACCGGGGTTGTAATCCTTCTTCTGAACAGAACTTAGCCTCCGATCATTCATCGACAAAAGAAAAGCATAAACAATAATGTACTGAAATAAACATACGAACACTGCCTAGACAAAACTAGACTGGACTGGACTGACTATATCCATTAATCACGGCCAAACAATGAGTACGGCTTGATACGTTAACTAACTAGGGTTATCACAAGCCTAGTTACTAACAAGATGCAACGAGATATTCCCATAGTCACAAGCCCTACAGCTATCCAGGTTATCCAGACGTAAGTTACAAGAATTTATAGTGGATACATCGCCCAGGAGACAAATGTATCCCATGCATATATAATAGTGGATACATCGTCCAGGAGACAAATGTACCCTAAGAGAGTTATCAGGTAGCTTGATTGGTGCAACACATGACAGTGTGATGGAAATGTGCCCTACTCGTCGGCAGGCTACAAGTCCACTTGAGGCGCCTAGATAACGGGATCGCCTGTAACTAGAAAATCTCTCTATATGAACTACTTGATCAATCTAGTCATTAACCTAGTCAGATTCAGTATGAATTCCTGATCGTGGTAACCAGGAATTCATGTCCTAGACATGATGCAGACGAGACATGTAGCTTGCTCACGCATACACAATACATTCAACCACAGTATCCAGAATAGTTACATTAGCAAGAAGAATAGCCGTCGCAACAGCATCTTGATTATACATGTCATGTTAGGTTTAATTGTCATGTAAAGAGTACTTGTCAAGGGTGCGCCTCTACGGGCCACTATCATGTAAGCAAAGAAAGACATACTCAAGAGTGCACCACGACTGGTCACTATCTAGTATAAGCAGAGAAGTAACGTGTAACATAAGTGCACCACAATGGGTCACTATCTAGAATAATCAGAGAAGAGACGTGTAGCATGAGTGCACCACGACGGGCCACTATCTAGATTAAGCAAAAAAGAGACAAAAATTATGAGTGCACCCCGACGGGCCACTATCTAAGGATAAGCAAACATGACAATAAGGATCCATGTAGAAAGAATTAGATAAAAGATGTATCATGGCCTGGGAGAAGGAATAAATAAAAAGTACTACTTGACATAAAACAATAATTGAATCTGTGCTAGTGTTAAGAATATAAAGGGGTACAATTATTCTCTAACTATACAAAATCATCTAATCATGTTAAGAAATTCATTTTTGTTTAAGAAACATCAAATATTGCCAAAGTACAGAAAATATGCCAAAAGATCAACTATGATTGAAATCATCAGTCACATATGAACTCTGATTAAAGTAAAACGAGAGGATTCTTGAAGCCAAGACAAAGATCTACAACTTTCATGTTTTGAGTTTTTCAATATTTTAGCTACAAAATAGCTCAAATAGGCAAAAATAGTCATTCAGAGTGATCTGCGCGCAAGTTGCGCTGCGCGCGCGCGAGAAAAATACCCACGGTGCAAACTGCGCACAAGCACGGCACGCGAGCGCACGGAAGAAAAATACGCGGGCACGCGGCACGCAAGTTGCAATGCGTACGAGGGCAAAAGTTCCTACGGCGCACGTTGCGCACAAGCACGTTGCGCGGGCGTGCGGCAGAAAAATGCGCGGGCATGCAAGTTGCAATGTGCGCGAGGACAAAAGTGCCCACGGCGCTACGTTGTGCGCAAGTACGGCGTACGGGCGCGTGGTGCGCAAGTTGTAATGTGTGCGAGGGCAAAAGTGCCTACGGCACACGTTGCGCGCAAGCACGGCGCGCGGGAGCGCGACAGAAAAATGCGCGGGCGCGCGGTGAGCAAGTTGCAATGTGTGCGAGGGCAAAATGCCCACGGTGCATGTTGCGCGCAAGCACGGTGCATGGCACACGGCAGAAAAATGTACGGGTGCACGGCGCACAAGTTGTAATGTGCGCTAGGACAAAAGTGCCCACGACGCACGTTGCGCGCAAGCACGGTACGGGGGCACTGTTCATCGTTCCGACAGTACCAAAAGGTGTGGGGAACCCATGAACAAGAAAATGTCATAAATTTCTCAAAATAAATCGAAATCAAGTGGTTCAAGAGCCAAAATTGGGTAGAATGAAATTTTCTACAACATGGTACCATTAGTTTTCAAAAATAACATAGTTTAAGAGATCAAAACCCAGAAAAATAAAAAAGTTACAAACTTAGATCTACAAAAATGTAAGCTTCAAAACCGAAAACTCCAAGTTCTGAAGAGGCTTAGAATCATGAAAGGAAGAGAGTAGAACAAACAAAATTAACATAGTTCAAGATTTGGCAAGATGTACTTGCCTAGGTTTGGAGGAGTAAATAGAGAAGAAGAAGAAGATGAAAAGTAAATGAAGACTGGAGGAGAGAGAGAGAGAGAGAGAAGTTGGTTTTTATATAAAACCCTTCTCATCTCAAACCTAACTAAACCAAACCAAGCCAAACTAAGTTGAACCAAACCAAATTAAACCAAGTACAAGATTAAACCTAGTCAAGGCTAAGAAAAATAAGTCAAAACATGGGTCACCTGACAAATGTCAGAAATCCGTATACGTATACTGAAAATATGTATAACAGAAAACAGGAGTGACAGATATGCCGTCGGTATACACTGGTATACTGGCGGTATGCCGGTCGAGGAAAAAATCTATAAGTTGGGAAAATTTTAAAGTGTTTCGAAAATCAAGAAAATACAAAACACAATACAAAAATACGTATCCGTATATAAATACCGATACAGTGAGACGAGTCTCACAGTAGCGAGACCGATCTCGTGTACTTCCTTATCGAGACTCCCAAGTAGCAGGACCGATCTAGTGTGCTTCCTTATCGAGACTCCCAAGTAGCGGGATCGATCTTGTGTACTTCCTTATCGAGACTCCCAAGTAGCGGAACCGATCTCGTGTACTTCCTTATCGAGACTCCTAATTAGCGGTAACGGTCTCGTGTGCTTCCTTATCGAGACTCCTAAATAGCGGGACCGATCTCGTGTGCTTCCTTATCGAGACTCCCAAGTAGCGGGATCGATCTCGTGTACTTCCTTATCGAGACTCCCAAGTAGCGGGATCGATCTCGTGAACTTCTTTATCGAGACTCCCAAGTATCGGGATCGATCTCGGTGACAACCAGTCGCGTGGACTTCTATCCTTTGAAATCTAGGGAACGACTACTAAGTAGTCTTCCATCTTTAACTTGAACATAACATGTTCCATTGTACGTGGCATGCTTTTTTCTAAATCAACCGTGGCTCGTGTCTTAGACTGACTTGTTTTCTAGGCGATACTATCGCTCAAGTCACATACTTTATATAACGAGCCTTGTTCTCGTGGGACCATGTGACTTGACAACCGCAGACAACAGGGGACAGTGCTTGCTATGACTTCAATAGCCCAGCCAAACTCTTGTCTAACTTATTCGTGCAACGACTTGACTAGCAAAGGCTATGCCAAGCCTTGCATCGAGGGAACGTGCTATGCACGCGGTCGACTTGAACAACCAAGCTCCTTGGATGCCTAGACTTAGGCCACAAGTCGTGTAATATGACTTAAACTACGGGACAGGCAAAGGCTGTGCCAAGCCTTGGACGACGGGACCGTGCATGCTTATTAAGCATATACGCAGGCGACGCCGATGACTTAGGCTAATTCCAGCTTTGTGGCGAATACCAAATTGTCCTTCTCCCAAGCCACGGGACGAAGGATCGTGTGTCATTTTGAAAGCACGCTGAGCAAACTTCTAAGCAGACCGTGGGACCTTTTTCCATGTTCTAACATATTCTGACCCGTCGGGATTATTTTTTTAGCTATGTGGATGCGTCTCTTATATTATCGAACCTAACTTGTGCAAGTTGAAAACATGCGATTTATTATGTGAAGGCTAAGATGAGGCAAGTTCACCGAAATTACCCCACCTAAGCGAGGGGTCGCCTCGACCGAGCGAGTCTTCGAGCGGTCGTTGCAAGGTTGAGTTCGAATGCCGTCGGCGTTTCGATTCCTCCGATTGACTGAGCGGGACGGGCCACTACATCATACAACACTCAGAAAAAGTTTCGTCCTCGAAATTAACTGAGTACTTACTCATCGACTTATCACTTTACTCAACATTCTATAACTCTCGCACACACTAGGCCTATGCGTTTCTTTAATCCGAGCCACGCTCGCACTACCATCAATCTTTCCTTTAACACGATTTCAAAATCCTCGAAACTTTTCTATTCCTTAAGTCTCACTTGAATTCAACGTATCACTTGGTTGGATCATGCATATATCTCAGGCGTCCCCAAAATACATGCATTTCAGCCAAGCCGTGTGATAGAGAATTCGCCATTCTCACTCGAGTCGTATCGTGCACATATTCAGGCGTCCCTGAAATATATACATGTCAGCCGAGTCTCGTGAGTGGGTATGTCATACTCTAGAATAATTCTATCCATCTATACCAATCCTCAAGATCAATCATTCCAATGCTAACTCTTGCAACATGGACGTATCGCCTAACCCGCTAGGCCATTTCTCAAGGCTAAAGTCAATGTCAGGATTAGAATGATAGTTTCCATATATATATATATATATATATATATATATATATATATATATATCCTATTCGCACTTACAACACTTAGTCCAAGGGGTCTGAGTCATTCATCAAAGCCATCCTATACTGAGTCATATTCAACCATTTCCTCGACATATCAATATCGTTCATCCAACAAGTAACTCGCATGGTCTATCTCTTCAAACAATTTCAATATAATCTGCCTATCTATTCCTTCCAAGTCAAGCACGCTATGACACGACTTGTCGCTAAACCATAATTCTCATTTCATATTCCTTAATTTATTTATCCCAATTGCGTAATCGATCACAAGGTCGTCTGACTTTAACAATATGTCACACCCCAATCTCATGCGAGTCCGATTATCCACGGCTGGCATGAAATCACTATACAACGCTCCCACGGAATAATCGTTCTCATCGGAGCGTAAATCTTGTTTTGAGTTTAGACTAATTCATTCTCGATACGCAGATTGGATGTCCTCAATCCTCAAGTTTACTCAATCATCAATCATAAGTCCGATCAATCCTTGAATCCACCTTCGCCTCAAACCACAAGTCGAAGCAATCTAATTTGCCACTTTGATTTCCCGAGTTCGATCGTTCCCGCAACATGAATCACCATGCCCGCGCTCATGCAGAACGATCATCCCTAAATCTGACGTGAGGCATGGGCGAGGTTGGAGTTGTGCTTGCACAAGACAAGAACGTCGACATTATGGTTATCGGTGTAACCATCAAGACACGATCATTTTTATCTAACATTCATTTCGTCAAAAATCCTAAGCATAGCATCCAACGAAACAATAACATTTTATACGATTGTCATTCCTCGAATCAGAGTACGCCCGAGTTATCGCATATCGATCTTTGATACGCCTCAATACCATCGATGATATACGTAACATGACGATCTTTATTTACAACGAATTTCGAGTCGTACGACTGATGCTATCGTACGAACTGGATAATCTTCTCGACATTCAAGATCAAGTTCGATCATTATCTCCCAAACTAGCTACATGTTCAATTCATTCAAATCTAAAATCACGTACATTCATCCGACTATCTTAAGTCATTGAACAACATATTTCCTCAATTCGCCTCAATCCTTGCTAACTTAAACCATAGAGCAACATCACTTCCAATCCTTAGAGTCATTCTCAAATATTTGAATCACTTCCATGCACGCTATCGCCAATCGTGCTAACTTTTGTATAAGATTCATATCGATTTCCTCGATCAAGTCATCCGTTCGTACACCGTAACTTTTTTTCGATTCTAATCTATCTTCTTCCTTATCACTTGTATTTCGTGCTCAATGGAAGTTCCAATTCCGTGCACGTCGATTCTAATTTCGTTCGAATCAACTCGTCAAAATCTTCAAGATTATAACTTACTCAATGATACTCGATCTAAGGCTTTGCATGCATGCGACGCTTGCTGATAGACTCATTGGCACCCCATATCATCAATTGATCGACATCCCCGAAGCTATCACGTACACCACTCAGGGATGAAGTCATTCGACAAATCCTCGAAACAAGCTATGAAGCACAACTGATTACTTCGATTCCCTGTTCAAACTATTCCTCCAATTTCAAGCATAATCTGCCCATGTCGCATCGACGATAATATCGTTCAATAGCACTTATATAGTCATCCCACATTCTTTGAATCGAGTCTAACTCATTCTTGTTCGACACAATTTGTATCCCGTATGCAACTTTGCTAAGGTCGATACGATTCTTGGTGTATATGCCCAGCCCGACTTAGCCAACCGTTCTTACTAGAGCTTTTGTTCAACCAAATTTTCTTTCGTACAATTTTGTAAAATATTTAGACACATTGTATGGACATGCCGTGGGACATTTGAGAGAGAGAGGATCAACGATATCAATTTGCGAAAGCAACACGGAGTTAAAGAATTCAATCGAAAGTCTAAGGACGTAAAGTCGTACTCTAATACCATTATGTCATGCCTCGCTTCCATAGGAGCGATCGTCCTCACTAAGGTGTGATGTCGCGTGAGCCTAGATTGCGCTCACGTAAGGCAGGTCCATAACGGCCGATAACAGGCTAAGCGACGGGGGTCGTTGCACAGAAGTCCCAAGCAGAAACATTGAAATATCAGCAGCAAAAATTTGAAGCTAAACACAAGTCATGCAAAATACTCTTTTATTGATATTGAACAAAGATTACAATATGGGCACTAGGCCAAATTATAAGTCTCTTAAGCTCACTTTTCTCTCATATTACAAGTCACTCTGCTCTCTCTCTCTCTCATATTTCTCAATACAAGCTTCGAGGCGACGAGTGGCAGCTTATGCGGAACAGCGATGTCCATATATTATGTCCCGTATAAGTTCTGACTCAATGCGGCCACACGCCTCGAAAATGCCAAAGAACTCCGTGCCTCGACGCATTCAAGCGAGCTTCGCGCCATCGGGCTTCTACCTGTGCCTGCACATGAAAACTGTGTGGGTGTCAGTACTCAACTGTACTGGTGGAGTGAGATCCTCGCCCACCCATACAAAACCGACACGTTTATTTACTTTGTGCAGCTTAAACCCTTTTGATTATCTTTCTAGTCTTACCTTAGAATCAATTTTAGGACAAAGACGACTTAGCCTATACTTGGCAACTCAACGACAGGGTCGTGCTATACTCTATTCATGACTTCAATCCATATTCGAGGCAATGCATAGAAACTTATGCGAACTCGACCGTGCCAAGACTTTTACTTATTTTTATGTGCCTCTAAACCATTCTCGTGCCAATAACGTCGAGGGGACGAATCGTGCTTGTTTACAAAGAACAAAAAGTTTTATTACAAACTAAGAAAAGAGTACATGAGTACAATTAATTTCTGGGAAAGTACAATTATGAATCTGATCAGAAGACGATCACTTTATCCCTTGGACGATGTGATATCGAAGACACGAGCCTCTGGAGGATGCAACAGCACTTTAACAGAAGATTATGATCACACTTGATGCTTTGAGATTGATTTGAAACTCTATTTATAGAGTTCTTGAAATAACTGTTTAGCAGTTATTCTGGATTACGCGCATTTTAGGTTGCGTGCCTCCTGTTCACTTGCGCAAATGGTTGTACTAACTATTGTGGACGCGTGGCATCGTTTCATTGAGATGCGCATGGTCGCGAGCAGTATTGTGGGCACGTTCTGCGAAGTTAGTGGCTTACGCGCCACGTCACTCTATCCTGAACACCATTTGATCACCTTGCGCGTGCTTCATTAGGTTGCACGTAGGCGCAACGTAACAACCTATGCGAGTGGTTTGCACCAACTGCTGTAGACACGTGGCATCGTTTGATTAAGATGTGCGTGGTCGTGGGCAGTGTAGTGGACACGCTCTGCGAAGTTGATGGCTTACGCGCCACGTCACCCTGTTTTAAACTAAGAGTTGATCAAGTGGCGCCAATTTGTCAGGCTGCGCATAGGCGCAACTCAACGACTGGCGCCTTTGACTAGGTCTTCTGTGTTGTATTGCTTAATCCTCGCGCCATACAGTGACTTGCACGAACCAGCTGTCAGCATTAATTATATGCTGACAAAATCTTCTCGAGTGCCGTGTTATACGGGATTCGAATGGATTTTCCTTAATCTTCATGCTGTCAGTTGTCAGATAATGATGATGCCGTTACAGCTTCTCGAGAAAGTGTGCCACGTGGCTCTCGTGTAACCTGACTCCAACGCAACCTGACGTTGGCGCAGCCTGATGCTGCGTAACTTGATTATTTGGTGCAATATAATATTTTGGCGCCATCTGATGATCGAACACTTTAATGGGTGGCACATCTTAATTTTTAGCCTCTACAAGACCCCCTTCAAATTTTTTGAAACTTGAAAAATACTTCAAAGTTTTGAAATACTTTAAATTATTCTAGTTTTGTTTGGATTGCGCCAGTCTCAACCGACTCCACTTTTTTAGCGCAAGATGGATCTTCTTTCGGCGATGACATGTCGCTTGAATGCAGGCTTGCGTTCTTTCGTTAACACCATGGTGTATGATAAATATTCTCAGGAAGACTTCCCTCGTACCGATATGCCATACACATATCCATTTGGGTGGTTGCTGTTACATTATCCTGACTTGATAGACCCCGATATGGGTGCAGTCGGAGGTGACTTCATCAGGCGTTATTCCAATGCTCGATGGAACATTAATGCGCTGTCAGAATGCCGAAGAACTTTAAACCGAGGGTCTGGATGTAGATTTCAATGTGTTCCTCCTCCTCCAGGATATAAGAATCTCCATCCACAACTCATGGACCTAGAAGCAGCATCTCTCCGTTTGTCTTCGACTGAGTTCACGTGGTTGAAGACAATTCGGCCTTCACATTTAGTTTACCGGTTTGAAGACGAGTGCTTTCTAAAATCGTACTTACCAAGATGATTTGCTTGATAGTTTGGTTATGATCAACTGCATGTAGGTAATGCCACCACCTGTTTACAGGCTAAGGGTTACCTAATAGATGGTGCCAGGGCTTGGAGATACTATAATGCAAGAGGGACTAAGGCCACATTCTCGATGCCTCATGTCTCTCAGATAAGCCCGCGTATGTTATATACATACGCAAATTTTTATACTTCAGCCAACACCTTTACCGAAAACTTCAATCTGGCTGACAGCTTTGCCAGTGATAGACGTTCAAGAGCTGGTGTTCACACTTCACAATCCTTCAGAGATGAAGAGAATCACGAACCCGCTGACGAACCTCTGGAAGCCTCTCTCGTAGAATTTTATGATAAAGTCAATGATACACTAGATGTATCATTGAAGATATGGAAGGAGAAGTCCCCAGCGAAAGGACTTGGAAGAAAAAGAAAGACTGGAGAGTCATCAGCCCCTTCTCATCCTAATAATCTTCCTTCTTCTCCTATGGCTATAAAGAAGAGAAAGAAGACTACATTGGTCATTACAGAGCAGCCCACCACCAGGACCATGCGGTACCAGACAAAACAGATGCACACCGGAGCATCCTCTGGAGGAGGAGAGGCAACTCCTTCTTTAGTTCCAAGATGCAGCTAAGTTGCCCAAGAAGAGGTTATTAGAGAACCCAATGTACAAGTTGACCTTGATGAGGTTGAAGAAGAACCTGAGATACCTCTTGTACGCAAGGCCAAAAGGAGATTAATAGTGTCTCCAAAAGATCATCAAGAAATATTGCCTTCACAAGATATACCACCTCCACCAGGTAAATTTTAATATTCCTTTAATGTGATCTTGATTGAGTAACATATTAACACTGATCCCCCCTCTTTTTTATCTGCAGAGGTTAGCACTCCAGCTCCGATCGTTACAGAAGGGATTTTGGGGCCCATAGTTACACAAATAACGATTCTCGTGACTGTGTTAGCTGCTGCAGGAATTATGATGTCATCTCCAACTCCAGGAGTCCCAAAGTCTACACTTTCCGAGAAGGAGTTGCCTTTCACATAATCTAATCCTGATGTGACTGTTCCCTTCGTAGCCCAAGCTCCTACTCACTCTCAAGAGGATCAAGAAATGATAACGGCTCTTGAAGACTGTAATTACGGCGATGCATTTGACGATGATTCTACAAGTGTCGTTGAAGGAGACCATATTTCAGCAAAAATCCCGCTGAATCAAGCATTACCAATTGAAGAATGCAATACTATTATTGAAGGTGAAGAGCATCTTGTTGTTGAAAAGGGGCTTTCAAGTCCAAAAACTGATGAGCCTAAAAACCATGATAAAACCGAAGATCATGAAAATCAGGTCATGGCTCCTGAAGACGTTGGGATCAATGAAAATCTCAACACTGATACTGCAGAGAGTCAAACTCCCACCAACCAAACTTTTGAGGTCAAAGATGAAAAAATGATTGCCCCAACCGAACAAGCAGAATCAGGGGTCGGAAGTAGCCGTTTCTTATCAGGCGGTTCCGATGCTGGAAGTAGTCAGGCAGCTGTGTCTGAAACTACCATGGCCAGACTCCGTTCTGATTTGGACATGCCCCGTGAAATCCCATATGTATTGCCAGGATCAGGTAAAATTTTGACTTTTATTTACCTTAATTCCTGTAATTTATATGTGGTAACTGAGCATCTTGATTATAGTGGGTCCTGTGGGGACTTGCGAAAGCTGCATCGACCACATTCAGTTTCAGTTCGACTATGGCTCCTCTGGATATGGGGACCCAAACTGGAGAGGGGAGTTCTTCTATGATGCCAGTACTCGGATCTCCTGGTGTACAATCTATAGTTCCTCTAGTTACTTCAGAAACAAGAATTCCAATAGAAGTGGCTACCCCGGGGATCTCAGCAATGAATAGAGCTGTTGTCGAAGCTTATACTAATGCTTTATTCACTTCTCTGAAGCCTTTAATTCAAATGGTCATGGAAAAAGACCAACCTTATGAATCAGTAAGGGGCCCTTCCTCCTTCATCATTGGAGCTATCCGCAAGATTGGATATCTGGATAGAGTCAATTATTTAGATCATATTTTGAATGAACTTAAAGAATCAATCAAATCTTACAAAGATCTAACAAGAGGAAACATCCAGAAACTTGTAGATATTGAATGCGAGGTGATGGCTCGCGAAGCTGCAATACGAAGAGCAGAATTTGAAGCTTCTGTGGTAGCTTTCTCACAGCGTTCTGCAGAGTTGGAATCTCGCATTGTCGAGACAACTTCTTCCGTTGAACATTATAAAACTGAAGCTGTAGAGAAGGAAAAAGAAGCTGTTGAATATCAAGTTCATCTCCAAGAACTAGAAATTGAAATGGCTCGGCTTCAAGAAGCAGTTAAAGCAGCTTGACGACACAAAGAAGAAGTATTGGAGATGCATCAAATTGCTGCGAGCCAATTAGATGACCTGAGGAGACAACGTGATGCTCTTATTCAGACTGAAGGTATAGAATTGGAATGTCGAGCAAAAATGTTGCAACCTTTTGATCCAGAATTCGGGAGAGCTCTCGCAAGACAAATGGTACT
Source organism: Iris pallida (assembly GCA_029216955.1). Classification (NCBI taxonomy): domain Eukaryota; kingdom Viridiplantae; phylum Streptophyta; class Magnoliopsida; order Asparagales; family Iridaceae; genus Iris; species Iris pallida. Next base: position 16,197,539 of record JANAVB010038613.1, read on the forward strand.
TGACTCCAGAGTAGAGAGGGCGGAGAATTTAAAAAGATTAATCATTGATCTTAGCACCCAGCCTCCCCAATGAAGCAGTCTATAGGATCTTTTTATCTTCTTGCCTTTCAAATGATGTATTTTTTTGACATTTTGAACATTATGTCAATAAAATAATGCTATTTTTGTGATTCTATTACTTATTATATACCTATAGTAGATATAAGTAATAGATAAGGATAGAAAAATATGTTCAGAGGTACCGGACATGACATAACCTCTAAAAGAAAATGACAATATTAATTATATAAGTTCAGAGGTAATGTGGACGTGACAGAATATAACTCAGAATATTGTTATTTCAAAAGACGACTTTATCAGAGGTGATGTGGACGTAATAAGACGTCGCTGATACAGAAAATAGAATTCAGAGGTAATGTGGACGTGAATCTATTGATATAGAAAATAGAATTCAGAGGTAATGTAAACGTGAATCTATTGATATAGAAAATAGAATTCAGAGGTAATGTGGGCATGAACTCGTTTTTTTCCTATTGATGATCTTCAAATCGGTTAGGACTTAAAGACTGGATATCATGTCTAAAAAGACAAGATATCTATGATAATATAGATTTATCATAAAAAGATATCTTTTAAAACAGCTGGGTTTCAAAAGATAGAATTGATGATTCATATAGACTCCATTGTGGATTTTGAGAGGAAGGGTATTCCTGACTCTGGAAATACTAAAACTCTTGTTTATCTGTTTTAGAGAGGCTTTTACTGACAAATATCGGTTTTGGGACAATTTCGTCTCTAATATTGACTTGAACCAACTGATCTTCAGTCGGTGGCTCACGTTGCTCAAAGCAAAGCTCCCATTGGGTATCCATCCTTTATGCCCAAGGATCATATTTAGAAGCTTTGGCAAAGTCTTCGTCATCTTTCGAGAACTCGGCAGTCACCATATTGGAAGATAGAGTCACTTGATGGATGTACCCTACACTGGTGTCTGAATTCCATGAGATAGAATCAGAAAAGTTAGATCCTTCTTCTTTCTCGGATTCGAAGGCTTCTAGAGTCGGAGTTGGTGAAGTATAACCTAATCCCCACTTTATTTTGCTGTAGTATTGTTGTGGTTTTTCTTTCGGAGCAGGAATATGAATAGGAGTTCGCCTTCCTTTGCCGCCATTGAGACCAGCTTTAAAATTATAGCCCATCTTTTGAATTATATCTTTTGATTGCTGACTATAATGACGTAGTTGAAGTCTTCCATTATCGTGATTTTCTTCTTCACTATCGGGCGTGATCTTTTGTTCCGTTCCTTTACTAAAAAGTATAGGAAGTTCATTTTTCTTCCTAGAAGGAACTAAGAAGAAGGAGTCCTGCATTGGCTCGAGCAATACTTCATTTCGGGAAGCTTCAACTACTCCTATGGAAAGTGGTTCGAAGTTATCTAACATTTTTAAATAACATCGAGTATAATAAAGGACATCAGTATACTGTAAAGGAGATGCTACTTTATTGATTTGTACATCATCATTTATAACATGATTCTTAGCCTTCACAGAAGGCTTAGAAAGGTTGATAACCAGAGGAGGAGAAGAAAAAGGAGAGGGTTTGTTACGACGAAGGTCGATAACAAGAGGCTCAGAAGAGGTGAGCTCCCTTTGTTCCTTTTCTACAGCAGGAGGCTATTTGTTATGAGAGGAAAGATGTATAGTCAATGTCTGAGAAGAAGAGGGACAAATAGTACGTCCTTTGACGGGGATCATGAGAATATCTTTTGAAGAATGTTTCTGATCTTCCTCACTATCCATTGCCAATACAACTTTCATGAACTCCTCTTTGTACATCCGAGAGTCCGTAAAATATGCTTCAATGCCCCTGAAAGGATTTAAATCAGCTACTTTCTTTTGGACTTCTTCATTGACATCCATATATTTGAAGCATTGATGTAAAGTGGATGGTACAATGTTATGCTCATGCAGAAAGGGTCTTCCCAGCAAAGTATTGTAAGAGCCGTGATTATCGATCACGTAGAAAGTAACATTTGTACGAAGATTGCCTATTTAAACTTTCAGGCAAATCTTTCCCAAAGGTTCACTTCTCCTAGAATTGAATCCCAGGATTGTCGTTATGGTTGTCGAAAGATTATGTACGAGAATCTTTAATGCATCTAGTAGAATCTTTGGCATGATGCTAAGTGTAGACCCAGGATCGATCAAGATACGATCATCCTTCATGGTATTAACATATCCCGTGAAGTAGATGGGTCGATCATGACGATTATCTTCCAACAACACATCATCTTGTGTAAAGGTGATGTTTGGCATTAGTTCTGTCACATTATGACAATGAAGGCATATTATAGGCTCATACTCTGGTTTCTTGAGAAGTGCTAGACAAGTATCAGATTGCGTCAAAGCTTCACTTAACGTTTCTCGAGTCTCCCTCGAAAGACGGAGTAGCTCAAAAATTGACAATCTTGCCGAAGTATTGGTCAGCTGGGCCAGTATATCAAAGTTATACGGCTTCTCAAGTCCCAAAGTTGGAATCTTCTTCAATACTTTATCGAAACGGACAGGCTATTTTCCTTTGTCGGCTGTCGTCGGTTTGGGAAGAGTTGGCTCTATTTGGGGGTGACGAAGCTGATGGATTATTGACAGCAGGACAAGATGATGCTTGAGGAGCCTCCAAAACTGGAGCAGGGTTTTCTTGACCTTTTGAATAGTCTCTTAGGTAAGGTTTCCCAGATCTGGTACCAGTTAAGACTTCTTCTTCGGATACAGGCTTAAAGGACACCATATTGTAACTCTTTGCCTGGATTTTATTTCTAGAAGGTTTCTTTTGGCAAGATGGAGAGTTTGTCCAGTAGCCCAAACCAACCCAAGATTGGTTGTGAGAAAGACATAGAGAAAGAGGTACATGAGATCCCTTTCCATGATTCAAACCAGAAGCCTTTTGTAGATCATATCCCATCTTCGTTATGAGTTCACAAGATTGTGGACTATACAGATGGAAAGCTGGTTGGTATTTGGTGTTTTATTTTGATAATGTTGTCTTATCAGAGGAAGAAGAAGAAGGATTATCTGCTGCTAGGATGAAGGTAGCAGTTAGAGGTGGAAGACAATGCTCACCAAATAAAATCATATGACATAGTTTATTTTTAGTGGCCTTCTTGGACTTGGTGGAAGAAGATGGTGTTTCGAAGTCCGCCACTAAATCTGGATGGATCTATATAATTTCTTCTTTATCAGTAGACAGAGGAACAAGACCATCTGTTCGTGCAGGTGAAAGATTAACAATTTCCAGGGTAGTTTTCGGAATGGGGAAGACTCCATCCTGCACAAGTTGAGTTGGAAAATCTCCAAACTGCAAAGAGACGACATTAGCTGTTACAGTTTTCTCGTATTGTTGGAGAGTGATTGCACCGAAATTGACCATCTCCTGAATTTTACCCTTGAGCACATAGCACGCTCGAGTCGGATGTCCAATAAACCTGTGGTAAACACAATATTTAGGATGGTCAGTCTTACCAACTTCATCTGGCCGTTTAGGTTCTGGCAGTTGGAGTTTATTGCTCTTGATGAGGAAATCAAAGATACTCATGATATCATCTTCATCGAAAGAGTATTCTTCTTTTGGACGAGGTGCCCGTTGTGGTAGTATTGTAGGGGTAGATATTGGCTGATTTACATTGATGGCCAGGGCTTCTTTACCTTTGAGGTTAATAGCCAAAGTTTTCTTGCTCTTACGATTGTTCTGACGGCCATTATTATTTGGTGTAGCATGTTCATCTTTGTCAATATTAGACATTTGAATGCCTAATTGTTTGAATTTGTCAGCGCTCTCTTCTGCCGCTTTGGCGTTCATTATGAAAGAAGGCTAATCCTGGAACTGTGTTGTTCCTGTCCACATGCTGATTATAGGCAACAAGTTTGATTTGCAAGTGTCTATAGTTAAAGCATTTGGAGTTCCGAGAGGCATTTTGAGTGCTTCACGACGGAACCGTTCAATAAAACGTTCAGTCATTTTATTATATCGTTGTTTGATTTTGATGAGAGCGGACATAGTCATGTCGTTGGTTCCCTCATAAAATTGTTCCAAAAACATTTGTTTGAAGCAAGTGAAATGAGTTGTACACCCATCCGGTAAACTACGATACCATTCATATGCTGCACCAGCTAAACAGCCGATAAATACTCTAGTAAGAAGAGCATCATTTGGTTGAAGTTGATTAGTCATTACTTCAAAGTGATTGAGGTATTGACTTGGAGACGTGCTGCCATCAAACAACATAATAGTATTGGGTTTGTATTTAGGAGAAAATTGGACCTATTTCCATTCTATGGGATAGGGCTGTTTGATCCCAAGCTTCTGCAGGCCATCTTTCTGTTTGAAAGCTTCAAATTGAGTACATAAAAGTTTTACGGCCTCATTGGTATCTCCCGTTGATTGTTGAGTAGTGGATTGATTCAATGGGTTAGGAGGAGGTATCGCATGATAAGTACCACCCCCGGTACAGGATTGACTTGGAATAGCCTGCGCAAGAATGGAAGCGGTGTGAGGAGATTGTACCCCCAGATCAATATTGGTTGGAACTGATGTTGTCACAGGTTCTTGAGTCCGAATCAGATTCGCGACCGGTAGAACTGTATGTTGTGCCATAATCACAGCATGCATGCCTGCCATCATCTCAGCCATGTTCTTCAAACTAGCCTCCAAAGCAGCAATTCTCTGCTCTTGACTGTAAGAAATTGAAGTATCTTGATCTTCTGTGACGGTATAAGCAGTCACTTCTCTAGTCCTTGAAGACGAGCTAGTGGAAAGATTTGTCCTTTCAGAACTTTCACTGTCAGTATCAAAGTCACATAAAGAACTATCCCCAGAATAAGTGATATGGATATCTTTTTTACTGAAGGAATCTTGGTTTGAATCAAGAAGATTTCTTTGACCGATTGTGTCTTGGTCGGAAGGAAGATTCATTTGATCGATTATTTCTCGGCTTCTTGATATAGTATATTGGTATACTCCTTCACCGGATTCATGAATCCGATCTAAGTATTGCTGACTAGGATTGCGGGATGCATTACGTCTTGGACGTTTTCCACCCCCAGTGCTTCAAGATGTCATGTTGATAGGAGCATAGAGTAGTTCATCTTCATCCACTAGGATTGGTTCAGGAGTCTGAACATAACTCAAATAGTCAAAAATGGACTGCTTGGCTGACTGACATCAGCATTTGATGATAACTTCATGATGGTGGTTGCAATGATGTTCTTGCTGTTGGACCACTGCTGGACAGGATGGATTTGCAACCTTCCGCTTCTGTATTAAGAGTTCACGGAGGTCACTAACAGGACGAGAAGAAGTTACATGAACGTAGTCCTTGATGATATTCGGGACATGGTTCATGTTTCTGAGGTGTCCTGTACCTTGAGTGTACAAGGACGTGCTAAGCTGGTTAGCATAAGTCATATGATCTTTTACCTCAACATTCTTCCTCTGGTGCAAGTTATCAACTGGTGCAGGTTACGTTTTATGTCTTCCCGAAGTTAACCCTGATTGGCTCCTGTTGATATAGGTGCACAAGCCTGACAGAGGAGCTACTTGTGCATCTACTTGAGATACTAGTAGTTTGCCTTGTCGAGATCTTGAGATATATAGGGTTGGTAGATCCTGCCCTGACCTCTTTGGAGTAGGCATAATATCTTTTTACATAGAAGGTTTATTCTGAATAGAACTCATCTTCCCGACAGAGATTTGGTTGTCTCTATTAAGGAAAGCAGTACTTTCCAACCAATCAACGACTCGAGCAGAATGAGTAAAAGCTAAAGAGTATTTTCCTTGATTAAGTAATTTCTCACTAAACTTCTCATTTGGTGGCAAATAGGGAATCGCTAAACAGTACTTCTCTTTACGTTGTGCTAGTGCAGAAGTACGTACAGGTTGTGCCAGGGCATGAACATGCGCAAGTTGTGCCGGAGCAGGAACATGAACAAATTGCGCCGGAGAAGGAGCATGCGCAAGTTGCGCCGGAGAAAAAAAGGCCAAGGGGCGCTTTCTTTGTTTTGTCCAACAATGTGTCGAGGCAGAGTTTCCTTCAATTTCAGAGTCGAAGAAGTAGAGGGGTTAGCCAAAAGGCTGTTTCCCTTAGGTTGCGCCAAAGCAGTGATGGACGCAAGTTGAGCAGAAGCAAGAACATGTGTAGGTTGCACCAGGAAAGAGAAGGCCAAAGGGTATTTTCCTTTGTTTTGGACAGCAGTGTGTCGAGACAGAGTCTCCTTCGATTTCAGAATCGGAGAAGTGGAGGGATTAGCCTAAAGACTGTTTCCCTTAGGTTGTGCCAGAGCAGTGATGGACGCAAGTTGCGTAGAGGCAGGAGATTGCACCGCCGAGGACTTAGGAGTCCAAACAGAGCGTGTCTTGCTCTTAACAGCTGCAGCAGCAGTGCGCTTGGCACCCCCAGTATTGATCATGGTCTCGTAGGATGTCTGGTCGACTTGAACGACTAGGGTCTTCTGTGTCGTACCGATTAACGCGGTATCATATTGAGTTGTCACTTTCTCATCGAAGGAGAAAGTCATCCCTAGCAGAGTCGCCATTTTGTTTGCAAAGAACAAAAAGTTTTATTACAAACTAAGAAAAGGGTACATGAGTACAATTAATTTCTGAAAAAATACAACTATAGGAATTTGATCAGAAGACGATCACTTTATCCCTTGGACGATGTGATATCGAAGACACGAGCCTTTGGAGGATGCAACAACACTTTAACAGGAGATTATGATCACACTTGATGCTTTGAGATTGATTTGAAACTATATTTATAGCGTTCTTAAAATAACTGTTTAGCAGTTATTCTGGGTTGTGCGCGCTTCAGGTTGCGTGCCTCCTGTTCACTTGTGCAAACGGTTGTACTAACTGCTGTGGATGCGTAGCATCGTTTCATTGATATACGCGTGGCCGTGAGCAGTATAGCGGGCACGTTCTACGAAGTTAGTAGCTTGCGTACCACGTCACTCTGTCCTGAACACCATTTGATCACCTTATGCGTGCTTCATCAGGTTGCGCATGGGCGCAACGTAACATCCTGTACGAGCAGTTTGCACCAACTGTTGTAGATGCATGGCATCGTTTGATTGAGATGCACGTGGTCGTGGGCAGTATAGTGGGCACGCTCTGCAAAGTTGATGGCTTGCGCGCCACGTCACTCTATTTTAAAATAAGAGTTGATCAAGTGGCACCAATTTGTCAGTCTGTGCATAGGCGCAACTCAGCGAATGGCGCCTTTGACTGGGTCTTATGTGCTGTACTGATTAATTCTCGTGCCATACAGTGACTTGCACAAACCAGCTGTCAGCATTAATTATATGCTGACAAAATCTTCTCGAGTGCCGCGTTGCATGGAATTTGAATGGATTTTCCTTAATCTCCATGCTGTCAGTTGTCAGGTAATGATGATGTTGTTACAGCTTCTCGAGGAATTGCGCTACGTGGCTCTCGCACAATCGGACTCCAGCGCAACCTGATGTTGGCGCAGCCTGATGCTGTGTAACTTGATTGTTTGGTGCAATATAATATTTTGACGTCATCTGATGATCGAACACTTTAATGGGTGGCACATATTAATTTTTAGCCTCTACCGTGCTGGTCGTACCAATGGACTTGATCGTGTCTTAAGACCGAGGCCGTGCCTCCCAAGGATTAACAAGACTTAACCAACTTGCCTTATGGCCCTTCCTGACTTAACTCGAGACGACGCCATATTCATGCCGATGCACGTGTCCTTGCTATAGCCAAATCTTAGGCTCCAAAATGGTGATGCAACCATGCACACCTAATCCGTGCCGATTCAAGGGTAGCGCTTGCTATACGTATACCTTGTTAACCCAACATATAACTTGCTAGCACTCGACGTAATCCAAAGGCATACACGCGGATAGCTGCTCTTATACCGACACATCTGTATGAGTGGTCACTAGCAATATCAAGCTATCCTCGATCTTTGTATACGGTGACCATTCGCGTGCGAGGTACGAGCTCCTACCGAATAACCCGCAGCCTGTATTGTAACGGTTCACTTCAATCGAGTCGTACCGTCGATGAAGGCCGTACAATATCTGCAATTCCTTCCAGGCCAACACGAACCCGGCGCCCCGGGATCGTTCGAGAAATTCAGCACGCTGAGCAAACTTCTAATCAGACCGTGGGACCTTTTTCTATGTTCTAACACATTCCGACCCGTCGGATTATTCCCTTAGCTATGTGGATGCATTTTTTTGATTATCAAGCCTAACTTGTGCAAGTTGAAAACATATGATTTATTATGTGAAGGCTAAGATGATGCAAGTTCACCGAAACTATCCCACTTGAGCGAGGGGTCGCCTCGACCGAGCGAGTCTTTGAGCAGCCATTGCAAGGCTAAGTTCAAATGTCGTCGGCGTTTCGATTCCTCCAATTGACTGAGCGGGATGGGGCACTACAATAGGTCGGTAAATGATCTTATTAAAAGTGGATTCATTGCTATGGTGGATGTTCGAAGCCAGGAGAATCTGGTGGATCTGTTTACCAAAGGTCTCAAGCGCCAGCTGGTTGAAGACACATCATGTAAAATAGGCTTGAAGACACTCTGATATTGTGTCTTTGTAATTCTACTATAAATTTTTATGCTATTAGTTCAAAGACAAATCTACTAGGCATTTAGCTTTTAGTTTAAAGAAGGATCATTGACTGGAAGAATATCAGGAACAGTAGGTAAACCTTTGGAATTACGGGGTCATTGACCCAGAATCACTGTTAACAGTAGGTAATCCTTGGGAAATGCGAGGTTACGGACCCAGAACCACTGTTGTCTACTGTTTGTTCTTTGTATAAAACAAAGTCCTGTGAGAAGATGGCTTAGAAGCCTTAATGAGTTCTCGGACATTTGTGATGTCCGACGTGCTTTACAAGAAGAACGGGTAGCACAGCACTACAAAGAAGCGTAGTACTCCATGCTACAGTGGGGTGACACCACATGAGGTACCTAGTAAGGGTAAAGCCTCGGCTTCGGGCCAAGTCACAGCGACGTAGCACCGCACATAGGCAAGAGGGCCTAATGTTGTAGAATAAAGAGTGGCAGGAAGCACTACAAAGAGGCTGGGCCTCATGTTACAGTGGTATGACACCACATGAGGCAGTGCCTCGGCTTTACAAGCCATGTCCCGACGTCGTAACACCGCAAGGAAGCGAAAGGATTCATGCTGGGTAGTTTGGCAATACAAAGAGGCTGGGCCTCATGCTACATTAGTATGACACCATATGGGGCATTGCCTCGACTTTGGGCCATGTCATAGCTGTAGAAGCATGGAATTTCACAACCAGAAAGCCCATGCGCCAGACACTACATGCGCTAGAACTCAGACGAAGAACTTCACAGCAAGATCAATAAAGATAGACATTCGAAAGAAGACTTTTATATACAGAAGTCTATTACATGTCTAAGAAAAGGTTGTACAAAGGAGAATTTCTACAAAGGAAAGATCCTAAGTCTACAGCCAGCGGCTACCACGCGCCTCCAGATAAGCGCAGCAGCCACCATGCGCCATCAGTCAGGCGCAGCAGACATCATGCGCCTCCAACCAGGCGCATCCTACCATATCTTCAGCAGCTCAGTCATGTGCATCCAGCTCAGTTATGTGCATCCCTTCAGCAACTCAGTTATGTGCAACTCTTCCAACCAGGCTCACCTGGCCGAGCAGAGCCCAGTTATGTGCCGCTCTTCCAGCCAGGCTCACCTGATAAGTGCTTCGTCAAGCAAAGCATTTAACCCTCTGGCTGGAACCAAGGAAGAGAAGAGCACCGCAAATGCTGTGGCCAGAGGAGGCTTCGAAAGAGCCTCCAAAGGCGAAGGAAGACCGTGATCGAAATCGCGGCTAAAGGAGCAGCTTTCAACACAACCAAAGTGGGCAAACCCCACTTTGAAGGAAGATAGAGCCTAGCACCGCCATTTCGATCTACGGCTCTTCCGGAATAACGGAGACAAGGCCCGAGCATCCCTATCTTTGGATGCAACAGGCACCTTCCGCCTGCCTCGGAAGCCCTCGACTCCGTCTTTTGGACGTAACAGTCACCTTCAAGTGTATCGAAGACAACACAGCGTCTCATCTTCACCCTCGGGAGCACTTCGTCAACAGAATGCACCCGCATGTTCAAGTTCATGTTGGAAGTACGTGAGGGAATGAGAAGCAAATCTTCTCTCCATGCCACTATTTATAGGCCGGGCAGATCAAACCCACGCGCCAAGTGGATGGCCCTCCGAATTCTGTGCAATGAATTTACATTAAATGGATGAACCGGGCGCCTCGAATTCAGCCAAACGGCTATTTATAGCACTCGAAGAGCGAGACAGCCGCATCATTAAAAGATATGTCCGATGCGCCAGCCAGACAGCACATCACACGGACGTGCCCTTCGGCATCAGGCGCATCACACAGACGCGCCCTACAGTACTCGACGCATTACAGAGGGTGCGCCTCCACACATCTCCATACCGAGTGGAACGCCAACCGACGCGCCCACTCAGCTGTCCATCGAACGTCACCAACATTAAATGCTGAACTGACAGAGTTGGCAGCACGCCTCCCAAAGTCTGAACAGTTCAGAAAATGAAGCGTCGACAACGTCAGCATCATCATGACTTTATTTCGACGGCTACTGCTACATGGCCACTCAACCAACCGCATGCGCCTCTACGGCCATGCGTCCAAATCAGCATGTGCCTCAAAAGCCATGCGCCTCAGACTGCTCTCTGATCCCGAAAGACAGAAGGAAAGTCGCCTGCATGCGCCTCAAAAGCCATGCGTCCCAAATGGTTTGTAACTCCTAAAGGTTATGAGCCGCAGCCTCCTCCTGCGCCCAATCCAAGGCGCAGCCCACCAGATCACTCCTCTCCACCAAATCCGAGATCTTCAAACCATGAGTCGACGACACGTGTCCTTTGACTCAACTCATCCAAGATTTCAGCAACGGAAAGATCTTCTCTCTGCTACGTGCCGGCTCACAATAGCAGTATGAAGAGTTCTCCCCCTCGATCAGGGCGCAGCATCCATGCGCCTCCATCAGCAACCTCCATGTGGCGTCCCCACACCGGCGCATCCTACATGTGCGCATGAGCAGCCAGCCTGCAAAACTATAAATAGAAGGATCATCTCCTTCACACACAGGAGACTCACAACACAGAGAGAATCCACAATAGAGAATCACCGGAGAGGCAGTTCTAGACACTCAACGTCTTCCTCCTCTCAGCAAGCTCCAGCACCCAGAGCAATCAACACCTTCAGAGAACCGATAACCGTCGTCAGCCGGTCAACGGAGTCAACGCATTACCACTAAGGACCCAGCTTAAACAAAAGTGTACTCCTAGGACTACATCTAAGTCCTATATTGTATCACTGTTCTGTTTGTATTAAAATTTCAATCAAAACAATTTTAATGGCAAACAAGCTGGCGACTCTGCTGGGGACTTCTTTCTTCTCTACCGAGAAGGTTGTGTCACAGGCCGAGTGAAGGTGGGCTCCTCCCACAAGACGCTGGTAGTGTGCCTCAATCAACAGGCGTACGAGGAGTTCATTTTTGAAGGAAGTGCGAGTCCTTCGAAGCGGCTGTCAAAGCCGAAAAAGACCCGCGCAGTCTGGGTACGCAAAGTCGATGCCTCGGGCACCACCGTTGAAGGGGATGCGCCCGTCCAGCCTTCCCTTCCTGCTGACGTCCTTAGCAGTCAAGGTGCGCCCGCTGATGCAGCGCATCTCTCGGGGAAGCGTGCGACTGACCACGTTCCTCAGCCATCTTCCTCTCAGGCGAGAAAGATACATCGACGGAGCAGGGGCGCAGCCAATGCCCCGTACATCACTTCTGATGCGCCACAAAGAGCCTCTGTCTTTGACAGACTCACTCGCTGTAATGGCGAGGAGAATTTGGATGCTGAGTACTATGCGCCCTAGCGGGCTGGTACGAAGAAATCCAAGACGGCATGGGCCATGCGCCACAAACGTGCTATGCCAGCAGCCGGCCAGAGGCACGCGCTTACAATCACGCGCGCTGCCGATGGCAAGCTGTACAAGGTTGACTCAAGTGCTTCTGCACCAACAACGAGTCGACCTTCAAAGTCCTCATCTCGCTTGGGCACATTCACTGCGTGCACAACCAAGCCGAGAGAGGCAAACTCAGTGGTCTTGAACTCCCGCGCCTCCTCTGGTTGTGCGTTTGAGGTCCGTTCAAGTCACTTCAAATGCTGTGGTTCCCCCACTACTGATGGTGATGCCTGCTTGGTATTAGATCAGGGGGCGCAGCACTCACCCGACCACCCCGGCGCTTGGCCCTGCCATGCGCCTGAGAGGGGTGTGAGGGTAGCACTCTCCTCCAACGACCTGCGCAACGTGATCACTCACAAGCGCCGGTCAGGAGAGTTGACCAACAAGCACGATGCGCCTCTCACGGGGCACACTTGTGCAGTGGTCACCATCAACTGCTGTTGCAAGACGGCAGTACCGCCAAAGCAGTCGGTCTTCCAACGGCTACAATCATCGACACCCCTCCGACATCGTCTTGGGACGAAGGTGTCAGCAGAAGAGGAGCTAAAGGTTGCTTCATGCAACGTGATCTCCAACTCCTCATCTGTCCGGAAGACGACTGCCAATTCCTCGTCTTCATCCAAAAGCCAGCCGAGGAAAACCAAGGCAGCTGTCTCGACCTCTGGAGTGTTCGAAGGCACTCGGTCGAGGAAGAAGTTCTTGGAGGAAGCTGGGGGTAGCCAGACCCTTGTCGAGCCTTCTTCCGAAGACGAAGATGTCCAAAGCACAGCTGCGGCGGATCTTCATCAAGGCAAAGATGGCCTCCCTGAAGCCCCTCAAAATGACGATGTCCTCCAGGACACCGCCGGGGGTAGTACTGGAAACGAAGAGGCCCTTCAAGACAGAGCTGAGGGCAGTCAGGCCCTTGCAGATGCGCCTGTCGAAGACGAACTCCAGAATGTGGCTGGGGGTGGCCAAACACCAGGAGAAGTGACTCCCCCATATGAGAGCGAGGCTGAGAGCGAAGCCTCAACTAATCCATCCACTTCCGGCCGTGTCATGACAGTATACATGACCGGGGGTGATCTTGAGACTGATGCGCCGCCACAGGACATTGTCTAGCGCATAGACTCGCTAGAGGGAGGACTCAAAACCCTCTCTGCCTCAATGCAAGCACTGACTCAAGCAGTGTTTGAGATGCGGTCGGCCTTGATCAGGACACCTTCAAATGGTCCCGACCCAGGAGCCAATGGAGAGTCGAGTGTGCCCCTCCAACGGACACCCTCAGACACAGAAGCACCCCGGACGTCGGAGCCCTCAAACGCTCCACTCCAGGTGGTACCTCCTTCCCCGACTCCTAGCTCCACGGAGGACGTGGTCGAAATAATCAAAGATCTGCGGGAGCGCTTCGAGTCCAAGAACAGGCAGGAGGAGCGCCAGAAGATGGGCATTCCCCAGCCTTATCCCCTTGAGTGGAACAAGGTGGTTTATCTCCCAAAGTATAAACCACAAACACTCACGCCGTATGACGGGAAGGACTCTCCACGACGGTACCTGACGTACTTCCAGTCGCAGACAGGGCATCTTCCGAAGGAGGACGCGCTCCTCACCAGCATCTTTGTTGGGGCCCTGAAAGGGGTGGCGTATGACTGGTACTGCAGCCTCCCCGATAATTCCATATCGTCCTTCGACGACCTGACACGCCTCTTCCTCGACCGCTTCTACGACGGTGGGAAGGACATGACGATGGCGTCTCTCATTGAGATACGCCAGAAGGACAAGGAAACGGTTCGGGCATTCATCGAACGCTTCCGTCAGGCCTGCTTCAGGCTACCTCCAGGCATGCCAGAGCATGCGCTTCTCTCCGCTTGCAGTATGAACATGCTGCCTGCAGTAAAGCTCTGGCTTAACTGTACTCCCCCTTCCGACTGGAGCTCCCTAATCATCGAAGCTGAAGCTGCAGAGAAGAAGGCGGCCAATGCACGTCTTCTGGGTGTTAGCTTCCCCGCCTTTGACGATAAGGGGAAAAAGTCCGCAATCAACAACTCCGGACGAGAAACAAAGGGGAAACAGGCATTGACTGTTAATGCCTCAAAGGGCGCATCTGTGCCTACTCAAAAGCCTCCACTGGCACCGAGACCCAAGGAGGTTTATTCATTCAATGATGACGACACCCTGCAACTCTTTGAGATACTGAAGCAGGGTGACAAGATCAAGCTTCCGGACCCGAAGCGGCCCGATGAAGTCGGGAAAGTAGACAACCCGAGGTACTGTCACTACCATCGGTTTGTCGGACACCCGACCAAGGACTGCTACGTCCTCAAAAATTACATCCAGCACATGATCAATGCGGATGTAATCTCCGTCGACTACGAAGAGAAGACGGTGTCAGCTAATGTGGTGTCACTTCAGTTCGGCACCTTGCCGCCGACTACCACACAAGATGGCGTCGTCCCCATCCCTAAGGCGACAATGGAGGTGGTGAACTTGCCACCCACCTGTGACAATGTGAGTGGACTTGTCCCACTCACCACATCTCGAGGAGAGGTCCTCTGGGTTCACCCCGACCTCGTCTCCGAGGTAACTCAACCGGAGGTACGCCCTACCTCCAAAGCAAAAGGCAGGAAGATCAAGTCTTGCCGCACGGTCTCTTCTTCAACGGAAGAGGCGCTTCCTGTGCAGACGCGTGCACAACAGAACTCCCAGTTCGGTGAAGCTGCCGCCGAAGTGGTGCCTCCTGGCACCATCCCTGAGGAGGGTCCATCCAAACCCTCAGCAGCCAATAAACAAAAGCAAGTGGAGGCCCGTTTCGACAGACCTCTGCGGAAAGAAAATGCTTCGGGGCTAGCCAAGCCCCACAATTTTGACATTCTGGCACAACTGGCCAGTACTCCTGCACGCTTGTCTTTGTTCGAGCTCCTGCGTCTCTCCAAGGACTCCCGAGAAGCTCTCTGCGAAGCTCTGAAGGATGCCGAATCCTTTCTCAGTCAAATCAAGCAGCCTGAAGACCTCCCAACTACTTGTGCACACTGTCATTGTGCGGATGAATTTATCCCAAACATAACTTTCACCCAACAAGACATGCTGCTCAAGCATCACCGACATAACCGACCGTTGTATTACACAGGGTACATCGGTTCGGTAAAGGTAAGCAGGATTCAGATCGATCCGGGGTCTTCCCTAAGCATCATTCCAAAGGCGCTGCTATCAAAGCTGGGGATCCCAATGTACCGACTGGCGCCCTCCAATACGACCATCAGTGGCTTCAACGCTAGCAAGAGCGAGCCACTGGGCAAGATCCGGCTGAAGTGTCACATCGGCAGCCTCAAAACTGAGGTGACTTGTTATGTGGTGGATGCCGAGGTCAACTACAACATCTTACTCGGACGACCATGGTTACATGAGTACATGGTGGTGCCCTCCACGCTCCACCAATGCATGAAATATGTATCCACCAACGGCGTCATCCGGACGGAGTTTGCAGATATCGATCCCTTCAAAGGGATTGAGGCCTACTTCACCGATTCCGACTTGTACAAGCCACTTGACGAGGAGGAAGCCAACGACGCCGATGATGAAGCAGAGACGGCAACAGAGCTGGACTTGGAGCCCAAAATGACTCCCGACGCCCCCTTGAAAATCCGATTGAAGGGCAAGCCTCCCCAGAAGGCGCCTCCAATGAGCATCAAGCTATCAGGGAAAGCACCGACTCACGAAGCTCCCCTGAAGATACGCCTCAAGGGAAAGCCACCTCAAACAGCGGCTCCCCTGGTGGTAAAATTACAAGGGAAGGTGCCACTCATCGGAGGCGCAACCGAGGCACCTCTCAAGGTGCGTCTTAAAGGCAAGCCGCCGCAGTCATCCAAAATGCCGGAGAGGGCTCACATAACCCTCTCAGACCCCAAAGTCAGAGCGGTGGAGGACTCTCCTGATCCGGCCCCAGTGCTTACAGATGAGGAGCTTGGCGAATATATCTCTGCTGATGTAGACGCACCCTCCTTAGACAATGTAATCCCACGGGATAAAATCTCGTACTTTATCAATAATAGAGTGTCTTTCAATTATTCTTGTCTTCCATACTGGAATGCCATGTATACATTAGACAACGCTCTACGGTCGTTGCAAACACAAATAACGACCGTCCACCATAATCGAGTGGCCCCGTCTCAAGGAGTCTTCATAATCCCCCCACGAAGCCGAGACGAAGGCACCATCATCTCGGGCAAAGTCGAGCGTCATCAGGACCTCCCGTCAATCGAGCCCGAACCTGATACCGGCAGAGTACAAGTCTATCGGTACACGGATACGGCAAAGCGCATCATCCAAAAGATGGGCTACGACCTGAAAAGCAATAAAGGCCTAAACTACGGCAAGGGTCGGCATCTTCCTGTCCGGCTTTCGATGCCCAATAGAAAGTCGCAGGATTACTATAATCGGACTCGACGGGGGTTAGGCTATGTCACGCCGCCATCAACTCCAGAGAGTTCAGACGCAGAAGACATAGATCATTCCCACTCGTCTGAAGCATCGACGTGGGATTCCGATACCAGTATCGGATCAGTCTTTAGGAAAGTGCTGTCAGCTAACATGACATCGGCGCAACCTCAGAAAGATGAAGGCGAAGACCAACCGCCGGAACCCTTCGAAGAGGAACCCTGGGCTCAACGCCTAGGAGAACAATGGGAGTCTCGTTTTGAGTTACGAGAACCTCCCACCGAAGACGAAGTCGAGCAGATCGACCTCGGGGATGGGTCTTCTTCTAAACCCATCTTTATCTGCAAAAGCTTGGAAGGAGAAGACCGAGAATCTTTAGTCCAACTGGCTAAAGAGTATATTGACGTCTTCGCCTGGAGCTACGAAGACATGCCGGGTCTCGATCCACAGATCGCGATGCATAGGTTGAACATCTTACCAGATGCCAAACCTATCAAACAACAACAGCGACGCTTCCGCCCGGACATCATGAATGCCATCGATCAGGAGGTGGACAAGCTCTTGACCAGTAGCTTCATCCGTGAGGAACAACACCCGGACTGGGTAGCCAACGTCGTCCCTGTCACCAAGAAGAACGGGAAGATACGAGTCTGTATCGACTTCAGGGATCTCAACTCTGCTTGCCCGAAGGATGAATTCCCGCTCCCAATCACCGATGTAATGATCGACAACACATGTGGCTTTGAACGCATGTCCTTCATGGACGGGTATTCAGGCTACAATCAAATCAAGATGTTCCCCGATGACGCAAAACACACGTCATTCAGGACTCCGAAAGGTGTTTTCTGCTACACAGTAATGCCCTTCGGCTTGAAGAATGCCGGTGCAACATACCAACGAGCGATGAGTACCATCTTCCGTCAACATCTTCGTAAGACAGTTGAGTGTTATGTTGACGACATCGCAGTCAAGAGCCGCCTCAAAAGAGATCACCTACAGGACCTGAGGACGGTCTTTGATCTCATGCGGGCACATCAACTCAAAATGAACCCCGCTAAATCCTTCCTGGGGGTTTCTAGCGGCAAATTCTTGGACTTTGTCATTACGGCAAAAGGCATTCATGTCGATCCCGAGAAGACTAAAGCCATCCTCAACATGGACCCTCCGAAGAACCTTCGAGAACTTCGGGGCTTACAGGGACGTCTGGCATACATCCGGAGGTTCATAGCAAACCTCTCCGGTAAATGTCAACCCTTTACTCAGCTCATGAAGAAGGGAGTCTCTTACGTCTGGACAGAGGAGTGCCAAAAGGCTTTCGACGACATCAAGGCTTACTTGACAAGCCCGCCAGTCCTAGTGGCACCTGTCGCCGGCAAACCATTCCTCCTCTACGTCTGTGCCATGGATCATTCCCTCGGCGCTTTACTGGCTCAAAACAGCGATGCAGGCTACGAGCAAGCAATCTACTACCTCAGTCGAACACTCATCAGGGCCGAACACCGGTACAACCCCGTTGAAAAGGAGTGCTTGGCTTTGGTGTTTGCCATTCAGAAGACTCGTCATTACGTCTCGGGCCAGACAATTCACGTCATCTCCCGAGTCAATCCACTCAGAGTTCTCATGACGAAGCCAGGGTCATTAAACTCCCGGCTGGCTACATGGGCGATCCTACTAACGCCATACAACATGGTGTTTGTCCCGCAGAAGGCGGTCAAGGGTCAGGCTCTGGCTGACTTTTTAGCTGTACACCCCATCCCAGAATCTTCAAAACTCTATAAAGACATCCCGGATGAAGTCCAAGAATCAAACGTCACTGAAGGAAGCCCCGTTTGGCGGATGTTCTTCGATGGCGCTTCAAGAACGGGCCCCAACGGCCAAATCATCGCAGGAGTGGGGGTAGTCTTGGTCTCCCCCGATCAGCTGGTCATCCAGTGCGCATACTCTCTTTCGAAGTCGTGCTCCAACAATGTTGCTGAGTACAACGCACTCGTCATGGGACTCCAGCTAGCACAACAGCTGGGGGTGGATCATCTGGAAGCCTACGGCGACTCGAAACTCGTCGTAAACCAGATTCGGGGGCAATACGAGGTTCGCCATGAAGATTTGATCCCTTACCATGAAGTTGCATTGAACATCATTTCAACCTTCACTGGGTTCTTCATCGAACATGTACCCCGTCTACAAAACTTGGAGGCTGACGCTCTGGCTGGCCTCGCAGCCTCATTGGCTGCGCCCCTTGGGACTCAACACTATGTCACGGTAACTGGCCGAGACTTGATTTGTCCCAGAAACAACCTATGTTTGCAAGTGGCTCACGCCGTGCCGACAAACACCGATGTTAATGTCCGAGACTGGAGATTCCCGTTCATCGACTTCGCCGTCTACGAAATCCTTCCGGAAGACCCGAAGGAAGCCGTCTCAGTCAGGAGACGCTCTCTTCGATTCTACTACGATACAGCCACTAAAACACTGTACCGACGCTCCTTCGACGGGCTTCTCCTTCGATGCCTGTCTAACGAAGAAGCGGCCGAAGCTCTTCGAGAAGCTCATGACGGAACTTGCGGAGCTCACCAACCAGGTCCTAAGTTGCAAGATCGACTGCGACGTATGGGCTACTACTGGCCAACCATGGCCGCCGACGCAGTGGAATATGCTAAGAAGTGCCATGCATGCCAACTTCATGCAGACCTCATACATACACCGTCTGAACCTCTACATCCTACAGTCGCCTCCTGGCCATTCGAAGCCTGGGGCATGGACATTGTAGGACCAATCACCCCTCCTTCATCAAGAGGACATCGTTTCATCCTGGCCATCACCGATTACTTCTCCAAATGGGCGGAAGCAGTCCCACTAGCGGAAGTAAAAAGCTCCAGGGTGGTCAGCTTTATCAAACACCATGTCATTTACCGTTTCGGAGTACCCAAGCGAATCATTCATGACAATGGTCCCCAGTTCATCAGCCACATTTTCAGCAGGTTCTGTGACAAGAATCGCATTCAAAACGTGGCCTCAACCGCCTACAATCCGGCAGCAAACGGATTGGCCGAGGCGTTCAACAAAACTATCGTCAGGCTGCTCAAAAAGGTCGTGTCATCCAACAAACGCGACTGGGATAAAAAGCTCGGTGAATGTCTTTGGGCCTACCGCACAACGGTACGGACCCCAACAGGCAACACACCATTCTCCCTGGTCTACGGGAGCGAAGCGGTACTGCCTCTCGAGATCCAGATCCCCTCACTCCGAGTAGCGATCACAAACAAACTCACAGAAGAAGACAATCAACGTCGTCGTCTGCGGAAACTGGAGGCACTTGACGAAAAGCGTCTCCTAGCTCAACAACGCATCGAACTTTACCAAGCCCGTATATCACAGGCTTTCAACAAGAAGGTCAAGCAAAGAACTTTCCAAGTTGGCGACCTGGTTTTAGCAGTCAGAAGGCCAATGGTGTTAACTCACAAGACACCAGGGAAGTTCGAGCCCAAATGGGAAGGACCCTTCATCATTGAGACGGTATACTCAAACGGTGCTTACCGCCTCGCCAAACCCAATGGGGACTTGTTCATGATGCCCATCAACGGCAAGTTCCTAAAGAAGTACTATTCTTGACATCCTCCAAGACATGTATTTCCCCAAACAACCTCTTTTCACAAAATCAAACGCTTTCGGAACCCAGCTGTTCCGTGGCATCCTTCCGTAGAAAGATAACCACGTCCACATTACCTCTGAGTTGTCTCTCTACATCTTACAAAGCGCAACCTTACATTTCGTGAGTTTACGCGATCCTTCATGTTTACCACATCCACATTACCTCTGAGTAAACATCCCGTACAAACAACTCCTGTGTTGTCGTACATTGATCGCAGAACTTCCACGTCCACATTACCTCTGAGTTGTTCAGCGTATCCCCCAGGATCATTCCTACCACGTCCATAAATACCTCTGAGTAGGAAGATTCTATCATTTGAACCTAATGATTGCCATGTCCATATTACCTCTGAGCAAACATGTTGGTTCCTTCAAACTTATTATCTGTACCTAAAAACCAAGGTGCGCAAAAGATAATAGGTCCACATAAATCATCAAGTTCATGAGATCAAAAATGAACACATCACAAAAAAAAGAAAGATAGTGTATTTCTTTATTTTTCAAAAAAGGGAGTACAGAAATACGCTATTTCCCCAGCAAGAGTTGCAAAAACACATAAAAAGAAGAGAAACTACAGTCCCCGATCCTCTCCAGGGTGGGATGAGAGCTCTTTGACTCGACGTCTCAGGTCGGCAGTGCGAGTTTCCACAGTCGCCTGGACTCGGAGCTCGGCTTCTTGACGCATTAATCCGACAGCCTCAGCGGAAGTTTTACTCTCATACTTCTCATCAAGCTGTCGTCGCTGCTGAGCCAAAGCAAGGGTCCGCTGAGTAAGAGTCGCTTCCTCCTGCTTGAATGCCACGTGTTCAGCCAGGACACGATCAGCTTCTAGTTGAAGTTGGGCCCGCTAGTCTTCAAGACGGCGCATCTGAGCATCAACCTCTGCGATGTTAGCATCCACCGCAGCCCGCTTCTCTGTCGTCTTCTTTATAGATTGAGACAACTGCTCCGTCGCAGTCTCAGTCCCAGCCACTTCATGCTCCCAACTGCTCACATCGGCTCGATGGGAAGCCTCGATTTCAGCAATCAACTTCCCTATCTCTGCATCTATCAAGACAGAGAGGTCATTTCGTTGGATGCGCTGCAGTTCCGCAAGCCGCTCGTCCAGCTCAATCACCGAAACCTCCAGAATTTTGGCCATTTGGTCATGGCCTTGGTGAACGCGGATCAGCTCGATACAAGGCATTGCCAAAGCTTTTGCTGTCGCAAAGCTCCCCTTGGCATCCGTCACTGCAGATACACCTTTCTCCAGCATTTTGTACACTCCCTCGACGAGGAACTTCACATACTCGTCGGCATCCGCCAGCACCTGCGGCGTCATAGCAGGAGTTGGGGGAGCTACTACAGTTTGCGGACCGGAGGAAGATCCGCCAACCTCGATCTGAGAGGTTTGAACCTCAGCAGCAATAGGCTCTTCATCAACAGGGGCCAGACTGCTAGCCCGAGGAGCCGAAGGAACAGAAGGAGCCGGCACATGCGTCGTGATAGTACCCCAAGTGGAAGGAGCAACAGAGGGTTCCACACCCTTACCCTTCTCAAGCCCGGAGAAATCACCGACGTCAACGGCCACCTCTTCTACCCCCGACGTTCTATCAGCATCAGCTACCTCCCCCGGCAAAACGGGGAGATCAACATTTATCTCCTGGCCAGCCCCAGGAGACAAGACCGGCAGAAGGGTCTCATTCTTCTCAAGTCCCTCTACAGGGACAAAATCTGTCGCTACCGCCTGATCGGTAGCCATCTCTATGTCCATGGTTGAAGCCAAGGAAGGATTTGGCAATGATTCAGCCGACCTCCCTTCATCATGACAAGGAGGGGAATCAACCCTCTCCTCTATTCTCACTGCTTTTGCTTCCCTCGCAACAGACTCCTGCAGCTCCGGAGCGATGTCATCGGAAGATGATGAACTCCATTCCTCTTTATCACCAGGAAGCTGCGCACTTGCTAAACCTTCGATATGTGAAGCCTCCGCTGTGGCCTTCGTCACCTCGGAAGCTGCTGCACCCTCAGGTTCCCTCCTGACATAACCCGGGGATACCGGAACCTCCACGATGATAGTATCCTCCGGATCTTCCTCCATGAGAGACATCATTGTCGACGGGATACGCACTCCAGACGAGCTCGCCATCTCTTCTCGCCTACTCCCACCCGACTTTGGGGTACGAGGTTTTCTTTTTAGCGGCTCCTACAAAAGAAGATGGGGTCTCGTTAATGGCGGAACCAAAATCAGATTTAGTAGGATGTCCTTACCTCTTCGGACGTCGAATCCGATGACACCGTCGGTAACGATGCCTTCTTCT
This sequence comes from Iris pallida, assembly GCA_029216955.1. Lineage (NCBI taxonomy): Eukaryota > Viridiplantae > Streptophyta > Magnoliopsida > Asparagales > Iridaceae > Iris > Iris pallida. The sequence goes on from JANAVB010038613.1 coordinate 16,219,956, forward strand.
GCTTCTTCGACATAAGAGATTCAGCCCCTGTATCTGTACATCGTTTCGATCGATCGCCCGAGGGTTCTGCTTGTGATGCGGAGGGGGCACTCCGTTGACCCACCCCTGACGGACGATGCGACCGGGCCTTCACTGGCGTATCCCCAGTCGCTGCTAACTGGGTGCCTGCGATAAGGCTGGTCTCCCTGTCATATCCGGAGGGCGGGGCAGCCATAATACAGTAAAATTTGGCGATCGAGTAAAAAATGGGCGGCCACAGATCGGGGACGGGCAACGTAAAACGAGCTCTGGTACATCCGGTATTATAGTAATGCCAAGCTCGTGCACCATCCAACAAACTTCCAACATACCCCAGGGTAATACTGGGGTTATCCAACATCATCTGAGCATAACCAAATTGTCGCACAAAGCGGCTCGGCAAGTACGGTTCCAGGTAGCACTGATTCCTGTTCCGGTACACCAGATGGGACGGCCGAATACTTTGCAACCAGCGGAATCCCCATTGAGGCAGAGTGGTGGTACCTTCACCCAGGTCCCTTAAATCCTCGTTGGCCTCAAAACCCAAATAGATGGGACCAACTTTGGTGATCTCGCAACCCTGAAGACGGGATAAAACCTTTCTACAAACCGGGACACCAGTATGCGACCAGCTCCTCCGATGGAAACGACGAAGGAATGCATCTCCAGCCTTATAATCTCCTTCCGAGCCTGGGCTCATCACACTGGGATGATGCAGAATCAGCCATCCCATAAAATAGTGAAATGGCAGTTCAGCGCGCGGGAAGTTATTTTTTCTGCCTCTATCATGAATCACATTTCCAGCAAACTCTCGCAAACCTCGCTGCAGGTTACATACCATTGCGGGGAGGAGAGCCAAGCGCCGGCCGAAGACCAATTTTACGGCTGGCAGGATTAAGTTTCGAGTCACCCTCTCGACGGCACCAGATCCACCTGCGAACACGCAATCCCGGAGCCATATCATCAGATAGGCGACCAAAACCGCCTTGGATGACATTGGATAAGCAAGGTGCCAGAAGCAGCTGTAGGAGCGTGCATCTGACTGCTGGTCTTCATTTCCTCGGGGATTCTTCTCCCCTAACGTGCTCATTTCGGACAGCACCTCGCTACGAGAGAGCGCCGACGGAGTAGAAAACTTCGAAGAATCCTCTTTGTCTTGTCTAAAGACATAATCTCTCCAAGCGGTCACATGGGGCTGCGACCCGCTTTTATCCCTTTTCTGCACATAGTAATGATGACTCGCCACTTCCTTGAAGACGGCCGTCATCTCATCAGCTCTGTCCTCCAGGACCTAAAGTTCCTCATTGGTTGGAAAGTACTCTTCATAGGGCTCCGACCCCCAAAGGAGTTTAGACACCTCATACATCTCATGAAGTGCGAGCCCTAACTCCCCTACCGGAGTAAAGAAGGTCCCGGTATGAATATCAAACATCTCCAGGAGTGCGTGGAACATGTGCCTATTAAGGTCAACACCCGCCTGGGTAGCACGGATCGCGACAGTCAACCCGATCTCTCGGAGCTCAGTCCGAAATCGTGACAAGATCCAGAGCGTCAGTTTATCCCATTTGGAGACGTAATACCACCAACCCTCCACCCGAAACTCTCCTGTCGGGTAGGAGCGTTCCATCAAAAACATACGATGTGTAAAAGTCGAAGCACTATAAGCAAGCGTATCAATGGGTACATCACTGTAGAGGCTCCCAGGACGTAAAGTCCGCCAAGTGTAAGAAGACCCAGACCGTACAACGGTCAAAGCATCCCTTTGGTCGGAAGTAGAATCAATTTGGATGACACCAGTCACCGCTCCCCCCTGAGAAGGGGTAAGCTCCCAAGACATCCTCCTCTGGGAAACAAGGTGACAGAAGGACGTCAAAGGCCACTGACGTTCAAGTTGCTTAACAGTCATATGCACTCCATTCGCAGTAAAGAACCAGTCCTCCTTGACCTTCAGCACTGACGAGTCAGTAGAAGTGAGACGGTCTCCAAACAGGAACTCAGGCTTCAGGAAGGTCACTTTATCAGATGTGGAAGATTTAATGACTCCACGCTCCATCATCCGTTTGAGGAACCAATACTGCTGTTTACGGATTAGGGTCATTCTCTCAGGAGGCTGATCTAGCATAAGAGCATCTTGAGCAGGGTTTATCACTTCCTCGTTATGCTCTACTCCCATTTGGTTGAAGGCAGCCTCCAAGAAAACTTCACTCAAAAGTGGGATTGCCATCGACACTAGCAAAAGATCAGAAAAAGTCAGAAGAAAACACACAATGTGTCTAAAGGAGAAAACTGCGGCGCATCATCAGGGATTGAACCCATGCGCATGGCCTCGGCGCATCATCAGGGTTTGAACCCATGCGCGTCAGCAGTATAGCCTCGGCGCATCACCAGGGTTTAAACCCATGTGCGTCGGCGGGCAAAGACCGCGGCACATCATTAAAGACTCAAGGCCTATGTGTGTTGGCGTACAGACAATGAGACTTACCAACCACCTCCGGCCGAACTTCGACAGGCCGACGGGGAACGACAGCCGCCGCAACTTCCGCGGACTCCTTCGCTTTCTCCTTTCCCTTGCCGGCAGCACCGCGAGGAGTCTTGGGAGCCATTCTCTCGAGGAAGGAGAAGTTAGGGTTTTGAAGAAGAAACTCTAAAGAAGCAGAGGCACAGAGAAGAAGAACCCTTTCTCTCTCCAACTCTTACCTATTTATAGGGCTTGGTCGCACGCGTGAACAGATGACGTGTGATCTCAGCCGTCGCCTCGGGTTCTGTGCAAGGATAGCAGCAAATAAAACCAAAAGATCATCATTAATCTTTTTGGTTACCGAGGCACCATCATCATTAACTGAGAAGAGCATGCGCCCGAACAGGCATGCGCCCAGAAATCATGCGCCCTGACCTCCATGCTTCTTATTCAAAGTATTCCAAAACTTATTCAAAAGTTTTGAAAACTTTGAAGGGGGTCTTGTAGAAGCATAGAATTTCACAACTAGAAAGCCCATGCGCCAGACACTACATGCGCTAGAACTCAGACGAAGAACTTCACAGCAAGATCAATAAAGATAGACATTCGAAAGAAGACTTTTATATACAGAAGTCTATTACATGTCTAAGAAAAGATTGTACAAAGGAGAATTTCTACAAAGGAAAGATCCTAAGTCTACAGCCAGCGGCTACCACGTGCCTCCAGATAAGCGCAGCAGCCACCATGCGCCATCAGTCAGGCGCAGCAGACATCATGCGCCTCCAACCAGGCGCATCCTACCATATCTTCAGCAGCTCAGTCATGTGCATCCAGCTCAGTTATGTGCATCCCTTCAGCAGCTCAATTATGTGCAACTCTTCCAACCAGGCTCACCTGGCCGAGCAGAGCCCAGTTATGTGCCGCTCTTCCAGCCAGGCTCACCTGATAAGTGCTTCGTCAAGCAAAGCATTTAACCCTCTGGCTGGAACCAAGGAAGAGAAGAGCACCGCAAATGCTGTGGCCAGGGGAGACTTCGAAAGAGCCTCCAAAGGCGAAGGAAGACCGTGATCGAAACCGCGGCTAAAGGAGCAGCTTTCAACACAACCAAAGTGGGCAAACCCCACTTTGAAGGAAGATAGAGCCTAGCACCGCCATTTCGATCTACGGCTCTTCCGGAATAACGGAGACAAGGCCCGAGCATCCCTATCTTTGGATGCAACAGGCACCTTTCGCCTGCCTCGGAAGCCCTCGACTCTGTCTTTTGGATGTAACAGTCACCTTCAAGTGCATCGAAGACAACACAGCGTCTCATCTTCACCCTCGGGAGCACTTCGTCAACAGAATGCACCCGCATATTCAAGTTCATGTTGGAAGTACGTGAGGGAATGAGAAGCAAATCTTCTCTCCATGCCACTATTTATAGGCCGGGCAGATCAAACCCACGCGCCAAGTGGATGGCCCTCCGAATTTCGTGCAATGAATTTACATTAAATGGATGAACCGGACGCCTCGAATTTAGCCAAACAGCTATTTATAGTACTCGAAGAGCAAGACAGCCGCATCATTAAAAGACATGTCCGATGTGCCAGCCAGACAGCGCATCACACGGACGCGCCCTTCGGCATCAGGCGCATCACACAGACGTGCCCTACAGTACTCGGCACATTACAGAGGGTACGCCCCCACACATCTCCATACCGAGTGGAACGCCAACCGACGCGCCCACTCAGCTGTCCATCGAACATCACCAACATTAAATGCTGAACTGACAGAGTTGGCAGCACGCCTCCCAAAGTCTGAACAGTTCAGAAAACGAAGCGTCGACAACGTCAGCATCATCATGACTTTATTTCGACGGCTACTGCCACGTGGCCACTCAACCAACCGCATGCGCCTCTACGGCCATGCGTCCAAATCAGCATGCGCCTCAAAAGCCATGCGCCTCAGACTGCTCTCTGATCCCGAAAGACAGAAGGAAAGTCGCCTGCGTGCGCCTCAAAAGCCATGCGCCCCAAATGGTTTGTAACTCCTAAAGGTTATGAGCCGCAGCCTCCTCCTGCGCCCAATCCAAGGCACAGCCCACCAGATCACTCCTCTCCACCAAATCCGAGATCTTCAAACCATGAGTCGACGACACGTGTCCTTTGACTCAACTCATCCAAGATTTCAGCAACGGAAAGATCTTCTCTCTGCTACGTGCCGGCTCACAACAGCAGTATGAAGAGTTCTCCCCCTCGATCAGGGCGCAGCATCCATGCGCCTCCATCAGCAACCTCCACGTGGCATTCCTACACCGACGCATCCTACATGTGCGCATGAGCAGCCAGCCTGCAAAACTATAAATAGAAGGATCATCTTCTTCACACACAGGAGACTCACAATACAGAGAGAATCCACAACAGAGAATCACCGGAGAGGTAGTTCTAGACACTCAACGTCTTCCTCCTCTCAGCAAGCTCCAGCACCCAGAGCAATCAACACCTTCAGAGAACCGATAACCGTCGTCAGCCGGTCAACGGAGTCAACGCATTACCACTCGCTCCATTGGCACTAAGGACCCAACTTAAACAAAAGTGTACTCCTAGGACTACATCTAAGTCCTATATTGTATCACTGTTCTGTTTGTATTAAAATTTCAATCAAAACAATTTTAATGGCAAACAATAGCGGCGTAGCACCGCAAGGAAGCGAAATACTTCATGCCAAAACTCTTTAAAAGAACTCACCTAGAGTGTATGGATAGAGATGTAGGCCGTCTCTTGAGGGAAACTTTGTAGACACCCATTATACATACACCGAAACTAGGCTGGCACAAGACCTTTAATGTTCAGCCAGAAGCACAGTTGATGTCATTATATGAGTGAAAAAAATTGTAGTTATGGTGCAGAATTTAAGGCTTAGTCCATTCTTGTATCATATTGTTATTTAACCTATGCGGGAAGATTCAAGTCGTAGCGACATCTCTCCTAATGCATGATGGATAGTCACTGTGGAGAACGCTCAACACATATATTGAGATATATGGAGGATTGTTTGTATTATTGCCTTTAGACTAGGAAAGATAGTCCCACTTCGGCAACACAAAATGATGAGTATCGTAATATAATGTATTGCTTGTGTTGAGGTGTGTACATGAGGTGTGGTGGGGCACAAGTATGTGCCATGTAGGAGTATTTCCCTAGAAAAAAGGATTAATTCTAACAAAGATGCAAGTTGATTTTTGTTGATCGGACTCGGACTCCAGGATGTCTCGTGCATGCACGGGCGTATGTTCGGAAGGGTAGACGTGGACTGGCACTCAACTATGTTAATTGTGTGATGATATAAAATATCAAACTCTATTTTAAAGTATTTATAGGATAGAAGAAATGGGAAGTCTCACTCCACTCTATAAATAAGAGCCCCCTGGCCTCCTTTTTAAGATGCACCAAAGAATAGTGTTAAGGGAGTCAGTAAAGTTCAGGAAGCCCGTTCAAGTCACAAAAAGTTGACTGACGAGCGTTCTAGAAGTTCTCTAAGAACTTGCTGGTTCCTGGAAGCAGATCGTATAAAGGCGAATCTTGCTTTGAGCAACGGTGATCTGATCACCCCAACAAAGCTGTCTTTTCCTTTTTTTTTTCCTTCTCTTCTTTTCTGATCTTATCAGAAATTACTTATGCTTCTCTGATCTAATCAGAAACCACTTGTGGGCTTTCGTCGATGTTGCTACAAAATTCATTTGTGCCTTCTTCGAAGTGTAACATTTGATTTCGTCTCTCTGAATCCTCCGGGATCTCAGTTGTGTACTTTCTTCGAAGTTGTGGACACACACAAAAAGAAAAAAAAATACTGTCTTTTCTTTATTAGCGCAAGGCACTACAAATCGAGTACGCCTGAGAGATCCTGCGCTGAGGATCCCCGAGTAAAAAAAGAATTATGGAGAATAGGACGATGGAGATCGAGCGGCAGTTGCTCTTTTACTCCGTTGACACTCTGATTACAAAAGTTGGAGAAAACATAATAAAATTGCTAACTCTCGGCTCACTGGCAAGAAGTGCATCAATTTGGCTCCTGAAAATGCTCTCCATTCTGTGTTTTGAAGAGGGATGAGACCCATTTTTATAGTCGTTCTTGAGATGGAATGATGTTATACGTCCACATGAGGAAACACACTGGTTTTCATGTGGGAGCATGGTCCTGCTTTGGGCGCATAAGGTGTAGGCGCATGCAGGCTTCGTGATCGTGGGTTGATCGTGGTGCTGATGTAGCTGCATGCTTCGGTGCACGACTGCTCGTGGAGACTGACGTGGCCGTATGCTTCGGTGCACGTTTTTATCGTGGGTTTGACCGAGTCAGGGGTTGTTCTGACTTAGGCTTATAGCCTGAAACAGGGCTATGTGCCTTGTCACGCCCCGATCCCGCTAGGGTCGTCCATCTTGCCTGGATCCCTGCGGGATCGATCGTCCTCGCTAAGGCGTGATGCCGTGCAAGCCTAAGTTGCACTTGCACAAGACCATGTACCTGCACGAAAACAACTAGTCAAGCAAAAACACACGCACGCACCCATTAGTTAAGCAAAACACACACACGCACCCATTCATTGCAGAAAACCAAATGTTGGACACAGAGATTTGAAATAGAAATACTTATTTTATTGCTAACTTGATTTGAATACAAGTATAAAGCTTTGCGAACTCAGAGTACCTTATATTTTGGCTACATGATTCTCTTTGAAACTCTCTTTTGAAAATAGTCGCAATGCCCATACATTATATCCCTCTATTACATGCTGGAAATAAAAGACACCTTCAGAAGCAAAAGAAACTTGAAACTTGACTGGAATGAAACTGAAACTTCGAGGCGATCCACGAGCTCTACTGGGCTAGACGAGCTTCGATGCCTCACTTGAAATCCTCCTGTCTCCTTTTGATCTCTGAAAAGGATGCCCACAATGTGGGTCAGCACACATCATGTACTGGCAAGATACTTTTGGCCGAACTCACAAATTACTGCACTAAATCAATATGTGGAGCTAACATTTACTAGTGATCTTTCTACTTGTCTAGGTTCTTTTTAACAATTCATAAGAACATGATAGTAGAAATATATCATAAGCAACTTACCAACGTCGGCAGTCATCCCTGCACAAAATATGTTAGCACAATTTGCATAACGAGTAATTTATATTTATTCTTGCAGATATTGAAGTTGTCATTCGGGTTATGCAGGTGGACTATCCTACATGTTGGTCTATGGGTTATCCCCATGATTAGCCGCTGTGACTCTTTGGTTCAGCTCGTCGCTAAGGACTCAGATCGACTCCCATTTTCACATGGAGTCCCTAATCTCTCCTAGGCCGAGCGGTTCCAGGTGCCCCCAGATACCACCCGAGAGACAAATGTTTCCTTGTATACAAGTTGTCCGAGACCAAATGCATACTCTAGCCGTTCTATCAGATGAGACACATTTGGACTTATGCACAGATATACGACACGTTTGTTTCGTGCCTTCAGATTCAACTCAACACATACAAGTTCGTCTGTACATGTCTACATTTTCAGGCATACTATTGACAAGCAGATGATCATTCTTATAGAGCAGATCGAATAGCAACACATATTCTAGCATTTGATTCAATTCAATTATCTTCTCTTATCTTTTGTGGATGTGGTATCGTTGATCATTGGGACAACGCAACAGAGTGGACTAGAGATCATTTTATTAGGTGTACAGATCAATGTTTGTTCGGTTGAAGCAACTCATCGAGATGAATCTTAGTATAGAGAAGGAGGGACTTCACGTGCCGTTCACGAACAATTCATGCGCCCTACATTGGCACCAACAGTTGATTAGCATACTTCGTCTCTTTCTCTCAAAATTCGGAATGAATGCGAAATGCGATGAAAGCGAACAATAAAAACAAATCATCGAAAACCAACACGAACACATTCATCAAAACCAAGCAGCGAGAGAAAACATTCAACAAAACTCTTGGATTCATTTCAATAGAAGCCAATCCATCAATTGGAAAGGTTCATTGCATTTTATCCGTGATTAATCGATACCGTCAAAGGTTTCACCAAATACTCAGTTCATAACTGAGTCAACAAGCCGTAGGTATTACATAGTGGACCGCAAGGAGCGGGGCACTACATAATAACCCACCGAAAAAAAGTTTTGTCCTCAAAACTTAAGATACAAACTCACATCCACTTGTGTTGCATTCTGGATCAAGCAACGTGGAGAGATTATAGACGCGCGCATTAGTCCGCTGCGGCTGGTTGTGCGGATGGTCTCGAAGTGGCGGTGGGCCTGGCAGCTGCCCACGCTCTTCAGTGTCATTACGATTTTGATCCGTTCTAATCTTTTTCGGGCAATATTTGACTAAGTGGCCCTGTTGGCCACGACGAAAACAAGCGTTATTAGCGGCACGACAGTCCTCCTTGATGTGCCCACTCTTGCCACAGTGACTGCAACTCTGACCATTCACATAGCGGCAGTCTTCTTCGATATGCCCTCGCCGACCGCAGAAGCCGCATACGGGCTTGTTGTTTTGTTCCTCGTCAGTCTTTTTCTCTCCGTCATGATATCTCTTGGCGGGTTGACTCCGACTGTACTGCCCTTTATTGGACGCCTTCTTTAGCTGGAACTGTTCCACCTGTAGCGCCGCCTCAAAGGCCTGAGAATATGACCCACATTCTCGATTCAACACACTTAACTGGATGTTGTCATTCAGCCCTCCAACGAATCGATTTATGCGAGTCTGCTCGGTGGGAAGCATAACAGCGGCAAAATTTGCTAACTTGGCAAATTCAAACTCATAGTCCTCCACGGACATATCTCCCTGTTTCAGTCTGATGAAGTCATCCTCCATCTTCTTGCTCATGGCTGGAGGCAGATATTGATCCAGAAATGCCTTTTTGAACAAGGCCCATGAAATCTTTCCATTCCTAGCCGTTGTGAGAAGCGCCGGCTTCTTCGCCTTCCACCAATCCTTTGCCCGCAGCCGTAGGAGCATAACGGCACAAACTACCTTCTTGCTACTCGGAACTCCTATGAACGCGAACAGACTCTCCATTTTATCAATCCAGTCCATCACCTTATCAGGTGATGTCCTGCCTTCAATTTCCGGAGGTTTCGCGTCTAAGAAGTCCTTTGGCCTAAAGGAAGTGTGCCTTTCGCTGGCTGGGGCTCATCACCCTCCACGGGCTCAATCTCGGGCGTTCCCGTTGGTTTAGTCGCTGCGGTGGTACCTCGATTTGCCGTAAGCGCCGAGACAATTTGAGTCAAGGACTCTAACTATTTCTTCTGGGCCTCTATTTGGGCCTGTTGTATCTGATTACGTTCCTCATTGTCCTGCCTCTGCAGTTCCAACAATGTCATGATCCGTTCTATCGGATCTGTCGAGGCAGATGGGCGAGAAGGAGCCATTTCTCTACAAAAAGAGTATAACTTCTGTCAGTCTCATAAAATATTATGGACTTATTGTATGGGGCATTGGTTTTCATAACTCAAAATCGGGACACTTTTGAAAGCCGTCAAAGTACTTTATATACTTTTTGAAAATCGATATTTGTAAGAGGCCAAGGACGTAGAACTATGCTCTGATACCACTTTGTCACGCCCCGATCCCGCTAGAGTCGTCCGTCTTGCCTGGATCCCTGCGGGATTGATCGTCCTCGCTAAGGCGTGATGCCGTGCAAGCCTAAGTTGCGCTTGCACAAGGCCATGTACCTGCACAAAAACAACTAGTCAAGCAAAAACACACGCACACACCCATTAGTTAAGCAAAACACACGCACGTACCCATTCATTGCAGAAAACCAAATGTTGGACACAGAGATTTGAAATGGAAATACTTATTTTATTGATAACTTGATTTGAATACAACTACAAAGCTTTGCGAACTCAGAGTGCCTTATATTTTGGCTACATGATTCTCTTTGAAACTCTCTTTTGAAAATAGTCGCAATGCCCATACATCATATCCCTCTATTACATGCTGGAAATAAAAGACACCTTCAGAAGGAAAAGAAACTTAAAACTTGACTGGAATAAAACTGAAACTTCGAGGCGATCCACGAGCTCTACTGGGCTAGACGAGCTTCGGTGCCTCACTTGAAATCCCCCTGTCTCCTTTTGATCTCTGAAAAGGATGCCCACAACGTGGGTCAACACACATCATGTACTAGCGAGCGGCTTTTGGCCGAACTCGCAAATTACTGCACTAAATCAATATGTGGAGCTAACATTTACTAGTGATCTTTCTACTTGTCTAGGTTTTTTTTAACAATTCATAAGAACATGATAGTAGAAATATATCATAAGCAACTTACCAATGCCGGCAGTCATCCCTGCACAAAACATGTTAGCACAATTTGCATAACGAGTAATTCATGTTCATTCTTGCAGATATTGAAGTTGTCATTCGGGTCATGCAGGTGGACTATCCTACATGTTGGTCCATGGGTTATTCCCATGATTAGCCGCTGTGACTCTTTGGTTCAGCTCGTCGCTAAGGACTCAGATCGACTCCCATTTTCACATGGAGGCCCTAATCTCTCCTAGGCCGAGCGGTTCCAAGTGCCCCCAGATACCACCCGAGAGACAAATCCTTCCCTAGCCGTTCTATCAGATGAGACACATTTGGACTTATGCACAGATATACGACACGTTTGTTTCGTGCCTTCAGATTCAACTCAACACATACAAGTTCGTCTGTACATATCTACATTTTCAGGCATACTATTGACAAGCAGATGATCATTCTTATAGAGCAGATCGAGTAGCAACACATATTCTAGCATTTGATTTAATTCAATTATCTTCTCTTATCTTTTGTGGATGTGGTATCGTTAATCATTGGGACAAGGCAACAGAGTGGACTAGAGATCATTTTATTAGGCGTACAGATCAATGTTTGTTCGGTTGAAGCAACTCACCGAGATGAATCTTAATAGAGAGAAGGAGGGACTTCACACGCCGTTCATGAACAATTCACGCGCCCTACATTGGCACCAACAGTTGATTATCATACTTCGTCTCTTTCTCTCAAGATTCGGAATGAATGCGAAATACGATGAAAGCGAACAATGAAAACCAATCATCGAAAACCAACACGAAAACGCATTCATCAAAACCAAGCAGCGAGAGAAAACATTCAGCAAAACTCTTGGATTTATTTCAATAGAAGCCAATCCATCGATTGGAAAGGTTTATTGCATTTCATCCGTGATCAATCGATACCGGCAAAGGTTTCACCAAATACTCAGTTCATGACTGAGTCAACAAGCTGTAGGTATTACATAGTGGACCGCAAGGAGCGGGGCACTACATGCCTCCCTTCTGGAGGAGCTTGTCTTGGGCGTATAGGGCTTCTCTGGTGACTTGGGCGCATAGGACTTCACTGGTGACTTAGGCGCATATGAGTTCACTTGGGCGCATATGTCCTCATTGGCTTGGGCATATAAGTCTTCATTGGTGACTTGGGCGCATATGTACAGTCTGCTAAAATTTTCATGCTTCTACAAAATCCCCTTTAAAGTTTTCGATACTTGAACGAGTTCAAAATACTTTGAAAGAACAATGGACCGTCTTCTCATGATGTAGTAGGCGCATAGCACGGCCCTCTCTTTGGGCGCATAGAGTTTGGCTAGCCTGTCAGCGATATGGCTGTTGAGATCTTCCTCGAAAATCTGAACTGACAGATTCATCGGGGTAGAATTTGAAGAGGTCAAACCTTCAAACGTTGTCCATGTCAGCAAATGGCAGTCGCATAGTATGTAAGAGGCTGGGTCTTCACGTGGGTACATAAGCCATAGTGGGCGCATAGTGTGCAATGGGCGCATGGGCGCATAGGAATAGTGGGCGCATAGGGAATGGCCCATGCCTATAAATAGGCTTTGAAAGAGAGAGAGAGAGTTCATTATTCTCATTTCTCTTAGAACTTTCAAAAGACTCTTCATATGTCTCCCAAGGCCGTTAAGAGATCTGCGAAGGACAAGGGGGCTGCACCGAGTGGCTCTCCTCCTGCGGCAGTGTCATCACCAGTCCAAGACCCGATTCTGGGTGAGGCTACGCCTCAAAACAAGTCTTGAGTGTTAATTTGCGACGCTCAGACTTTTCTTCTGCCTGGGCGCGTGCGCCTAAGGAAACATGCTTCTGTGAGCATTCTTATGCGCCCACAGAAGCATGCGCCAGTACTGTGGTGTGCTATGCACCCATATGTTGCTGCGTTATGCACCCATATGCTGCTGTATATATACGCCCACATACTGCTGTACGTTATGCGCCCACATGTTTGTTTTGGGCACATAATCCTTTGCGCGCATAGCCTTTTGGGCGCATAGCCCTTTGGGCGTATAAGACTCCTCCAACACTTAGTTTTTCCTGCAGATTCTGAGTCTGACTTCCTCTTCTATCCTTGCAGTTAATATGTTTGTCCCGGAACTTGATGGAATCCCTTTCGGCTCTGCTTATCAAGTCCTTGGTACCAGTCTCATAACCAATATGATCAGCAAGGTTCAAGCCACGATCAGTCAAAACCAGTCTACGGAATGGACACTCGCCATACTTGAACAGGATAAGACCTTCATGAAGTAGATGATTAACGATGAAAAGTTCTTGCTTGGAGGGGCACATCATTTCAAGAAGCCGTACTTCCTATTTGGCGACAGTATGGGGTTCAAAGATGGCGAGACGATACGCTTGAGAAACCCAATGGTGATCCGTCCGAACAATTAGAGGATATGGCTACCGTCGATGGAGTGTCAGTATCCTTTGTCTTCTTTTAATGTCTTAGCCGTATGGCGATAGATGAAGTGGGAGCTAACTCTTGAGCTTCCCGGGGTCATCTCCAGAAGAATACAGTTTGACTCAGGCGATCGGAAGAATGACACTTTCAAGTGTGTCCAGGGCTCTGCATCTTACTTTACGAGGGGACTGCAACCTGGTAGCGTAATGAACGACATTCCGACTAACCTCCATCCTTATGCCGCTGACACGCTTTGCAATTTGATGATGTCGGGGGACGTGTCGTATCCCGCTGGGAAGATGCAGATGGAAGGCTGGAGATATCCATCTTCATTCTGGAGCAACCTTACTGGCTGGGTGCTTTCCACATATGAAGCCACCCTGAAGACTGCCGGCCTTTATTATGCTATTAGGGACACCCAATATGGTGTAAGGGTCAACTGGCCAATATTTGTCTCTTTGGCAGAGTTATATAACCTTCACACCTGTACTTTCTTTACTCCGGGTGGGGAGATGGGATTGGCTCTCCATGAGATGCAGGAAGTATCGAAGCTTCCCTGGGGCACGGAGCCGTATGAAGAGTACGTGCCTTGTGATGAAGAGGTCCGAGATCTGGAGATTGAAAACTCTGAGATGATTAATGTATACAAGGAGTTACTCTGCTACCTCCTCATCTGTCATAGGATTAATAAGAAAGGGAGGACCTAGGGGGCCAATCCCTACACAAGAGCTTGGATGGACTACATCTTCGTTCAAGGAGAATAGGAGGATCCGGCCTCCTTTTCGATTTTAAAACCTATGACCAAGTCCGATATAAAAATCCGAATGACAGATTATGATACAACAGATACTAAGGATAGTGATGATCCTGAGTCCCCGATCGGCCACTGCTTCCGTCAAGCTGAATATATATTATCAGAGAAAGCTGTGCTGGCAGCTTTCTTAATGATCTGGCTTCATGACTGCATAGTCCCTGGAGGTTCAGGGTCCATTGAGAGAATAAGCCGAGGTATGATACTTCAGGCTATGAAGCTGGCATTCGGATACCGTCTTGCATTGCTTCCCGCAATGGTCTGTGCTATAGGACGGGGTCTGCGGGACTTTGTTAGGAATGCGGTGACTCCTGACGGCAGGGCCAACTTCGCCCGGACATAACTTTCATATCATTTGCTGATGGGGTGGTTGCTACTGCATTGTCCTACCTTGATGAATGTTGGGCCGGTGGCGGACTCTTTGGCGGAAGACGCCTTTCTTCGTAGATTTTGTGATACGGATTGGACCGTCACCGGTATACCCGCTTGCAGAAAGGCTTTAAGCTTCTTGCAGAACTATGAGTTCTTCAAAGTATCCCCTCCGTCCGGCAGCGGCAATACGGGAGATATCTTAGTGGATGAGGGAGTTTATGCCACTAGTTTGACTGCTGGGACGTTTTACTGGCTTCAGTCTATTAGACCATCGCATCTGGTGCTTCGAAATAGGAACCATGCCTATCTGGAGCTATACCTGCCGAGTCGTTTCACGTGGCAGTTTGGCTACAGCCAGCTCATTTTGGGAAATGTTAGCCCGTATTTGGAGTCGATAGACAGCTTGATTGACGGGGCACGTGCTTGGATGTATTACAATGCTGGGTGCACGGGGGCAATCTTCACTCTGCCCTTGGATAAGCCTGAGACCCATTTGTGCTATGCTGCCGCCTAATTATATGTTCAGATCAATACTTTTCATCTCTGGTATGATCGTGAACAAAGCTTGATATTGGGGACTCGGTTTGGCCCCCTTCCTGCGAAAAAGGCACCGAAGGGCCGTAAGAAGGAGAGTGTTGTTCCCACTGTGAAGCCAGCCATAGTACCGCGGTCGAAAGCTATTCTTAGGGAGCCAATAGTGTCTCCAAAAGAGGACACGAAAGATGATGATTCTTCTCCTCTCAATCCTCCTCAGAAGAGGAAACCTTCAACTAAATTGGCCCATGAGCCAACTTTAAAGCAGAAGAAGAAAACTGTCGCCCTGAGGAGAGCCAAGGAAGTGGGTGTTGGCTCGCCTCCCTTGAGGAGGTCCTCCCGGCAAACTGGAAGAGGTAGAACGGCATCGCGGGCCGTTACTATTCGGGAGTTAGATCCCTTTCTAGACTTCGTAGTCGTTCTGGTCAAGCCTTTATAAGTTTTCTTACCCTTGTGTTTGTCCTTTGCACAGGACCCTGAAGTTGCAGCTGAGGCAGGTGCCTCCTAGTCTGAGGAGGTGCACATAACAACAGCGTCCCCTCATTGTCTTCGACCGGCAGACGACGCTCAGAGAGCCAGTCCTTCTTTCGATATCTTCCTGGGGGCGATGTCTGAAATCGGGGCCATACTGAGAGAGTTGGACGAGAATCAAGTCCAATCGGCTCATCCTTCTGCGGGTACGTTATCTTTGTGCCTCTCTTCGGATGAGATTTTTTGACTTTGATTTTGCATGCTCTTTGTGAGGCTGACCACGATTGTATGTTCCCTTGTAGACAAGGAGAAGGAACCCCTCGTGAAGATAACCCCAGGTATTAGGAAAGGAACAGAAGTTGTTTCCGGCTCCTCCAAATTTGTTGGTGCGGAGGGAGTTGTTAGTGAGCTGGTATCGGCTACAGAAGGAGAGGTTAAACAGCCTACTGAGGGGGCTGTTGCTGAATCTACTCCCGTTCCAGCTGGGATTATGGAAGATACCTGGCCTGATGCCATTCGGGGCCTTGATATTGTTCTCCTTGAACAGTCTGGGCCTGCTCTCAAGTTCCCTAAAGCCAAGACTGATGGCGTAGCCCAGGCTAGCACTGAGCATGCCGAAGGTACGAAATTACAACTCTTTCGTATTTTCCTTTTTTTATTGATGTATATATTATTTACTTGTTAGGTTCGACTTCTTGTCAGGTATCCCTTCCTGGAGCGGAAGAAACTCTCCTGGCCTCCTTCCCGATGACCTCCACTGAAGACGACGAGATAGCCCAAAAAGTCGTCAAAGCTTTCTACTCTGTGCTGAAAGTAAAGCTTCCTGGAGTCCTGAATCGGAATGTTGCCTTTGGCCCTATGAAGGCTGTTGCCGAATGGCAAGTGGCGGCCATTGAGAGCATTGCCGGCTATGAGGAGCGGGCTAATACTCTGAGGAAAGTTCTGAACGATCTGGAGGGTCAGGTAGCCAGATTCCGGGATGCCAAACAATGGAGCCCGACATCGATGTTCCGTACAGAAGATGAGGCTTTGATCACGGCTCTCGCGGAGGAGAAGGCCACTTTCTAGGCGAGGAAGGATGCCCTCGTTCAAGAGATCAGCGAATTGGCTGATCAGTATGGTCAGTTCAACGCTGCAAGTGAGGCACGTGCTGCCTCGAAGAATAAACTGGTTGCACAGATTACGGAGAAGTATAATCATATCGCGCAGATCCAAAATAAGATCGCTCAACTGGAAGCCAACTTGAGGACATCAACGTCTGAGTAGGAGGACTACTTGGCTCAGGCTGCCAAGACTGCCACCACTTCCGCCCATTTAAAAGAACAGCTGGTGAAGTTGGAGGGAGAGCACATGAGTCTGATCCTTTTCGAGGATGAAGCTGCTCGTCAAGAAGAGCGTGTCGTCGAGCTACCGCGACGTCTGAAGCCGAAATCGCGGCTCTAAGGGACAATATCAATCGCCTATGTATCCCTTAGATTTTTGTTTGTAACTGTTTCTTCCAGCCGTCACGGCTCTTGTACCCCTTTTCTCCCGTCTCTTAATAAACGTTCAAAAATAAAGAATAAAGAACCTTTTCAAAATGAATGTGGTTTTTTGAAATATCGGAAATAGAGGTAATATGGACGTAGTAAGGATATTTCTGATGGGTATTTCGCTGGGGAATTTGATGTGGACTCTTTATCCGTTTTATATTCAAGCTTTTTTTAATGTAGATAATAAGTTGAATGAAGCTGCTAATAGAGGTAATATGGACGTAATAACAGAGGATGTTCTGTATCTGACCAGAGGTAATATGGACATGGAAAGATATAGAACATTAGATGGGAGTGGATAATTCAGAGGTAATATAGACGTGATTATCCTTGATAAACGCTTTGCTCAGAGGTTATATGGCAAAACATTCCTTAATCATTCCACTGGGAAAATAATTATCAAAAAAATAATTCAGAGGTAATAGGGACGTGACTTGTTTTCGTCAAACCGAGTTTGGACAAAGTCAAAAAGGGACCTATTATCCAGGGCGTATTCAAGACTCTTGAAATACGGATAATAGTTAGATAATTTTTTGAATCACATAAACATCGCACTGTACATTTACATGACTGAACAAATGTGAACATTATTTACAAAAGGTTACACATAATATTTCTTCAGGAACTTGCCTTTGATAGGCATCATGAGCAAGTCACCATCGGGCTTGGTTAGTCGGTATGTACCGTTAGAATACACTGATTCTATAATGAAATGACCTTCCCATTTAGGCTGAAATTTCCTTTTTGTTTTGTGCGTCATGACCATTGGTCTTCTCACTGCTAAGACTAGATCACCGACTTAGAAGATTCTTTCCTTCACCTTTTTATTGAAGGCTCTGGAAAGGCGTGCTTGGTATAGCTCAATGCGCTATTGAGCTAACAAGCATTTTTCGTCTAGCACTTCGAGCTCCTGTAGTCGCAGACGGTAGCTTTCTTCGGTAGTCAACTCACTGGCTAAGGCTACCCGAAGGGAAGGAATCTGGATTTCAAGGGGAAGAACAGCTTCGCTCCTATAAACCAGAGAGAATGACGCAAGTTGGAGTCCGGACTGTTATACGATAGGCCCATAGACATTCGCCGAGCTTCTCATTTCAATCGCGCTTGTTTGAAGACATGAACTTCTTGAGAAGTTTAATGATTGTTTTATTGAAGGCTTCTGCTAGCCCGTTAGCCGCTGGATTGTAGGCAGTAGAGGCTACATTCTGGATTCGATTCCTATCGCAGAACCGATAAAATGCATGGCTTGCGAATTGTAGACCATTATAATGGATGATCCTGCGAGGTAGGCCGAAGCGGTAGATAACGTGATATTTGACGAAACTGATCACGTTTGACGTCTTCACTTCGATGAGCGGTATAGCTTCTGCTCATTTGGAGAAGTAATTAGTTATATCTAGGATGAACCGATGTCCTCTAGAATATGGCGGGCTGATTGGGCCTATAACGTCCACAACCCAGGCTTCAAAAGGCTAAGATGCTGTCGTCGGGTGTAGAAACTCGAAAGGTTGATGAATAAAATCGGCGTGGAGCTGACAAGCCCTACACTTCTTTGCGTATTCAACAGCATCTGCTATCATCGTGGGCCAATAATAACCTATTTGTCTGAGAAGATCTTATAATTTAGGGCCTGGTTGATGTGCACCACAAACTCCGTTGTGAGCCTCCCGGAGTGCATGTTTGGCTTCTGTGTCTGATAAACATCGTAACAGTAGCCTGTCGTAAGAGCGTCGGTACAAAATCTTGGTAGTTGTGTCATAGTAAAATCTGAGGGATCGCCTTTGGATAGATACTGCTTCCTTTAGGTCCTCGGGGAGGATTTCATAGACGGTGTAGTCTATGAAAGAAAATCTCCAGTCTTTAATGTCAATATTTGTTTCCGTTGTGTAACTGTGATGAATATGTAAGGCATCTTTCACACATAATAGTTCTAGACCAGACACTGTGATCGACTGTTGAGTATTGGTAGGGACGGTCAAGGAAGCAACGAGACCGGCTAGAGCATCTGCTTCTATATTCTGTAGTCGAGGCACGTGCTCGATGAAGAATCCAGTGAAAGAAGACGCCAACTCGATTGTCGCTTTGTGATAAGGGATGAGATCTTCGTGACGAACTTCATAATCTCCTCGGACCTGACTAACTATTAGCTTAGAATCGCCGTTAGCTTCTAGATAGTCAACTCCCAATTATTTTGCCAGTTGCAGACCGATCAATAGGGCATTATATTCGGCCACGTTGTTGGTACATGGTTCCACGAGAGAATATGTACGATGTATAACCAGATGGTCGGGTGACACGAGCACGACACCTACTCCGGCCATAATATTTCCTTTAGGTCCTATTCTTGATGCACCGTCAAAAAACATTCACCAAATAGGGATTTCTTCAGTTGCGGTGTTAGACTCCACTACTTCATCGAAGATTTCATCGTAGAGTTTGGAAGATTCTGGCACCAGATGAGCTGCTAGGAAATCAGATAACGCTTGGCCTTTTACTGCCTTCTGAGGAACGAATAGTATATCGTATAGAGTCAACAACATTGTCCATGTAGCTAAATGGGAATTGAGAGAACCCGGTTAGTCATGAGTATTCTGAGAGGGTTGACTTTAGATATGATATGGATAGTCTGCCCTGACACATAGTGGCGTATCTTCTGGATGGTAAATACCAGTACAAGGCATTCCTTTTCCACAGGTGTATATATGTGCTCAGCAACCACCAATGTGCGGCTGAGGTAGTAGATTGCCTGCTTATGGCCGTCTTTATTTTCTGAGCTAATAGGGCTCCAAGGGAATGGTCCATATCGTGGACATACAGTAAGAAGGGCTTCCCCATTATTAGAGCTACCAATACTGGGGGGCTTGTGAGATACTTCTTGATGTCGTCGAATGCGCGTTGACATTGTTCAGTCCAGACGAAAGATACGTCTTTCTTTATGAGTTGAGTGAACGGTTGACATCTTCTATAAATGTTCGAAATGAATCGTCTGATGTAGGCTAGTCTTCCTTGCAGTCCGCGTAACTTTTTGAGGTTTCTTGGAGGATGCATATCGAGGATAGCCTTCACTGTCTCTGGGTCAAGATGTATACCCTTTGAAGTGATGACAATACCAAGGAACTTGTCGCTAGAGACTCCCAAAAAAGACTTGGTTGGATTCATCTTGAGTTGGTGTGCACGCATTAGTTCGAACACCGTTCTCAAGTCTTGGAGGTGGTTTCCCTTGAGACGACTTTTAATTGCGATATCGTCTACATAGCACTCCACTATTTTGCACAAATGATCGAAAAAAATTGTGTTCATGGCTCGCTGGTATGTCGCCCCTATATTTTTCAATCCGAAGGGCATCACAGTATAGCAGTATACCCCCAACGGTGTTCGAAAAGATGTGTGCTTCTCATCGTCGGGAACATCTTGATCTGGTTGTAGCCTGAGAACCCATCCATGAAGGATATCCGCTCGAAGCCACAAGTATTGTCGATCATTACGTCGGTGATCGGTAGAGAAAACTCGTCTTTCGGGCATACAGAGTTTAAATCACGGTAATTGATACAGACTCGAACTTCACCGTTCTTTTTTATGACTGGAATAATGTTGGCAACCCAGTCAGGGTGTTGTTCTTCGCGAATGAATCCACTAGCAATGAGCTTCTTGACTTCATTCTCGATGGCCTCCATGACATTTGGTCGAAATCGTCGTTGCTGCTGCTTCACTGGCTTAGCTTTAGACAAAATATTTAGGCGGTGCATGGCAACCTTAGGGTCCAGGCCTGGCATGTCTTCATAGCTCTATGCAAAGACATCCATGTAATCTCTTATAAGCTGTATGAGAGATTATCGTTCATCGCCAGATAGACTTTTGCTGATGAAGATTGGTTTAAAAGATGATTTATCTCCTAAATTAACTTGGACGACTTCGTCTTTGGTAGGTGGTTCACATTATTCGAAATGCAGCTCCCACCTAGTATCCATCTTTTGAGCCCATTGTTCAAGCTCGATCGATTGGACATCGTCTGCAATTTGGTCAACTGAAACCATATTGACGAACAGAGTTGCTTTGAACATGTCGCCAATGCTGGAGTATGAGTCCCAGAGGCAGGAATCAGAAGAATGAGAACAACGATCTGCTTCATCATCTGATCTTTTGGGAGTTTTTGGAGGAGTGATATAACCCAAACTAACACATTTTTGTTGGTAATAGTTCTCGAGTTTGCTGGGAGGAGCAAAGTGACGTATTGGCAACTATCGTCCCCGTCAGTAGTTTAGCCCCTAGTCGCTTTTTATGTCATATTCCATATTCTGGATGATATTCTTGGCCTTCCAACTATATCGAAAAAGTTGTATTTTTTCAGAGTCATAGTCAGCTTCCGTGTTGTGATTGGAAGAAGTAGAGTCTGGAACGAACTTTCTTTCGCCAATTATTCGACCAAAGATGATTAGCTCTTCATCCTTCTTTCTGGCTGGAACGATGAAGTAGTGGATATCTTCAGGGTAAACTTTTTCTCGCAGATGAGGCTTCGTGACCGACATGCAGAGGTACGGTCCTATGCCGTGCTCTAGAGCGTAAATCGTATCTATGTAGTGGTTTACAGATTGATAGACATCGGAGTAATTCAAAGATAAATCTTTACTAAGAAAATATGTAAGTTCTTCTTCAAGGATAACATCATCTGCTGAAGGTACATTATTATGAGTATTGATATACTCATTGAGGGGATCATCATCTGGAAGAGGAGCCACAGTCTTGGCCAAGTTCACCACATAGGGTAATTCTTCAGGATTAGGAGGACGGACTTCAGCTGGTTCCATCCGAGGTGTCTTACGGAGAGTGATGGTCAAAGGTTTGACCTTATCAGGGTTCTTCTTTTTCATCCAGATTGTGAGAGACTTCGGAGTACTTTTTGGAGTTGTACGTCCTTTGACTCGGATAATCAGGGGACCATCATTGGAGGATGAACTTGCTTCAGCTTCACCGTCAGCTTCGTTGTCGTCATCCTTGGGAGGCTGAGATTGGTAAAGTACATAATCTTCATAGTGGGCTTCGATGCCCTTAAAAGGACCGACATCGGCAAACTCTGTCTTCACGATGCCGTCGCTGTTGACGTACTTGAAGCACTGGTGAAGTATGGAAGGAACGATCATATTCTCGTGTATCCACGGACATCCCAACAAGACATTGTAGGATACATTGGCATCGATCACATAGCAAGAAACCTCCGTTCGGAGATCATCGATCTGGCACTTGAGATGGATCTTGCGTAGTGGATGACTTCTCCCAGCATTGAAAGCCATGATAGTTGTATTGGTTGCAGATAGCTTGTGCAGAGGGATTCCTAGAATTTGAAGCAAATTTTTAGGAATGATGCTGAGGTAGAAACCTGGATCGATGTGCATTCGATCCACATTAATCGCCCCGATATACCCTGTGTAGTTCAGAGGTCTATCATGACGATTATTTTTTAGTAGTATGTCCTCCTGTGAAAAGGTGATGTTGGGTACCACTTCTATAGTACTATGACAGTGGGGATATGAGACATGATCTTCAGCGGGGGCTTTGACTTCAGCGAGATAAGAGTCGGCATGTAGTAATGCCTCACTTAAGGCCTTTCGCATATCTTTGGAGAGTCGCAATAGATCGAACAGAGACAACCTGGCAGGTGTATTGGCCAGTTGTACCAGTATGTCAAAATTGTAGGGCCGATCCATGCCTTCGGGAGCTGGCACCTTCAGAGACTGGTCAAATCGTGTCTCCTTCTGCTTGGCTTTGTCGGTAGTTGAAGGCTTAGACGAGC
The DNA here is from genome assembly GCA_029216955.1 of Iris pallida. NCBI lineage: Eukaryota > Viridiplantae > Streptophyta > Magnoliopsida > Asparagales > Iridaceae > Iris > Iris pallida. The sequence goes on from JANAVB010038613.1 coordinate 16,242,669, forward strand.
CGGCTTCTGAACTTGTAGGGGCAGCAGGAGCTTGATAAGGTACTGCTTCTTCTTGTACGGGGTCGTAAGTCCGTAGATAAGCCTTCCCTGATCGCGTCTCGTCGGACAGAACTTCGTAGATGGGAGAATACACCATATGGCATGACTTGTATTTTTTGTCCTTTTTTACTTTGGAAGATACCACCCCCTGTGTCATTTCTTGCACAAGGTCCGGATGGACCCATATAATCTCACCACGTTCAGTCGTGAGTGGCACCAAGGTTGAGTTGCAAGCTGGCGGCAGGTTAACGACTTCCATTATTGCCTTGGGGATCGGGATCATGCCGTCTGGGACTTCTGTGGGTGGAAAGTCACCAAACTGAAGGGAGATCATGTTATAAGATACGACCTTGTCTTCATCTTCGAGGTTGATCACTTGGATGTCGATAAGCTGTTGTATCTTCTTCTTCAGGACGATGCAATCCTTGGTGGAATGATGCACGTACTGATGATAAAGATAGTACTTGGGATCGTTGAGTTGGTTCACCTCTATAGGACATCGTGGTGGAGGCAATGTCAGTTTATTATCCTTCGTCAATGTGTGAAAAATAGTAATGACATCGTCTTCGTCAAAAGAGAAGGTCTCTTTAGGCTTGTCAGAGGCGCCTTGAGAATTGGAAACTCCCTTGGAAGTGTCGGCCTTCAGGAATTCTTTCCCTTTACCCCCACGGACAGGGATAGTTTGAGGATGCTTGCCCTTGTCTTCAGATTTGAGTGTTTTCAACCCCAGTAATTCCAGATTAGGAACATCGTTTTTAGCAGCTTCAGCAGCACCAATAAAAGCGGACCATGTATCATACTTATGTATACCCAGACAGAACTTCACTGTAGGAAGGAAGTTATGTCGACAAGTATCCATAAGTTCTGAGTCTGGTATGCCGAAGGGAATCTTCAACGCTAGCCGCCTAAAGCGTTCGATGAAAGCAATGACAGACTCAGTCCTCCTTTGCTTGATCTCGATGAGGGTGGACATACTAACATGCATGCCACTCTCATAAAACCTGTTGAGAAACAACCTCTCCAAGTCTTTAAAAGAATTGATACATCCGTCAGGCAGACTGCAGAACCATTCAAAAGCTACCCCCTGCAAGGTGCTAATAAACAGCTTTGACAAGAACGGATTGTCCCTGGATAAGTATAGAGTCTGCGTGTTGAAGTATGTCATGTGTTGACGAGGAGAAGTCATCCCGTCAAATGAATTTAGCGCCAGCGGCTTGTAGTTAGGAGGGCGGGTAGCATTCTCCCATTCAGGAGGATAAGACTGAGATATCTCCATCTTCTGAAGCTCGTCTTTGTGTGAGATGGTGTCGAGACATGCAACCAGAGTATCAATTGCATCCTGTTGATTGAGCAGGTATTGGAAAACGGCTATTGTATGGTTGTCAGGCATCGTTGGCGAAGGACCACCTCCAGCATTTGTAAGATTTGGAGAAGGCACAACGGAATGATACTCCTTTTGTAGTGAAGGAGGGTTGTTGCTATGAGTCGGACTAACGTGAGCCGTGGCATTTTGTTGAGGTGGAAGAATAGCCCCAGCAGCTTGGACCGCCATAACACTGGTAAACATATCAGTGATCTTGGTAAATACTGTTTTAAGACCCTCTAGCCGTTTGTTGGTCAGATTACTGACTTCTTCAGGTCTTTCTCCGTCTGCCATGTACGTAGATAACATACGAGGACGAACAGAGGAAACAGTACAACTGGTGCTGATACTGTCTGTCTCTGAGTTGACAAGTCCCTCATCTTCAGGTAGGAGAGGTAGATAGTCGCCATATGACTCGGAGAGATCGTTGTCCTCTGGAAGGTTACCCCCAGTGTGAAGGTCATCCGCTTTAGACTCTGAGGAAATACTACTCCCAGCTTGGGAGTCCTCATCATCTATACGGAATCTCGCCTTTGACCGAGTACCCATATAGACTCCTTCAGATGTGACAGCCTGCTGGCCATCTGTTGGTAGACTTCTTCTTCTTCTTCTTCTTCTTCTTCTTCTTCTTCTCGCGGAACTGAGAGAGAAAGTTGGGTTCGTGGTTCACCGTCTTTGATTGGTGTAAAACCCCCTAAATTTCTACTACAATTTTGATTGGTGTAAAACCCCCTAAGTTAGGTTCGTTGTTTTTTTGTACTTACTCGTCGAGTGCGAATATGTGCGAGGTACATATTTTAGAAAAAAAAATAGATTGGATTTATTTATCGAAAATAGTTTCAAAGTATATATATAGAATTTCGAGTTTATTATTTATCTATAAAAAGCCTTACATGTTTGTAGTAAAATAATAAATATGATTATTATAAAAGGGTATATTAGAAAAGCAAGTTTTATATTTTAAAATTATTTATCAGTATATATATGTAATTTTCGAAATTAATTAATAGCATATTTTAATAGATGTGAAAAAGATATTTTTAATCTTGTTTAATTTAATAGTTTATTAATTTGGATAATTTAAATTGGAAAAGGTTTTGTTTTAAATACACTTTTAAATATAGAAGATATCCATATTTGATTTGGATTCGTTCTAATTATTTTTTAAACTATCTAAATATAATATAATACTATCTATTGGGGTTTTAAACCAATTATAGTCCTATCCTAATGGGAATTCCCACCTCTATAAAAGGAGAGGTACTCATCCATATTTTTTTCCATCCACAGATGTGCATCGTGTCTGTGTCCACCATTCTTATTCCATATTATACATTTATATTAATCCCATGTCGGACATATCCCCGACACAATCAAACCTACACCTATGTCCTCCATGTCCGCAGCAACCATCCCGAACTCCGCCATCATCGCCAGCACCAACAGAACTCCGCCGCCTGATCCCGGCCAACTCCCGTCCATCACCGCTGCTATCGCCCCTCCTTCCTGCTTTTTCGTCCCTGCCAACCCGTCCACCGATCGTCCTGTAAACCCACCATCACCGTCATCACCACTGCAGGTCCCGTCCTCACTCGGCCACACCCGGCCACAAACCACCACCGTCGCCGACAATAGCCACCACACGCCCAGAAATAACTAAGAAAAGATCCAGGAACCTTACCTGTCCGTGGTTCCGCTGAACGTCGTCCGTGTCCGCGGCGACCGCCGCCCAAACCCTGGCGCTGGACCGCCAGCGTCTGCCCTCCGCCGTCCGACTTCCCCGCTTCCTCAGAGCCGCGCGACGCCGGCTTCATCGCGCCACCAGGCCGGCGACCTCTCGCCGTTGACTGTGCGGAGCACCGCGCTCCACCAAAACCTCACCGCCGTTTTTTGCAACACCCCTCCGAGCTTCCTCCGACTGTGCGCCGCCGTGCCGAAGTCCCCATGGCCGTCGGCTCAGCAGTGACCGCCGATCCGCCGACGCTCTCCGCATCCGCGCCCCCTTTCTCCACCGTACCACCCCGATCCGCCGTGCCGGAGCAGATCCGCCTCTCCTCCTCGACCAGCAACCGCCGATCTCCCTCATCCGCCGCCGGCCTCCGCCTGGAGCGCGCCGCCCCTATCCTCTTCCTCCTCCGGTGACGCCGACGGCAGCCGCGACCCGAGCCACCGGCGCCGCTTGGCCGCACGCCAGATCCTCTCCACCGCACCTTCCGCCGTGTACCTCGCCGCACCCAGCGCGGCCAATCACCGCCGACTCTCCCCTCCGCCTGCCGCCCGACCGCCGGAGTTCCTCGGTGAGAAAACCCTCTTTCCTCTCTCTCTCTCTCACTCACTTCAAAATTTCAAGAGAATAGCAGCAAAGGCTGCTGTATATATTACAGCTATTATTATTAATATAATATTTTTAGTATTATTATTAATCTTATTCTTATCATTAATATTATTATTAGTATTATCATTATTCTTAGTATTATTATTATTATTGTTATCAATTGAGTAGTTTCTTATTTATTATTATTATTATTATTTTTATTATTAATATTATTATTATTCTATCAAAATTATTAATAATAACATATTTTTCAAGATAGTATATATATGTGTTATGGTTATTAATAAAATAAAGTATTTGAAAATTTTGTATATTAGTTTCAAAATTATTAGGGTACCAGAATATGGAATATGACTTAGCCTAAATTATGTTATGATATTCCAAATTTTTATGTTTATTACTATTATATACAAATTAAACTATAGTCATGACCGAAATTGATTTTTAGCAGAATTTTCAAAAATAGTTATTCAGGATATTTACCTACAAATATTTTGATCAAGAAAATATTTTCTAAAAATTTGTATATGTAACCATCTCCATAAATTCTCCTCAAATATCCCTTCGATCATGACTAATCGTGCATTTCTTTTTCTCGTGAATTGCGGACCTTGTACATCAATCTTGGCTAATGGACTACTAAGGACTTGTTGAATCATTGTACATCAGGCGACACATCAGGCAAGACACCTTGCCTTTACTCTTTAATTTCTTGCTCAATATCATGCATGCTTTTTCTTTATGTTGTTCTTTCAAAATTATATATATATGCAAATTATTATATTTTATGCAATTGGCTTAGAGTTAAGGCACCACCGTATGTTTAGTGCATCTAATAAACTGTCACGTAGTGCCACGGATTGTGTGTGAGTTGTGAGTCGCATATAGATGCGGACTTGCGTGCTGACTGATCATTGGTGCGTACAGGCCGTGCTTAGGATATAACTGCCAATAGATTGTATAGAAGACTTGGCAGTTATTAAAGATTAAACGGTGTCGTGGAGTCGACACATGTATAGTATCATTGGGGGAGGGGACAGTTATTAGCGTAGGGGCTACATTTTATTTTTACACACATTTTGGGCCGAGGGTGACTCTTATGAGCACTACCTTCTGCCCAGGCCGATAGTGACTCGGATGAGCGCTACTTGACGGCCACTCTTTATTACTTGCTTGCGTGAATTCGTTACAGCCCCTGCGTAGAACGTTGTCCTCACAGTGCATATCACATAGAATGGTTAGGAACCTGTACTCATGCATACTTTTCTGTTGAGCTTTATTACTCAGTTTATTGGCATGATATTATGTGTCTTGTTACGTCCCTTTGAGGACCTGGTGATCTCTCCAGGTATGTTTTCGTAGTTTCTTGCAGGTGCTCTAGCTAAGGCCATTCCTTCCTTCGTGATGACTGCTTTTGGACTTGTCATTGCTTCGCTCGACCAATCACTTTCTTTGTATGTTTCTTCTCTATTTAAATTAGTTGGTAGTGGACTTTGTCTCCGCCCAACGATTGTATCATAAATATTCAAGTTAATTTCTATATTATTATTCCTTTCATTGTGGATGAGATTTAGTTGTCTTGGATTACTACATTTACAGCTTATATATACATACGAGGTCCATGTATTTCGTATGTATACAGCTGGCATGTCTACGTACTTGGTCCTACGTATTTTGGGACTGGGGCGTTACATGCTTTTGTGGTGGCCCATTCAGGTCTAGTTTGTCACTTCGGTTACGTAATTGTACCGATGTGGGCCTGCAATATAGGATTAGAATCTAGGAATCTCATCCACCTACTTGACATCCTTTCTTGACTTCAAATTTTGAACTCTCGTTCGCCCTCCTTGATTTGCATCTTGCTTGACTCCTTCTACCGTAAATTCTTAGTTTCGTGCTTAGTGACAATTAGAAAGATGACTACACTCGTATATGCTCATAGGTCAAACACATGGCTAAAAGGATTACCTTGACAATTAGTATGCATTAAGGTCTTATTTGTGTATAAAAGCATTTATGTTTCTTAGAAACTTGATCATAAGGATTAGTTTATTCCAAGTTGGGTAGTAGTATATTGCCGCCACCAAAAGGATAGTTTAAATTTTATTTTAAATTTACAAGGTGGTATACACAAGAGGATAGCTAGATCGAGAAAACAAAAATTTTATGAATTTTGAAATTGTGAAATAGTTATGATTTATTAGGGATATGAAATCCATTTGAGAGATGTCTTGAGTTATATTGTGACACTTGATTTACGGTTAACTTTAAGTTGTATATTTCAAGATTTTTAGAGTTTAAATCATGATTTTTGTAGATGACTAGAGAGACGAAAGTTTAGAAGGGAGAGAACTTGAGGTTTTAAATTGCGCGTACAATTTATAAGTTTATTTTGAGTTGAAGAGATGATGGCAAAAAAAAATTTGTTTAAATATTTGGAGAATATGAAAGCAATTTTAAAGAAAAATTTAAATTTTAAATTTTGTCATATGATCTATGATTTAAAAGTTAATTAGATTCAAGTTTAAAGCCATGATTATGGATATTTAAATTTCGATAAAAAAGGGAGAGATTTAATTGAGTTACATGAATTGCGATTGATGAACGGGCTAAGTGTTTATCTTGAGGTACATTTGAGAATTGAATTTTTTTTAAAAGTGATAGCTTATCATGAAAATTTAGTTGTGCCGCATCAGATGATGAAGGTTATTAGGAATTTATTTAAAAAAAATTAAACTCTAAGTTATGATTAAATACTTGATGGAGTATCTTGAGATTTTATTTCAAAACTGTTGAGAAACTTGAAATTTGAAATTAGATCATATATTGGTAGAGGACCAAGAAGCAAGCAAATGGGATACAAGTATTCCTCAATAATTGCCATGATAGTCGTATATACTCGAGTGTAGATAGTCATCGACCAAACCGATGAACATATCTTGACCCACTCGCCTTCCCTCAAATCTAGATCTTTATTCGTGACCATCTAATTGTTTGAACTTATAAATGACTGGAATCATTCCTTCAACCATACCCTTATCTATGAGATTTTTTTCTTCTTCTAGAAACTGTACTCCAAATTTATTTTACCTTGATTTGTTAGAATCTAAGTTATCTTTATTTCATGCTTTAGCTCGGTCATTTATTTTGTTCGTTGATCATTATCTCATGAACTCCCACTCTCTATTTTAAATTCTTTTGTGTTCTTTACCGTGACTTTGATATTTGGAGCGCAACACTAGACTTTTTCTTCCCACAATTTTCACATGCAAGACGTAGACGACTCCACCTTCATGTAGGTATATTGTATCCCACTAAAACACGTCTCCTTGTGCTCTAATTTCATATTGCGACTTTCGGGTCAAAAAGACTGGACTCTAATCCCTACCGTGAACCCAATATACTTTTTAACTATAGATGAGACTCGACCCCGACTCGATTCTTTCGACCTGATATATGATTTTGTTCTACTTAAATCCTTACATGTTTAACCTTGCATTCTATCTTGATTGCTTGACCTATCGTCCCATGGCACCATTAGCTTAATTCTTGTAAGTTGGGTAGAATATCTCACTACCTAACAAACCCTTTTTCCTAGTGAACCATATTGATAAGTTCATTTGAACTATAACACTTAGAGGACCCTAACTTATCTAGTCAACCAAGCCGACCGTATAGGCCTAAACTTTGGGCAAGACTTGATTTTAAAGAACCTTAGAGTATTTAATTTCCTTTTTCATGGTCCCTTACTTATACTTTGACTATTTTAATGCTAACTTAGCATAAGTTTTGCAAGCTTATTTCTTATCAAGCTTGATCATGACGTATTTTATTGGGTCGCTCCCAATAATATACTGTCTATTCAGAACCGGTGCATGATGGTCTGATCAACCTATTGCACTTCGGTTCGCTTTTCATATATTATTCTATGCTTATGGAGACATAGTCAACTTGCCCCTAGAGTCTCATCCGCCATTGCCTCGACAATTCTACTTGAAACTTTTCCAATGTCGTTGAACCCCATATTGGTATACAAAACATATTCCTTGAGCTCTTGTTGGCTTCGTCTTTCACCTATTCTAGACAATGCGTGTACTTGACAGATAGGCCAAATACTCTCCTATGACTATGATATTTGTATATACACAGAGACCATTAGCCACTAACCTATCAATGCGACTTATCCCTATCTTGAGTTCCTCGTCATTTTTTCCGACCCTAGACAACTTTTGCGACCTTCTCGGAACTCGAGAATGAGTCAACTCTAAACCTAGGCGACTATATTCTCTAAATTGCTTGCCCTTAATCTAGTCGATTCCTTCTCTCTTTATTCATGTCTTATCATGATTTAATTTAACCCTTAATTCTTCCTTATTTTATTGTGTTAACTAGCAACCCCTTTCAAAAACCATATCATTGAGCTATTTTCATTATAACCGGACTCTCTAATTGCCGATAAGTTTTGATCATCATTTCATCGTATTGTCTCGAGTTTCGGTATTGATGAACTCCATCTACCTCCCGACTCTACCTATATTTTCCTAAATTTCGAGGACGAAATTCTTGTAAGTTGGGTAGGATGTAAAACCCCCTAAATTTCTACTACAATTTTAAATTTTTTTTCATGGTTATTTATTGATATTTAAATTTTACTTTGTATTTGTACGTCTCGATGTCGTACTGTACGTCGCGCGCAAAATTTTGGTTTTTTGTATTTACTCGTCGAGTGCGAAATGTACGAGGTACATATTTTAGAAAAAAAAATAGATTGGATTTATGTATCGAAAATAGTTTCAAAGTATATATATAGAATTTTGAGTTTATTATTTATCTATAAAAAGCCTTACATGTTTGCAGTAAAATAATAAATATGATTATTATAAAAGGGTATATTAGAAAAGCAAGTTTTATATTTTAAAATTATTTATCAGTATATATATGTAATTTTTGAAATTAATTAATAGCATATTTTTAATCTTGTTTAATTTAATAGTTTATTAATTTGGATAATTTAAATTGGAAAAGGTTTTGTTTTAAATACACTTTTAAATATAGGAGATATCCATATTTGATTTGGATTCGTTCCAATTATTTTTTAAACTATCTAAATATAATATAATACTATTGTAAAACCCCTAAAATTTCTACTATTTTTTTATTTAATTAATTTGGTATCGATTTAAAATTTTGTATTGTACGTCGCGTAGTCGTATTGTACGTCGCGCACGAAATTATTTTTCTTGCTCGTCGAGTGCGAATATGTGCGAGCGTACATAATTTTTGAAAAATATTATTTTTAATGTAGACAAAAATTATTTCTAGCTATTATTTTCAAGTTTATGACTTTTATGAAAAGCCTTTCATTTATATAATAAATAAATTTTTCCTATAAAATGGTAATTTAGAAAAGTATATCTATGTAAATATTAATTGTACAAACATATATTTTCGTAATTATTTATTTGTTTATTTTAAATAATGTAATTTTCGAAATTAATTATTATAGTATTTTTGGAAAACATATTTTGAAATATTTGTGACAATTTAAATTTGATTTGATTCCATGGATACATTTAAATAGATTAAGTTAATATCTATAATTGGAATTTGATTTATTGATTTGATTTTAAACTAAGGAAATTTAATTTGATTTTAATTGGATTTGGAATTTGATTTGATTTGATTGATTAAATTACAAGTTATCTATTTTTGGGTTTTAAATCTATTCCTAGTTCCTATCCAATTGGGAATTCCCACATCCTATAAATAGGCAGGTACTCCTCCAATATTTTTTTATCATCCACATTATTCCTCCACAAATAATTCTCCATAAAGTGCGTGCACCATATCCGTGTTCCACCATCCACATTCTTATTCCATGTCTACAATTACATTTTATCTCTTTCGTGTCGGATACCCCCGACAAAACCAATTCCTAGTCTAAACCTATTCTACCCATGTCCAGCCTCCTCCTGCCTCGCCAACTCTCCGACGACACCCGTCACCATCACAACCACAGGCTCACCACCGGCCAACCCCCGTCACCGCAGCCACCTACACCCTCTGCCACCGACCGCCAAGATCCGGCCGACCGCCGCACAGCCGCCTCTACCGCCTTAGTCGAACCCCGAACTCCGCCCCGCTCGAAACCCCCGATCCTCCGCGCCCCGCTCCCAAGCTCCGCCTCCGCCGAGCTCTCCGCGCCTCCGGCGCCGCCTAGTGGCCGGAGCAGCCCTCGCCGTTCTTCCCCGCCTCTCTCCCTCGCTCTCGTGCTCTCTCTTCTCCTCCAGTTCTCAATTTCATTCTTCTTTTTTTCAACCTCTCTCTCACTCTCGGATTTAATGGGGAGCAGTGCTGTACTTTTACTCATTTATTTTATTATTACTATTATTTTATTTTATATTTTTTCTTCTTTGTTTAAATTACAGATTGTGTTGTTGTTTATTCTACTTATACTTCTTTTCTCAATAATAAGTAGTCTTTTATATAATACCATATTAATAAGTGGTATTATTATAAATATTTTTATTATTATTATTATTATTATTATTATTATTATTATTATTATTATTATTAGTATTAATATTTTTATTATCATTATCATTAAGATTTTTATTGTTACTATTATTATTGTTATTATTATTATTATTATTATTATTACTATTACTGTTAAATTCATTATTTTACTGTCTTGCTAAATATTATTACTTGCATTATTATTATCATTTTAGAAAATTCTACGAATATTTTTTAGCTAATTTTAAGGTAAATTTTGACACTAAAATATTTCTCGAATTATATGTATATAAATGTATTTGACAAGTTATAGTTTTGCCTAATTACTCCTTAATATTTTTAGTACCTAAATATCGTCATATATAAAATATAGTTTTTATACTTAGAAATAGTATTTGTCAAAACTTAGATTTTTCTCCCTAGAAAGATTTTTGGATTTCAAGTAATTAAATTAATCGTTTTACTAAATAAAACTATATTTTTGTATTAAGAAAAGTTTTATAAAAGCATATATATTATTTATTATTTAACCCATCCTTAGATATCTTTCTGTCCATAACCAAGTCATTCCTTCGCCAAATCTAGCCTACCATGTGTCCACCTTAACTAATTTGACCCTTCTGGACCCAATGACACGATCCGTGCCACCATCCGAGGTCCCCTTGTACAGTTGTTACACCAAAATTGCAGTTCGTGCTACCGTGATATTCGCAGCACACCAGGCGTCCTACCAGGCAAGACACCTTGCCATTTGCTGTTTAATTATTTTAGCTCATATTTCATGCATGTCCATTATTTTCTTTATATAAAATAAACTGTGATACATGGCATAACCTGTTAGTATTTACTGTTCAGTTTCTTGCTATGTATTATTTTCTTACACATTAAACCTAGATTTAAGGGACAACCTTTGTGTGTTGCATTCATGGCCTTGACACGTTGTACCACGAAGTTGTGTGTTGCATGTAGAATACGAAAGTACGTGATTGGCTGGCCACCAGTACGTACAAGTCGTGCGATAGGAATAACCGCTAATAGAGATTGCATGCTAGTTTGACTTAGCGGTTATAGAGTTAGCATTGGGCGGGAAGAACATGATTGGGAGTTGACTACCACCCTATCTATCGTAGACTCGCTCGCTACTGAGGAACGATAGGTAGACTATATGCTATAGACTCGCTCGATACTGAGGAATAGTATATGGTGTTGTGACTCGCTACTGAGGTACTACATTGTTAATTTCTCGACTTGACTGGATAGTCATGCGACCATGAACTGTTCTTAAACTGCATTCACCTAGATTTGGTTAGGCGCCCTTATCCGTTAGGTATGAGTACCTTTGGTTTGGGTACTTGTATCTGACCGTGGCTTGGAACAATAACTTGTTGCGGATTAGTTCGTCATATCTTGTCCTTGTTTGGTTGTAGGTGTGACTTACTATTTCGATGAGAAGGTATTGAACCTTGTTGGGGTCCTGATACCATATTGGATTCATGGCATGGAAAGATATGTCGCCGTGAATTAGTTTACCATCTCCTGTCCTTGTTTGGTTGGGGGGATGGTACACTCGTTCAGTAGGTGCGTATTGGAACATGTTATAATTCGATTGACTTATTTATTTGAGCAATATTTATTCAGTTTATATGGCATGCTATTATGTGTCTTGCTACGTCCCTCTGAGGACCTGGTTGTCTTGCCAGGTGTGTGCTATTGTCTTTCGCAGGTGTTCTAGCTCTAGCCGTGATCTTCGCTATTTCTTCGAGGATGATTGCATTTGGATCGTCTTCGCTTCGCTCGCCACTCATTTCATTTTCTATGTACTTTTCTTTATTTTGTTGGTAGTGGATTTGTCTCCGCCCAACATATTGTATCAAGACAAATTCATTCTCATTATATGATCTTTTATTCATTTACTCTGTGTGGATGAGATTAGTTATGGTTCTACTGCATTTTACAGCTTATGTATTCATATGAAGTTTCCATATATTGGAGTGTACTTCGTATGAATACAGCTGGCATGTCTACGTTTCTAGTCCTATGTATTTTGGGACTGGGGCGTTACATGTTTTTGTGGTGGCCCATGCAGGTCTAGATAAATTGTTTGGTTACTTTACCGTACCAAGCAAGCCTGTGAATAGGATTAGAAGTTTAGGATCTCATCCACATACTTGACCTCTTTCCTTGATTTCATCTACCGTTTGACTCATCAATTGCATCTTGCTTGCTTCCTTCCACCCTTATTCTTATCTTCCCTTCGTGCTTGCTAGAGATTGACCCTACTAGTTAGTTGTCCCAAAACACCATTAGTTTAATTCTTTAAGTTGGGTAGAGTACCTTATGACCTAGCAATCCCTTGGTACTTGAGGGCCCTAACCCATTTAGTCAACCAAGCCTTGGTAAATAAAATCATAGAATGATGGTATAGGAATAAACAAGACTTGGATCCTTATGACTCTTAGACTATTTATACTTGTTTTTTATTTCAAACTTAATCTCGTGCCTATATTTTTACTATCTAGACTAATGATGCTAATGTAGCCTAGTTTTTGCAAGCTCAAAATCTTTATCAAGCTTGTTCATGACATATGTTATTGGAAGAATTCCCACTAACATATTGTCTAATCAGAACCGGTGCAGGATGGTCTGATCAACCGAGTGCACTTTGGTTCGCTTTTGCCTATTATTTTACGTGGATGGGAACATAGTTAAGCTTGTCCTCTAGAGTCCCATCCACGACTGCCTTGACAATTCCTTTGAAATTATTCGATCGTCTTTGAATCACGTATTCGTATTCGATAACGCCTCCTTCGAACTCTATATTGCTTTCGCCTTCACCCATTTTAGAAGAACGAAAGCGTTGTACTAGAACCTCCTTTAGCCTTCCGATCGGCTATGACCATTCTCACTCAATGTTGCTATATCTTCGTCTTAAACTACTCGTCCTTCTTCTCGGCCCTATATTTGCTATCAAGACCCTCTAATCGCTTAATTAAAGCGAATCTATTTTCGTTCTATTAATCGTGACCCTCATCCATTACCCGTGACCATACCGTATTATTTTTCTACGATCTAGATCGTGATTTCTTACGGCATGATTTTGTTATTGATCTTCCTCACCGATACCCCCTTGTGTCTTCTCACCCCCTACTAATTCTTAATTTCGAGGACGAAATTCTTTTAAGTTGGGTAGGATGTAAAACCCCTAAAATTTCTACTACTTTTTTATTTTATTAATTTGGTATCGATTTAAAATTTTGTATTATACGTTGCATAGTCGTATTGTACGTCGCGCACGAAATTATTTTTCTTGCTCGTCGAGTGCGAATATGTGCGAGCGTACATAATTTTTGAAAAACATTATTTTTAATGTAGACAAAAATTATTTCTAGCTATTATTTTCAAGTTTATGACTTTTATGAAAAGCCTTTCATTTATATAATAAATAAATTTTTCCTATAAAATGGTAATTTAGAAAAGTATATCTATGTAAATATTAATTGTACAAACATATATTTTCGTAATTATTTATTTGTTTATTTTAAATAATATAATTTTCAAAATTAATTATTATAGTATTTTTGGAAAACATATTTTGAAATATTTGTGACAATTTAAATTTGATTTGATTCCATGGATACATTTAAATAGATTAAGTTAATATCTATAATTGGAATTTGATTTATTGATTTGATTTTAAACTAAAGAAATTTAATTTGATTTTAATTGGATTTGGAATTTGATTTGATTTGATTGATTAAATTGCAAGTTATCTATTTTTGGGTTTTAAATCTATTCCTAGTTCCTATCCAATTGGGAATTCCCACATCCTATAAATAGGCAGGTACTCCTCCAATATTTTTTTTATCATCCACATTATTCCTCCACAAATAATTCTCCATAAAGTGCGTGCACCGTGTCCGTGTTCCACCATCCACATTCTTATTCCATGTTTACAATTACATTTTATCTCTTTTGTCATGCCCCGCTCCCGTAGAAGCGATCGTCCTCGCTAAGGCGTGATGCCGCACGGGCCTAGGTTGCGCCCGTGCAAGGCCAAGTCCAGAAACGGCCGATTTGAGCTAGGCCACAGAGTCGCACAGAGTGTCCCCATTTGCAGCGGAAAGTAAATGAACACAAGTGGAAGCGAATTCGAACTCTTTATTGATATTCGAGAAGTTTACAAGCGGCGCTAGGCCGATATTACAAATCGCTCAAGCTCTCTCTCTCTGAAACATAAAAGGCGTGCCAAGTGGCATACAACATGAAATGATTCATGGCGATGTTCCGATACATTATGTCCTGTATAGGGTACTTCAGCTCCTTGCAACGCTCCAAGGCTCCAGAGATAGCTCCGCACCTTAGCACGTTCGATGGAAGCTCCGCACCCGTCGACGATACCTGTATCCTGCAAGTAGACTGTGGGGTTATCAGTACATTATTATGCACTGATGGGGAGGCTAGCTCGCCCACAATGCTATCATTACCAAACACGTTTCATTTACTTTTGTGCATTTCATTGTCTTTCTAATCTTGCCTTAGGATCAATTTCATGGCATATGTCATAACCTATCCCGTGTTGCCAAATTCAAGTGTCGTATGGAAATACATGCACGACTTACCCATACTTACCGTCCGGCCTTTCCTGTCCAAAGTAAACCAAGTTAGTCAACAATTCATATGGAACAACATAATGTGATTCTTGAAAACATTCAATATCAAGGGCGTGTCCCTGCCTCAGTTACTAGCGCATCGTAGGCGTATTCTCTAACTCATTGTACGAAGTATTCATTATCATTTGGTGTGATACATTTTAAGCTTATTCAGAAGGTGCTTTGTTCAGATTAACTTAGACTACTTTGATTTCAATACAAGGACTTGCACGTGGATCGCCACCAGCAAAGCCCACTTAATCTATATGCATCGGTCGCTGGCATCACAAGCCATCCTGGACATGTCTTCCCTTGTGGTAATTTCTCACCTATCATGGCGTGCGGCTTGGTACACCCTGATAGTCTTTTGAAATACCCGGCCTTACGTCCCCTGGTGGCCAAGCCCGTACTCAGGCCTCGTCCGTAAGCCATTTTCTTTGATTCCGTCCGGACCGGCAAGTCCTTCACACTTTGATCATGCCGCGGAATCCCTTTTTTTTCTTCACAGTCACAGCATTCGCCACCCCTCGCTCGTGCCGTTTGTCCACGACCATTTTGTATTAACTTGTCTATTTAACTTAACGGCTGTCTCTGAGCCGTCGGCTAACCCTTAGCCTTAATGCGTTATCGACCAGGTTGGCGTCCGTGCAGCGCGGGTAGCGAGCCCCGTTGTACGTGCCCGTCATACCTATCTCTAACCATTTCCATCCTTCTTATCTTTTATTCATTCTTTCTTTCACTTGTTCATTCATTCGTTGATTCATTCATTCACTTATTCGTTTACTCTTTCATTCATACATTACGCAACTCCTTGTGCGGGAGTCGCCTTGACGACCCATCGGTCCCATAGCCTTTCAATGTTGCTATACTCTACTCGGAACGACTATATTGATAGTCTTCCCATTTCATTGTTGTAACCCATTCATTGTTTCATTGTTGAACGCAAGCTTGTGCCTTAGCACGAGCGTGGAGCGCGGTGCGAGAGTTCTCGTATTTTCCCTGTTCTTTTTCATATTCTATACAAGCATGCAAGATGAGATTATTCCCTTAGCTAGGTGCGTTGAGTCATTCATTTATTAGCATGCGCAGGGTTATCGCCTAGCGATTTTCGTGATAGTGTCCGTATTGTTATGTGTCTAGGCTAAGCACAGACGGGTTCATCGGAGCCACCCATCTTAGTGATGTTCGCATCGGCCGA
Source organism: Iris pallida (assembly GCA_029216955.1). NCBI lineage: Eukaryota > Viridiplantae > Streptophyta > Magnoliopsida > Asparagales > Iridaceae > Iris > Iris pallida. The sequence continues at coordinate 16,258,769 of JANAVB010038613.1, forward strand.
GCGATACTCCGAGCGTGCCTTTGATAGTCTAAGTCTGGATTCATTTTTGACGGGCCATTGTAAGTCTTGCATCGATTCGCATCGATACTTCATCGGGTCGACGCAACTCTTCGAGTCGACGGCTCGTTTGAGTCGTTACACTTGCCGTTTGAGTCGGCATTCCGCTAGGGCGGAGCGGATCATTACATAATACACCACTCAAAACAAGTCTCGTCCTCGAGACTTCCTGAGTGCAGGTCATCCTACCATTCCTTAACTCGTGTCATCGTGTTTTATAGACAATTCTATCGAACGGCTCTATCGTTCGATGGCATCGAACAATGCTCGGTACCTTTCCAAGTTCCGTGTCGCATACGTTTAGTCGATTTTTATTGGATAACTTTTCATTCATTTTAGAGTTGATGGCACTTATTCAATTCAAGTGTTTCTTCGACTCGGTTGCTTTTTCGACGTATCATGGGACTGAAACGGTCGTACGAGGTGCGTTGTAATTCGTCAAATACGAAGTCGTAGGCTGAGGCAAACTCACTTATTCGTTCATGCGCATCTCAACATCCACTTGCAGCTGCATTCGAGTTCATCATATCGCTGAGTTTGGATCATGCACGTATTCAAGACGTCCCCCAAATACGTACATTTCAACCAAGCTTAGCGACTAGCGAAGTCGGACAAGCTACTCGTGATAGTTTTGATTTGCCGATCATTTTGCTAACTTCGATTTCAAACCGAACTCATGTGTGTATCACATATCGTTTATCTCGGTCCTCGAGATTATCCGATTCGCTTCTCAAGCGCTCTTGACAATAAAATCAATACGATTTCTTCTTAGCGGGGTCGACCAAGTCTAAGAAATTTTAGTCCGATTCAAGACCAAGTATTGCACTATCGTCGAGTACGTCTTCCGATCAACGATTCAATTCGTTATCCCAACTTTACTTGCGCATCATCCATCCCTATCATTCCCTTTATTTGGGGCCAATCTCGTCGTCGTTCACGCACACTCCCAGTTCTCCGTCCTACTCTAAGTTTTGTTGCCACAAGTCTATCGTCCGTCCAGACGATATTGTAATGTCAATCGTACAGGTTCAATCACTCGGTATAGGGTCGTCCGCCTATCCGCTAGGTCAGCTCACAGGGTCATAGCTACAAGTCAAGTCCGTAGCTCATCGTGCAAGGTCGTTGCACGACGCTCGCTCCAAATCCTATGGTCAAACCATTTGTTCGTTTGTACGGGTGTTTCTATCCAAGCTCGCGTCACTCAGATTTCTAAACATCGAGCATGATCACCTATTCGCATCAATGCATTTGTTGCGCGTATTCGAATCCATTCAAATCACCAACTCTAACCAATTCATGTATTCGATCACGAGGTCATCTAGCATTGACAATATATTGCGCCCCAATCTCACGCGAGTCTGATTATCCACGGTGGTTCATGAATCACCATACAACGCTCCCGCGGAATAATCATTCTCATCGGGGCGTAACTCTTGCTTGCGTCTAGACTGATTCATTCTCGATACGCGGATTGGACCTACTAAATCCTCAAACTTAATCATCAAGCACACCGAATCATTCTCAAGTCACCTTCGCATCAAACCACAAGTCGAAGTACACAAATTGCCACGCCATGCTAGTTCAATCACCCCCGCTGTATGAATCACCATACCAGCGCTCATGCGGAGTGATCGCCCTAATCGGCGTGACGCATGTATGAGGCTGGAGTTGCGCTCGCATAAGACAAGAATGTCGACGTTGGAGTTTTCGTCGAAGTAATCCAAACATTTCATTTTCTATCCAAGCCAAGATCGATAGTCCATTTATATTTCGTTCAACTAGAAAATCCTCGAGCCAAATCTATCTTTTCCTCGACACATTTTTAACATTTCAATTATAGCGTCCAACGGAACAATGATATTTGCACGACCGTCATTCGCCGAGTCAGAGTGCCCCCGAGTTATCGCATATCGATCTTTGATATGTCTCAATACCATCGACAATATGCGTAACCTGACGATCTTCCTTTGCAACCAATTTCGAGTCGTACGGCTGATGCTATTGTCCGAGTTGGATAATCCACAATTTTCTCGATATTCAAGATCAAGTTCGATCGCTATTCCTCAAGCTCGTTTCAAGATCGTTATTCAAAACTCAAGTCACATTTCATTTGAATCAATCCCAAATCGTACGCGCGATCCTCTAAGTTTTCTCGATCAAGACCATTCACTTTCATTCATCGTTCCGAATCGTTTTCTAACTCGCGTTGCCCATTGACAAGTTGTCCAGCGACATCTCGTACGGGACTTTTGAAGTCACGGCCAACTAAGCGTGACACGTTTTAAGACTTTGCGCGATCGCATCGCTTGCTGACATACTCGTACGATCCGTAAATCCTTTAGTCTCGCTCGAACAATTTCTATGACATCCATACACCACTCAGGGTTCGAGCCACTCGACTAGTCGTCGACACTCATTCTTATTCTTCTCCGAACCTATCACATACACCACTCGGATTCAAGCCATATGATCTAGTCCTCAATCACGTTCGCGTCATGCGCTAAGACATCCTTCAGATTCGTTTGACGAATCTCCAGCGTAATCGCTCACGTCGTCTCGACGTACTAAGTCGTTCGCACTAATCCTCAAAATCCAAGCCAATCTTTTTGGGTACGCCTAAGCGTTAACTCGATAGCGTTCCTATCGATAGACACTCAAAGTGTATCTCCGTTCTCGATCGAGCGATACTTGATATCGCTCGCAACCCGATTGCACCCAAAAGTCGAGGTGCGCGACACGCGGACTAAGTTATGCCGCATAACCATCTCGTGCGGACTACATTCCGAGTTTGCATGCTCAATTGCTAGGGTCATCATAGGACTAGTTAGGTATGCACGCGACATGTTAACTTTCAGCACGTGTTTTCATTCAGGACAAGTTGACACCGTTCGGCACAAAGGCCTTCAACTATCGATCCCGTCCAACCGAGTACCCGTACGATCTTTTGAAAATATTAGACTTATTATATGGAACATTCCAAGGCACAACGAGAGAGAGCGTACACTTCTTTTGTTTCAAAATCGAGCTTTCAAAACTGAGAAAATTGAAATGAAGTCCAAGGACGTGAAGCTGTGCTCTGATACCAATCTGTCACGCCCCGCTCCCGTAGAAGCGATCGTCCTCGCTAAGACGTGATGCCGCACGGGCCTAGGTTGCGCCCGTGCAAGGCCAAGTCCAGAAACGGCCGATTTGAGCTAGGCCACAGAGTCGCACAGAGTATCCCCATTTGCAACGGAAAGTAAATGAACACAAGTTGAAGCGAATTCTAACTCTTTATTGATATTCGAGAAGTTTACAAGCGGCGCTAGGCCGATATTACAAATCGCTCAAGCTCTCTCTCTCTCTCTGAAACATAAAAGGCGTGCCAAGTGGCTTACAACATGGAATGATTCATGGCGATGTTCCGATACATTATGTCCTGTATAGGGTGCTTCAGCTCCTTGCAACGCTCCAAGGCTCCAGAGATAGCTCCGCGCCTTAGCACGTTCGATGGAAGCTCCGCACCCGCCGACGATACCTGCATCCTGCAAGTAGACTGTGGGGTTATCAGTACATTATTATGCACTGGTGGGAAGGCTAGCTCGCCCACAATGCTATCATTACCAAACACGTTTTATTTACTTTTGTGCATCTCTATCATTCATTGTCTTTCTAATCTTGTCTTAGGATCAATTTTATGGCATATGTCATAACCTATCCCGTGTTGCCAAATTCAAGTATTACATGGAAATACATGCACGACTTACCCATACTTACCGTCCGGCCTTCCCTGTCCAAAGTAAACCAAGTTAGTCAACAATTCATATGGAACAACATAATATAATTCTTGGAAACATTCAATATCAAGGGCGTGTCCCTGCCTCAGTTACTAGCGCATCGTAGGCATATTCTCTAACTCATTGTACGAAGTATTCATTATCATTTGGTGTGATACATTTCAAGCTTATTCAGAAGGTGCTTTGTTCAGATTAACTTAGACTACTTTGATTTCAATGCAAGGACTTGCACGTGGATTGCCACCAGCAAAGCCCACTTAATCTATATGCATCGGTCGCTGGCATCACAAGCCATCCTGGACATGTCTTCCCTTGTGGTAATTTCTCACCTATCATGGCGTGCGGCTTGGTACACCCTGATAGTCTTTTGAAATACCCGGCCTTACGTCCCCTGGTGGCCAAGCCCGCACTCAGGCCTCGTTCGTAAGCTATTTCCTTTGATTCTGTCTGGACCGACAAGTCCTTCACACTTTGATCATGCCGCGGAATCCCTTTTTTTCTTCACGGTCACAACATTCGCCACCCCTCGCTCGTGCCGTTTGTCCACGACCATTTCGTATTAACTTGTCTTTTTAACTTAACGGCTATCTCTGAGCCGTAGGCTAACCCTTAGCCTTAATGCGTTATCGACCAGGTTGGCGTCCGTGCAGCGCGGGTAGCGAGCCCCGTTGCACGTGCCCGTCATACCTATCGCTAACCATTTCCATCCTTCTTATCTTTTATTCATTCTTTCTTTCACTTGTTCATTCATTCGTTGATTCATTCATTCACTTATTCGTTTACTCTTTCATTCATATATTATGCAACTCCTTGTGCGGGAGTCGCCTTGGCGACCCATCGGTCCCATAGCCTTTCAATGTTGCTATACTCTACTCGGAACGACTATATTGATAGTCTTCCCATTTCATTGTTGTAACCCATTCATTGTTTCATTGTTGAAAGCAAGCTTGTGCCTTAGCACGAGCGTGGAGCGCGGTACGAGAGTTCTCGTATTTTCCCTGTTCTTTTTCATATTCTATACAAGCATGCAAGATGGGATTATTCCCTTAGCTAGGTGCATTGAGTCATTCATTTATTAGCATGCGCGGGGTTATTGCCTAGCGATTTTCGTGATAGTATCCGTATTGTTATGTGTCTAGGCTAAACACAGACGGGTTCATCGGAGCCACCCACCTTAGCGATGTTCGCATCGGCCGAGCAATACTCCGAGCGCGCCTTTGATAGTCTAAGTCTGGATTCATCTTTGACGGGCCATTGTAAGTCTTGCATCGATTCGTATCGATACTTCATCGGGTCGACGCAACTCTTCGAGTCGACGGCTCGTTTGAGTCGTTACACTTGCCGTTTGAGTCGGCGTTCCGCTAGGGCGGAGCGGGTCATTACATCTTTCGTGTCGGACACCCCCGACAAAACCAATTCCTAGTCTAAACCTATTCTACCCATGTCCAGCCTCCTCCTGCCTCGCCAACTCTCCGACGACACCCGTCACCATCACAACCACAGGCTCACCACCGGCCAACCCCCGTCACCGCAGCCACCTACACCCTCTGCCACCGACCGCCAAGATCCGACCGGCCGCCGCACACCCGCCTCCACCGCCTTAGTCGAACCCCGAACTCCGCCCCGCTCGAAACCTCCGATCCTCCGCGCCCCGCTCCCAAGCTCCGCCTCCGTCGAGCTCTCCGTGCCTCCGGCGCCGCCTAGTGGCCGGAGCAGCCCTCGCCGTTCTTCCCCGCCTCTCTCCCTCGCTCTCGTGCTCTCTCTTCTCCTCCAGTTCTCAATTTCATTCTTCTTTTTTTCAACCTCTCTCTCACTCTCGGATTTAATGGGGAGCAGTGCTGTACTTTTACTCATTTATTTTATTATTACTATTATTTTATTTTATATTTTTTCTTCTTTGTTTAAATTACAGATTGTGTTGTTGTTTATTCTACTTATACTTCTTTTCTCAATAATAAGTAGTCTTTTATATAATACCATATTAATAAGTGGTATTATTATAAATATTTTTATTATTATTATTATTATTATTATTATTATTATTATTATTAGTATTAATATTTTTATTATCATTATCATTAAGATTTTTATTGTTACTATTATTATTGTTATTATTATTATTATTATTATTACTATTACTGTTAAATTCATTATTTTACTGTCTTGCTAAATATTATTACTTGCATTATTATTATCATTTTAGAAAATTCTACGAATATTTTCTAGCTAATTTTAAGGTAAATTTTGACACTAAAATATTTCTCGAATTATATGTATATAAATGTATTTGACAAGTTATAGTTCTGCCTAAATACTCCTTAATATTTTTAGTACCTAAATATCGTCATATATAAAATATAGTTTTTATACTTAGAAATAGTATTTGTCAAAACTTAGATTTTTCTCCCTAGAAAGATTTTTGGATTTCAAGTAATTAAATTAATCATTTTACTAAATAAAACTATATTTTTGTATTAAGAAAAGTTTTATAAAAGCATATATATTATTTATTATTTAACCCATCCTTAGATATCTTTCTATCCATAACCAAGTCATTCCTTCGCCAAATCTAGCCTACCATGTGTCCACCTTAACTAATTTGACCCTTCTGGACCCAATGACACGATCCATGCCACCATCCGAGGTCCCCTTGTACAGTTGTTACACCGAAATTGCAGTTCGTGCCACCGTGATATTCGTAGCACACCAGGCGTCCTACCAGGCAAGACACCTTGCCGTTTGCTGTTTAATTATTTTAGCTCATATTTCATGCATGTCCATTATTTTCTTTATGCAAAATAAACTGTGATACATGGCATAACCTGTTAGTATTTACTGTTCAATTTCTTGCTATGTATTATTTTCTTACACATTAAACCTAGATTTAAGGGACCACCTTTGTGTGTTGTATTCATGGCCTTGACACGTTGTACCACGAAGTTGTGTGTCGCATGTAGAACACGAAAGTGCGTGATTGGCTGGCCACCAGTACGTACAAGCCGTGCGATAGAAATAACCGCTAATAGAGATTGCATGCTAGTTTGACTTAGCGGTTATAGAGTTAGCATTGGACGGGAAGAACATGATTGGGAGTTGACTACCACCCTATCTACCTTAGACTCGCTCGCTACTGAGGAACGATAGGTAGATTATATGCTATAGACTCGCTCGATACTGAGAAATAGTATATGGTGTTGTGACTCGCTACTGAGGTACTGCATTGTTAATTTCTCAACTTGACTGGGTAGTCATGCGACCATGAACTGTTCTTAAACTGCATTCACCTAGATTTGGTTAGGCGCCCTTATCCGTTAGGTATGAGTACCTTTGGTTTGGGTACTTGTATCTGACCGTGGCTTGGAATAATAACTTGTCGCGGATTAGTTCGTCACATCTTGTCCTTGTTTGGTTGTAGGTGTGACTTACTATTTCGATGAGAAGGTATTAAACCTTGTTGGGGTCCGGATACCATATTGGATTCATGGCATGGAAAGATACGTCGCTGTGAAATAGTTTACCATCTCCTGTCCTTGTTTGGTTGGGGGGATGGTACGCTCGTTCAGTAGGTGCGTATTGGAACATGTTATAATTCGATTGACTTATTTATTTGAGCAATATTTATTCAGTTTATATGGCATGCTATTATGTGTCTTGTTACGTCCCTCTGAGGACCTGGTTGTCTTGCCAGGTGTGTGCTATTGTCTTTCGCAGGTGTTCTAGCTCTAGCCGTGATCTTCGTTATTTCTTTGAGGATGATTGCATTTGGATCGTCTTCACTTCGCTCGCCACTCATTTCATTTTCTATGTACTTTTCTTTATTTTGTTGGTAGTGGATTTGTCTCCGCCCAACATATTGTATCAAGACAAATTCATTCTCATTATATGATCTTTTATTCATTTACTCTGTGTGGATGAGATTAGTTATGGTTCTACTGTATTTTACAGCTTATGTATTCATATGAAGTTTCCATATATTGGAGTGTACTTCGTATGAATACAGCTGGCATGTCTACGTTTCTAGTCCTATATATTTTGGGACTGGGGCGTTACAACTATCTATTGGGGTTTTAAACCAATTATAGTCCTATCCTAATAGGAATTCCCACCTCCTATAAAAGGAGAGGTACTCATCCATATTTTTTTCCATCTACAGATGTGCATCGTGTCTGTGTCCACCATTCTTATTCCATATTATATATTTATATTAATCCCATGTCGGACATATCCCTAACACAATCAAACCTACACCTATGTCCTCCATGTCCGCAGCAACCATCTCGAACTCCGCCATCATCGCCACCACCAACAGAACTCTGCCGCCTGATCCCGGCCAACTCCCGTCCATCACCGCTGCCATCGCCCCTCCTTCTCGCTTTTCCGTCCCAGCCAACCCGTCCACCGATCGCCCTGCAAACCCACCATCACTGTTATCACCACTGCAGGCCCCGTCCTCACTCGGCCACACCCGGCCATAAACCACCACCGTCGCCGACAATAGCTACCACACGCCCAGAAATAACTAAGAAAAGAGCCAGAAACCTTACATGTCCGTGGTTCCGCTGAACATCGTCCGTGTCCGCGGCGACCGCCGCCCAAATCCCGGCGCTAGGCCGCCGACGTCTGCCCTCCGCCGTCCGACTTCCCCGCTTCCTCAGAGCCGCGCGACGTCGGCTTCATCACGCCACCAGGCCGGCGACCTCTCGCCGTTGACTGTGCGGAGCACCGCGCTCCACCAAAACCTCACCGCCGTTTTTTGTAACACCCCTCCGAGCTCCCTCCGACTGGGCGCCGTCGCGCAGAAGTCCCCATGTCCGTCGACTCAGCTGTGACCGCCGATCCGCCGGCGCTCTCCGCATCCGTGCCCCCTTTCTCCATCGGACCACCCCGATCCGCCGCGCCGGAGCAGATCCGCCTCTCCTCCTCGACCAGCAACCGCCGATCTCCCTCATCCGCCGCTGGCCTCCGCCTGGAGCGCGCCGCCCCATCCTCTTCCTCCTCCGGCGACGCCGACGGCCGCCGTGACCCGAGCCACCGGTGCCGCTTGGCCGCGCGCCAGATCCTCTCCACCGCACTTTTTGCCGTGCTCCTCGCCGCACCCAGCGCGGCCAATCACCGCCGACTCTCCCCTCCACCTGCCGCCCGACCGCCGGAGTTCCTCGGTGAGAAAACCCTCTTTCATCTCTCTCTCTCTCTCTCACTCACTTCGAAATTTCAAGATAATAGCAGCAAAGGCTGCTTATATATTACAGCTATTATTATTAATATAGTATTTTTAGTATTATTATTAATCTTATTCTTATCATTAATATTATTATTAGTATTATCATCATCATTATTATTATTATTATTATTATTATTATTATTATTATTATTATTATTATTATTATTGTTATCAATTGAGTAGTTTCTTATTTATTATTATTATTATTGTTATTATTATTCTATCAAAATTATTAATAATTATTTGTGTAGTAATAATAATATATTTTTCAAGATAGTATATATATGTGTTATGGTTATTAATAAAATAAAGTATTTGAAAATTTTGTATATTAGTTTCAAAATTATTAGGGTACCAGAATATGGAATATGACTTAGCCTAAATTATGTTATGATATTCCAAATTTTTATGTTTATTACTATTATATACAAATTAAACTATAGTCATGACCTAAATTGATTTTTAGCAGAATTTTCAAAAATAGTTATTCGGGATATTTACCTACAAATATTTTGATCAAGAAAATATTTTCTAAAAATTTGTATATGTAACTATCTCCATAAATTCTCCTCAAATATCCCTTCGATCACGACTAATCGTGCATTTCTTTTTCTCGTGAATTGTGGACCTTGTACATCAATCTTGGCTAATGGACTACTCAGCACTTGTTGAATCATTGCACATCAGGCGACACATCAGGCAAGACACCTTGCCTTTACTGTTTAATTTCTTGCTCAATATCATGCATACTTTTTCTTTATGTTGTTCTTTCAAAATTATATATATATATGCAAATTATTATATTTTATGCAATTGGCTTAGAGTTAAGGGACCACAGTATGTTTAGTGCATCTAATAAACTGTCACGTAGTGCCACGGATTGTGTGTGAGTTGTGAGTCGTATATAGATACGAACTTGCATGCTGACTGATCATTGGTGCGTACAGGCCGTGCGTTAGGATATAACTGCCAATAGATTGTATAGAAGACTTGGCAGTTATTAAGGGTTAAACGGTGTCGTGGAGTCGACACATATATAGTATCATTGGGGGGAGGGGACAGTTATTAGTGTAGGGGCTATATTTTATTTTTACACACATTTTGGGCCGAGGGTGACTCTTATGAGCACTACCTTCTGCCCAGGCCGATAGTGACTCGGATGAGCGCTACTTGACGGCCACTCTTTATTACTTGCTTGCGTGAATCCGTTACAGCCCCTGCGTAGAATGTTGTCCTCACAGTGCATATCACATAGAATGGTTAGGAACCTGTACTCATGCATACTTTTCTGTTGAGCTTTATTACTCAGTTTATTGGCATGATATTATGTGTCTTGTTACGTCCCTCTGAGGACCCGGTGATCTCTCCAGGTGTGTTTTTGTGATTTCTTGCAGGTGCTCTAGCTAAGGCCATTCCTTCCTTCGTGATGACTGCTTTTGGACTTGTCATTGCTTCGCTCGACCAATCACTTTCTTTGTATGTTTCTTCTCTATTTAAATTAGTTGGTAGTGGACTTTGTCTCCGTCCAACGATTGTATCATAAATATTCAAGTTGATTTCTATATTATTATTCCTTTCATTGTGGATGAGATTTAGTTGTCTTGGATTACTACATTTACAGCTTATGTATACATACGAGGTCCATGTATTTCGTATGTATACAGTTGGCATGTCTACGTACTTGGTCCTACGTATTTTGGGACTGGGCGTTACAATTGGGGCTTCCGTAAAGGTGACCCATAAGTCATGTTGGATGAAACACACAGCGACTTTTCATCGTCAGAGAAATGCAGCCATCGAGACACGGACTGTCTCTGAGGTACTTTCGTTGCTTTTGAGCAGCAACAGTTGATTACAATACTGGTGCACGGATGTGCACCATGAATTGTTGTGTCCTCCCTTACTTTACGCTTATGATTTATCATGTCGCATAAATCAGCGGAAGAAAGTTTTGCCTTAAAACCCATGTCACATGCATCGTCGAGCTTTGCATGTGGGTTTGTAAGGAGAGTTGGCGCATCCAGACTTAGTTCATATGCAAGGGCGACCCCCACACCTAAGTTCTGTGATGACCTTGAAGACAGTCCCGTGCTATATGCGTTGGGGCCTGTCTTTTTGCTGTGGGCACATAGGCCCTGGAGTCTGCCTTTGGGCGCATGCTTCTTGGCAGCATGCCTGAGCTTCCTCGATGTGGGCGCATAGTATGGGTCAGTTGAGCCTGGGCACATGGCCTTGGATGCACAATCTGTCGAAGACTGAAGCCTCCTGATCAGAGTTATGCGCCTACCCACCCCCTTGGGCGCATGCTTGGTGGAGCAGCGCTGTTTTCTTCCAACTTTGCCTCCTTTATTTGTGAGCCTCACTGAGTTTGCCCAGAGTGTCGCACACTCCGATTCTTAGCATCGTAGTATTTTTTTTTGCCAAGTCTCGAGCGTTGAACTCTCTGTTGTTGGTTGCAAAAGAGAGAAGTCGCTGGGCTAGTAGAGCCCGGAACGGTGTGAGCCTTCTTTATTTGGGAAGCTTCTGTGGCGGAGCCATGCGCCCATGTGACAGAGTCCTTCAGTTGCATATCTGCTATGACACTGGCAGGATATGCACGACGAGCCTTCGGAAGCCAAGTCTTACGAGACTTGTTTGGCTTTGCTGATTTTGAGGGAGTAGAGCCGTCCATCGAGAGCATCTTTTCGAACGCCTGCTGATCGAACTTCACGATCAACATCTTCTGAGTGCTTCCCACTTTGTCAGTATCGGACTGCGTCACCACCTTCTCGTCAGAGGAAAAGGTAGTTCCCAGAAGAGTCGCCATTTTTGTGGACACATACAAAAAGAAGAAGAAATTGGCGCAAGGTACCACAAATCGAGTACGCCTGAAAGATCCTGCGCTGAGTATCCCCAAGTACAAAAAGAATTCTGGGGAATGGGACGATGGAGATCGAGCGACAGTTGCTCCTTTACTCCGTTGATATTCCGATTACAAAAGTGGGAGAAAACCTAAAAAAATTGCTAACTCTCGGCTCACTGGCAAGAAGTTCAACAATTTGGCTCTTGAAAATGCTCTCTGTTCTGTGTTTTGAAGAGGGATGATACCCCTTTTCATAGTCGTTCTTGAGCTGGAATGATGTTATGCGCCCATATGAGGAAACACACTGGTTTTTATATGGGCGAATGGTCCTGCTTTGGACGCATAGGGTATAGGCGCTTGCAGGCTACGTGATCGTGGGTTAATCGTGGTGCTAACGTGGCCGCATGCTTCGGTGCACGACTGTTCGTGGAGATTGACGTGGCCGTATGCTTCGATGCACGTTTTGATCGTAGGTTTGACCGAGTCAGGGGTTGTTCTGACTTGGGCGCATAGCCTGAAATAGGGCTATGCGCCCCCCTTCTGGAGGAACTTGTCTTGGGCGCATAGGGCTTCACTGGTGACTTGGGCGCATATGAGTTCACTTGGGCGCGTATGTCCTCATTGGCTTGGGCACATAAGGCTTCATTGGTGAATTGGGCGCATGTCCAATCTGCTAAAATTTTCATGCTTCTACAGAAGTGTTGCCAAATCACTCTGTCGACTCACGTTCTTCCATCTAAGATCTGTTTCGGGAATAACAGAAGTGCATGATGACATTTTGGACTATTTGCTCATGGTTTCTCAAGATAGGAAAGCTACTCCAGAGTTGATATTGGATTATGGTAGTTTGCTACATATTTACTCAGATGTGTCTTGCTTTGCTTCTATGGAGAAGAACACTAATACTGTTTGTTTGGATGGTGACTTGGTTTATGAGAGTGTCGGTGAAGGGACAATAGATATTAAGATGCACGATGGCCTAATGCAGAGTTTGGTAGGGTACGATATGTGTCGAAGATGCACAAGAATCTCATATCCTTAGTTGCGTTAGACTCTTCGAGCTATGGTTTCTCAGCGAGGGGTGGAGTTCTAAGGGTGACATGTGTTGCATCATGCTTATGAAGGAAGAGAAGTGTGAAAATATTTATTGGATGATAGGGGATACCATTTGAGGTGATGCTCCTATAATTTTTACGACGATAGGGTTGGATATCTGGGATGGTTCATTCGTAATGGATCAACCTTCCGTAACTAGAGGATGACGATCAAATTTATTGATTCGGATATGATGATAGTTATTTTGGAATGCTCTAACATGGATAATGTTGCGAAGATGAAGTGCAAATTCGAGTCTGGCTCGAGTTTGGAATCGACTTGCGACTAGACGATTAGTGCACTAGGAAGAGGAGATGATTCATGAGATCGAGACTATTAGTTGAAGATTGAAGACTGTATGTTGCTCGATCCTTGTTGAGTTGGATGGTGAATATGGTTGAAGGTGATGATCGTTAGATTGAAGACTAGAGGTTGCTCGATGCTTGTTGAGTTGGATGGTGAATATGGTCGAAGGTGATGATGTTAGGATTTTGTTCATATATAGTAATCATACTAATAACACGATTGGAGACAAGTCCTAATCATAATCTTATTGGATTTTGAAACAAGAAAACTGTTGTCATACCCTATGAACTTCAATGCATGCTTGATCTGGGTTCAAATATGTTGTTCATGAAACTCTATCCCCAAACCTCCCCCCTCCTCCTCCTCTAATAGCTTGTGGATCAGATTTTGGTTTGGTGGGACCCACAAGCTATTAGATGGGGGGGAGGACATGTTTGGGGATAAGGTTTCATGGACAGCAGATCCGGACTGGCTTAATCCTTGGTGTACGAATAAAACTCTAATCCCTATATCGTGAATCTCAAACTTGAAGTTGGAAATGATAAGCCTCATGTTGTTGTACTTTTAATTTGAAATCCTGCTTAAGAAACTATTAAAGTGTACGAGGGATGTTCTATTGGATACAGTAAAGTTCTCGAAAGATTGCTCTAAAAATGCCCTTAAGATGCAATCCTCTTATTCTGCATTAGTTTTCAGTAAGAAAAGAATAACCAAGGGCAGACCTATATATAGGCTGGGCTCTAGTCCAACCAAATTTAAAAAAATTAATCCTAGTTTAGCCTAAATTTATCCAAGCCTACTCCAACTCTTATATCAGTCTAACACAATTGTCCAACTCACATACAACACCTAATTGTTTCAAAAATCATAAAAATAAATTTAGTTTAGTCCAAAAGGACTCTAATTGATGATTTCACACTTGAGGATAACAATATGTTCGATTATAAGAGTTTGCTCAAATTTCTGGTTTCACCCTTAAGAATAACAATATGCCCAATATGAGCTTTAATTCCAGGTAGGTTCATTCTTCCGAATCAGGAATTCCATCTTGTACAAAAGGTAGCCATGATGGTCAAACGATTCCTCAGTGTGTGATGAAGATCGGCTCAATTATGAAAAACCAAATAGAACTTTTTTTTGGGTCTTCCTCTTCACTATATATAGTCTTCCTCTGTGAGACTCGAAATTAAAAGAGTTGAAGCATCTAAGAAGTTTTGTTTCCTAGGAATTCCACTATTAACATCTCAATGATCATCGAATACTATTTTTGGAGACTTCCAAATCTTTATTACCATACCAGAAGAGAGATAATTTTTTTCTTTTTTAGATGTTCGGCGACACGCACGGAACTTTGTGCATACTGTATTGCATACCTGTTGGGCCCTAGGAAGAGGAGATGATTCATGAGATCGAGACTATTAGTTAAAGATTGAAGACTGTATGTTGCTCGATCCTTGTTGAGTTGGATGGTGAATATGGTTGAAGGTGATGATCGTTAGATTGAAGACTAGAGGTTGCTCGATGCTTGTTGAGTTGGATGGTGAATATGGTCGAAGGTTGTCGGATAAGAGGATATAGTGTATCGTGTTGCTAGTACTTTGTTACAACCTCCACCTTGTTACAACTAACTTGTTGTAACCTACATCTTGTTGTTACCTACTTGGTTACAACTAACCAATAGTTTAGGAGCCAAACTTGCCTATAAAAATAGGCTTTCTCTCATTATATTGCAAGAGTGACAAAACTAATAAAAAGCTTTCCTCTTCTCCCGTGGATGTAGGCATTGCCGAACCACATAAGTTCTATGTGTTCTATTTTTGCTCTCTCTTTTTAGTACTTGTTTCTTTATGGTATCAGAGCAGGTTTTCTCAATTTCTCGTATATGAACAAGGTCAATGGTCAGGCCGAAGATCTATGTTATATATACGTAATTGGGATCCTGTTCCTCCTGTCTCTTCTCACTTCGTAGAATATGGATGGCCGAATCCGATGTGCATAGAGGGTCCAACATCAAGCTTACCTCCATCCTCTTGAATGGCCTCAACTATGTTCCATGGTCTCGTGCAACATATCTCGCCCTAAGTGGAAGATCGAGATTGGGGCACATCATTGGAACGACGAAGGCTCCAAAAAAGGATGATCCTAAGTTCGAAGAATGGCAAACTCATGATCATCAAGTCATGTCATGGCTTCTTAATTCAATAAAAGGTAAAATTTCTGAAATCTTCTCCTTTTCAGAAACAGCTAAAGATCTTTGGGATTCTGTCAAAGATCTCTATGGCCACCAAGAGAACGGTGTGCGGATCTTTCAACTTCAACAACAAGTTGCTGGATGTAAGCAAGAGGAGACCTCGTTTACCGAGCATCTCAGAAAATTGAAAGGTATGTGGGATGAACTTAATATTTATCGTCCTCCTACTACTGATCTCAAAGTTCTTCAGCAACGTGCAGAGCAAGACAAAGTTTTTCAGGTCCTTGCAAGTCTTAAACCAGAATATGAGGCCCTACGTGGACAAATACTTCTCGGTGCTGAAGTTCCATCTCTCAGCGCAGTTTGCTCTATCATTCAGAAGGAAGAAACTCGTCGGTTGGTAATGGGTGGTGAGACTAAAAGTCTCAAATCAGAATCAAGTGCATTAATGGTAGGCAATCGTAAAGTTGAAAAATGCTCAAATAATGAAGTGGTTGGTTCCTCACGACGACTATGTGAACATTGCCATAAACCCTATCATACAAAGGATCGATGTTAGGATTTGTATCCCCATCTTAGACCCACAAAAGATCCGAAACGACAAGTGGCTAACAATGCCACTACATCTGTGGCTAATAGCACTACACTTGGTTCTGAAGAAAAAAGTTTGGTTGGAGAACTGACCAGACTGCTTCAAAATTTTAGTAATGTTGAATCGTGCTCCGAGCCATCTACCCATCTGACAGGTAATCTATATGCTCTCACTTCCTCATTGTTTTAGTCATCAGATTAGATTATTGATTCTGGTGCTACGGATAATATGACAAATGATATGAGTTCCCTTTTACATTTTATTTCCCGGAACAAAGAAACGGTGTCAATAGCTAATGGCACAACTGTTCTTGTTCTTGGATCAGGAAAACTATCTTTTTTTTCATCACCACCCTATGACTGATGCTCTCTATATACCGTTATTTCCTTCAAAGTTGCTTTCGGTTGCTAAAGTTACTAACGATCTGAATTGTAATGTCATTTTTTTCCTTCTGATGTTGTTTTTAGGATCGAGTCACGGGGAGGACGATTGGTAAAGGAGTATTATCTCATGGTATTTATGTTTTAAAAAGCGCACCTCAAGCTTTTGTTCCTCAAATAATGACCCTCTGGCATAAGCGTTTAGGACATCCGTCTGCTCGCTCGTTATTCCGTATTTTTTCTCATCTTGTTGCTCAAAATAATCTTTGTGAGGTATGCCAATTTTCGAAGCAGACTCGATTACCTTTTGGCACCTCGACCAATGTTACTGCTGCACCATTTGAATTAATTCATTCTGACGTTTGGGGACCTACGCCAACCGAATCTTATGACGGTTTTAAATACTATGTAACATTTATTGATAATTTTTCAAGAGCCACTTGGATTTATTTACTCAAACATAAGAATAAAGTCGTCTCAGTTTTTCAAAATTTTTAATCCATGATTCTCACTCAATTTTTTCGCTCGCATTAAAATCCTCCGCTCTGATAATGGTACCGAGTACACTATGACTCTTCTTGGTAACCATCTTCAGAAGGAGGGCATCATTCATGAAACAAGTTGCGTTGGCACTCCACAACAAAATGAAGTTGCAGAATAAAAAAATCGGCACCTTTTAGAAGTCACACGAGCACTGATGCATCAAATGAATGTTCCTAAACGATACTGGTCACATGGTGTTCTTACAGCTGCATACTTAATAAATCGACTTCCGAGTCGAATCCTTGATTTTAGATCACCAATCGAAGTTCTAAAAAGGCATAAAGTAAATATTTCTCATCTGAGAGTTTTTGGGTGTCTTTGTTTTGTGCATGTTTTACCTATCCAAAGAGATAAACTTGACTCTTGATCAATAAAATGCATCTTTTTGGGATACTCCTCTACAAAAAAAGGTTATAAAGGCCTTGACCCGACATCAGCAAAACTTTTTATCTCACGTGATTTGAATTTTTCTGAGAACATACCTTTTTTCTCAAGGAATGATGTGCTGCAGTGGGAGAACACACACATACCGTTATCGGTTATTGACGATTTCGCAAGTATTGTTGCGCCGCAGGGGGGGAACACACTCACACCGTTACCGATTGTTGATGAGGTGTCTATTGATACCTCTGATACTCCACCACCTTCCGATATCGAGCCTACTCTTCGCAAATCTACTAGAGAGCGACAAACTTCAACAAGACTACGAGACTTTTACTCATATCATACTTCCTCTAATTTTATACAAGATTATTTATCTTATGACTCCATTTCTCCTTCTCATCGTACCTTTCTTAGCAAAATTGTTACTGAACCAACCAATTTTCATGAAGCCAATGCTCATGAAGTGTGGCGAAAAGCAATGGAAGAAGAACTTCAAGCTCTTGCCGATAACAAAACATGGGAAATAGTAAAATTGCCTTATGGAAAAAAATATGTTGGTTGCAAATGGGTATATAAAATTAAATACAACAGTGATGGATCAGTAGAAAGGCATAAAGCTAGGTTGGTGGCTAAGGGATTTACACAAACTTATGGAATAGACTATAAGGAGACCTTTGCACCTGTTGCAAAAATGAGCACTATTCGAGTTTTATTATCAGTTGTTTTAAATTGTGAATGGAATTTATATCAAATGGATGTTAAAAATGCATTCTTACATAGCGATTTAGTAGAAGAAGTTTACATGAAGTTGCCTCCAGGACACCCATGTGAAGCCCAACCAGGGATGGCATGTAAACTACAAAAGGCCTTGGATGGCCTAAAACAATCACCAAGGGCATGGTATGCCAAGCTCAGTTCATCTCTTGTAATAAATGGTTTCAAAAGAAGTGTCAATAATTCATCATTATTTGTTAAAAAGAATGAGAGTCGAGTAGTAGTTGTACTTGTATATCTTGATCATCTTATCATAACAGGGAACAATGAGGAAGCGATCAAGGAACTCAAATCTAATTTAGAGCAACGATTTGCTGTAAAGGACTTGGGAAGTCTAAAATATTTTCTAGGTATGGAGATTGCCTACTCACGTAAAGGTTTATTTCTTAACCAACGTAAATACTACTTGGATTTGCTAAAGGAAACTGAAAAACTTGGGGCTAAAGCAGTTCCAACTCCTGTAGATACCTCTATTTAACTAAGTTTCGAAGGTACACCTTTACAGGATATTGAGCAGTTCCAACGTCTACTAGGAAGACTAATCTATCTTACTATTACTAGACCTGATATCTCTTATGCTGTAAGTTTGATTAGTCGTTTTATGCATAAACCATGTGACAAACATCTGTAGGCAGCAAATAGAGTTCTCCAGTACTTAAAAGGGTCTCCAGGTCGTGGCATTTGGATGAGAAAAAATAGACATATCGATGTTGAAGGATACACAGATGCAGACTGGGCTGGTAGTCAGACGGATAGACGCTCTACCACCGGATTTTGTACCTTCGTTGGTGGAAATCTTGTAACATGGAAAAGTAAAAAAACAATCGGTAGTTGCACGCTCCAGTACAGAAGCTGAGTATCGGTCGATGGCGTCCACATCAAGTGAATTGGTTTGGCTTCATGCACTATTATGTGATTTGGGATTTAAACCCTCTTTACCCATGAAGATGTATTGTGATAACCAATCGGCCATTCACATTGCATCTAATCCTGTGTTCTATGAGAGGACCAAACATATAGAGGTTGATTGTCACTTTGTTCGTGAGAAGATGGAAGAGAATACTATATGCACACCCTACATAAGAAGCAAAGATCAGTTAGCCGACATCTTTACCAAGGGTTTGACAACAGATCGGCTTCAAGATATTTTGACCAAGTTGGGATCAATTGACATTTTTGCACCAACTTGAGGGGGAGTGTTGGAGAAGAGGATATAGTGTATCTTGTTGCTAGTACTTTGTTACAACCTCTACCTTGTTACAACTAATTTGTTGTAACCTACATCTTGTTGTTACCTACTTGGTTACAACTAACCAATAGTTTAGGAGCCAAACTTGCCTATAAAAATAGGCTTTCTCTCATTGTATTGCAAGAGTGACAAAACTAATGAAAAGCTTTCCTCTTCTCCCGTGGATGTAGGCATTGCCGAACCACGTAAGTTCCGTATGTTCTATTTTTGCTTTCTCTTTTTAATACTTATTTCTTTAAAGGTGATGATCGTTAGGATTTTGTTCATATATAGTAATCATACTAATAACATGAATGGAGACAAGTCCTAATCATAATCTTATTGGATTTTGAAACAAGAAAACTGTTGTCATACCCTATGAACATCAATGCATGCTTAATCTGGGTTCAAATATGTTGTCCCTGAAACTCTATCCCCAAACCTCCCCCCTCCTCCTCCTCTAATAGCTTGTGGATCAGATTTTGGTTTGGTGGGACCCACAAGCTATTAGATGGGGGGAGGACATGTTTGGGGACAAGGTTTCATGGACAGCAGATCCGGACTGGCTTAATCCTTGGTATACGAATAAAACTCTAATCCCTATATCGTGAATCTCAACTTGAAGTTGGAAATGATAAGCCTCATGTTGTTGTACTTTTAATTTGAAATCCTGCTTAAGAAACTGTTGAAGTATACGAGGGATGTTCTATTGGATACAGTAAAGTTCCCGAAAGATTGTTCTAAAAATGCCCTTAAGATGCAATCCTCTTATTCTTCATTAGTTTTCAGTAAGAAAAGAATAACCAAGGGCAGACCTATATATGAGCTGGGCTCTAGTCCAACCAAATTAAAAATAATTTAATCCTAGTTTAGCCTAAATTTATCCAAGCCTAGTCCAACTCTTATATCATCTAACACAATTGTCCAACCCACATACAGCACCTAATTGTTTCAAAAATCATAAAAATAAATTTAGTTTAGTCCAAAAGGACTATAATTGATGATTTCACACTTGAGAATAACAATATGTCCGGTCATACGAGTTTGCTCAAATTTCTGGTTTCACCCTTAAGAATAACAATATGCCCAATATGAGCTTTAATTCCAGGTAGGTTCATTCTTCCGAATCAGGAATTCCATCTTGTACAAAATGTAGCCATGATGGTCAAACGATTCCTCAGCGTGTGATGAAGATCGGCTCAATTATGAAAAACCAAATAGAACTTTTTTTTGGGTCTTCCTCTTCACTATATATAGTCTTCCTCTGTGACACTCGAAATTAAAAGGGTTGAAGCATCTAAGAAGTTTTGTTTCCTAGGAAATTCCACTATTAACATCTCAGTGATCATCGAATACTGTTTTTGGAGACTTCCAAATCTTTATTACCGTACCAGAAGAGAGAATTTTTTTTTCTTTTTTAGATGTTCGACGACACGCACGGGACTTTGTTGCATACTGTATTGGATACCTGTTGGGCCTACTGCTAGACATTTATGAATATAATCATACAGTTCGTCTCATGAGGGTAGTTATGTGCTCCGCGTTAAGTTATTATTACTTGATAACTTCTCCATATTTCATTTAAGCCCATTTCCTTTTTTATTAGAACAAAAAAGAAATTGAATTTTTTGACTTTCATTCCGCTTATTAATATGAATTTGTACTCTCATCCCACTTTTTAATTTTATTAGACTTACATTTCAGTTTTTGTTACAAAAAATAATTCGTGACAAAATGAATATTTTTCATGACAAAATAAATATTTTTCGTGATAAAAAATGGATAATTCTAATAAAATTAAAAAGTGCGATGTAAATATGAATTTATATTACAAGTGGGGTGAAAGTCAAAAATTTTCAAAAGAAATTGATCCATGGATAATGATATTTACACCAAAGTCAAGTCTTTGAGAATAACATGGTCATCCTCAAGTGCATCTTCCTCATGGCAGAAGTAGCATGGATGATCTATGAAGCATATGATTTTGAAACTTTAACCACTTCTAAGTACTCAATCAGAGAGAGGACAACAATGGATGACAAAGCACTAACATCAAATTTGTCCTCCCTAAATGTTCTCCATTTCAATTGCAAATTATTGTTCGAGTTACAAGCACATAAATCTACTAAAAAGTACAAAAGCCTGGTAAAATAAATAAACGTTTGCAGAAGGCAAACTCAGTAAAACTTAACAACAATGAACTAGTGGAATAACCCAGTCATAAATAAGGAGCTGATGAACTACTGAATTTCTAGCCAGCTTCGTTCTGAACACACTTACTTTATTGGGTCGCTATTCTGCGGTGTAAGAGCATCTCTAACACTATTATGAGTTAAAAAAAAAAATGATTGCCATATAGGAATGACAATTTTTTTTTTCAAAAGTATTTCTTCAATACAAATGTGAAATAAAGTATGGAGTTGATGCATCGCACTTATTTTCTTCCAGGTCCTTACGACGATGAATCATGGTGTGTATTGAGCCCCCCCGCCCTGCGGCCCCGGTCAACCGGGTTTGACCGAATTTGGGTTGGGCCGGGTCGGGCTCAACCTGAGAGGAAACGGGCTGGGCCAGTCCAACTCGGGAGAAAAATAGGAAAACCAACCCGGACCCATAACCTTGTCGGGGGTAGGCCAACTCCTTTTTTTTTTTTTTAAAGATAAAATATTGAGAAGGAAAATTGAAATTATTTTTATTAATGTTATTATAATTTAAATATGATATAACATTAACTAATCAAAAAAATTGAGAAGCAAAAAGTTGATAAATTTTTATTGGGCTAATTAGTGTTTAGACACTGGATTTATACTAGTTTAGAATTTAAGTTCTGATATGTCCAATTGGAAGTTTAGACCCTGAATTTTTATTTTGTGTTTTTTTTTCTATTATACCCTCCATTCATCTTTGATAATAAAATTTACATCATATATATATATATATATATATATATATATATATATATATATATATATATATATATATATGTGGGAGAGAATAACAGGAAAAAGAATCCAGGGACTAAACTCTCTAAATATGTGGGAGAGAATAACAGGAAAAAGAATCCAGGGACTAAACTCTCTAATTGGACATGTGATGGCTGAAACTCTAAACTGGTATAAATTCTAGAGTCTAAAAGTTAATTACCCCATTTTTGTTAATGCAATATAATTTAAATCTACTATAACATTAACTAATAAATAAAATTGAAGTTGCAAGTTGATATTTTATTTTCATAAAATTTGTAATAAAATGTATAAGTTTATATTATTATTTTTCCGTCGTCCGTCTTTCGTTCAAGTTTGTTGCTCATCTCCTCCTCTAGTAGTGTCCTCCAAAGTAATAGACTGACAGTCCAGCTCATTGATATCAGCACTTTCATCTCTTGAGTTTTGAGTAAGTATTTTCGCACAAACCCGATATGTAAATGCAAGCTTCCAAAATATCTTACAGCATCCTGTTCCTCTTCTTACTTAGTATCCTTGAACCTCAGCACTGACAACTCCAAATACAAAAAAAATCAAAATTAAAATGGTTATTACCAAAATTTTGACGCCACAGACATAATTTGGATAGGGTTTGGAGAAATGATTAGAGAAGGATTTGAACATTTTTGACGAAATTTTAAGTTTTGAACCCATTTTTTAATTTCGAAGTAAGGAACTTCGAGAAAGTCGCGCCTGGGAAGACTCATGACTGTAGAAAACTTCCACAAACATGTATGTTGGTAGGGCTGTAGATTTTCTACAGTCCTGAATACTTCAAGTTATACAACAGTGTCTCATTTATCTATCAACAGTAAAATCAATCGTTTTTCCTTGAGATAAATTTTAAAGTTTACGCGTACTGGATTTCTCTTTTGCTAACAGGTGTACTGCATATATTTTACCTGAAAAGTAAACTAGATATAACTATATATTGATGATATTTAGGACTGTGAAAAGTAAATTAGAGATAAATACATATTGATGATATTTAGGACTGTTAAAATTTTTTAAAGTCCTAAATAAAACACGATGTTCATTAACACGGTTCAACTGTTTCTGTTGAAGGTTTATTTACACTAGTGATTATTTTATATATTTAAAATTAATAGACTCATCTCTAAAACAAACTTAAAATTGAGAGATTTGTCTCTAAAATAGGTTTATAGATCGATGAAGGGTTTTTTTGAATTGAACAAAATTGAGAGACTTATCTCTAAAATAGATTTAAAATTTTGAGTAAACGGAGTAGATAATTTGATTTTAAAGATGTCTAATATTTCTCACGATTATGCTGTAAAATATTTAAGAATGTAACTTAGCGATTATACAAAAAAATATAAAATCCTTCTAATTACGGAAAAAATATTTAAGAAATTGCGCACTGTTAACATTCTGCTTTTGCTTCCATGGTTACTTTTAGGACTGTCAAAGTTTTTGACAGTCCTGGCAATAGTTAGGACTATCAAAAAATTTGACACTCCTAAAAGGAACTTGTTGTTACAGTAAGTTCCTTTTAGGACTTTCAAAATTTGTGACAGTCCTACCAAAGGACTGTCAAAATTTTTGACAAATTTTTTTGACAATCCGAAAAAATTATTTTTCAATGTTATATGTAGGACTGTCGACTAATTTTTTGACAACCCTAAAGAAAATATGATGTTCAATATTTTATGTTCAATTTTTGACAGTTCTCCAATTTTTGACAGTTCTCCAATTTTGACAGTCCATCATCGCGACTGTAGACGAATTTTCGAAGTTTGACAGACCATCATCGCGACTGTAGACGAATTTTGACAGTCCATCGAACTTCGAAAATCTGTGTAGAATGAATACTAAATTAAATTTTAGTTAATAGAAGATAAAATTTAGGCATGAACATGGATTGAGAACAACATTTAGAATTTGGGAGAGAAAGAAGAAAAAGATGGAAAAAAAAATCAAAAAAATTGCTTTTTATACTATGTAGTGAGCAGCCCCTAACAATTTTTTTTATTGGCAAACTTGTAGATAAAAGAAAAAGATTTGGGTAGTCCTAGTAAATTTTATTGTGTCTTTATAAATTGCCTTTTTCATCATAACTTCCGACATATCACTACATACCATTACAGAAATCTCATTTCATATATAAATTTTCTGCATCTGTTTTTAATTGTGCTACCTGATATATAAAATATGACTAGTCTTATAGCTAGAACTTCTCTCTCAACTTCAGGCGATTTTTTTTTTTTTCACAAAGTATTATAAAAGTACGCCCCATTTCAACGGCAACATATTTCTAGGTACCTCCCATTTCAACCATTCTAATAATTGATCTTAAATACAAAAAATTCATGGCTTCTTTAATTTCTTGACTTTCGGTTAAACTACATCTATGTACTCCATTTTCTTGACTTTATCTCTACAAGGATTCTTTAATGTCAACAACTAGTATGATATCTTCAACAAACATCATGTACCATGAAACCGTGTCATGTATATGTTTACTAACTTCATTAAATGGCACAAAGAGGTAAGAATTTATGCTTGATGTAAGCCACAGATGGTGGAAAATGATGCCTTAGGCCTCGTTTGGTTCGCGGAATGGAAGGAAAAGAAAATTAATTCCTTGTCATTTTCTTTCCTTTGGGAAACGTTAATTCCTATTGATTTTTATTTTCGATGTTTGGCAATGCCAAGAAATTTGGAAAGAAAAGTGAATACTTCAATGTGGGAAAGTGATTCCTTCCTTGGATGTATGGAATCACTTTTTTCCCTAATTTTCTTTCCATTGGAAATCACTTTCCTTTCCTCCTCAATTCCTTGGGCACCCAAACATAGAAAAGTAATCACTTTCCTTTTCCAACCGGGAGATTCCGCGACCCAAACGAGGCCTAAAAGTCTCCACCTATATACCAAAGTTCTAGAATATTGATGACGGATAAGGGTTATATATTTTGAATCAACACGCCTCAGCATGTTGAAACCCATTTTAGGGGTTGATTGTTGGATTTCATGGAGCGATATAATTTTTTATAAAACTCACTTAATATGGGTACCAGAGAGATAGAACCCAGACTACTCCGACACCATGTTAAAGTGGATATATTCAACACAACAAATAGCATTTATTAAGTATAGTCGACAAAATTTTATATTGGAGGAGAGCTAAAGTGGGATGCCAATCCACAAGTGTAGAGCACCCAAATTTGCATACTCCTATAGTAGAAGAATACTTCCTAGGCAACGGGGGACTAAAGTAGTAGAAGAATACTACAAGTCTACAAGTGTAGAGCAGCCAAATTTGCATACTCCTATATAGACCCGCATTGCCTAGGAGCTAAAGTGGGATGCCAATCCTCCACTACAAATATGTACCAACTCTTCCCCAATGAAGGCTATTCCATCATATATCCAATCTGGCTATACAATCTCAATATAGCTACTATATACTTAATTTTTCTCCAAAACTCATCATATATACCCTTAGGTACTTGACCATAAGCTTTTCAAAGCCAATAAAACCATATGTGAATCTCCTCTCTTTTTTTTCCTTAATTTTTTTTTAGTATATTTCTTAGTAATTAAATAACTTCCATAGTCTCACATACAATCAAATTGATGTTATGAAATTATAGTTGTTATTTTGCTCAATTAGAGAATGAAACATTTTATCTTCAAACATAAATGGAAATTTTGTTTTAAACAAACAAACTCATATGGACGTTTAGTTTCATGTTTTTTTGGGTAAAATATTTATAGCCTTATATAAAGGTATCTACTTGACTCAGAATTAAATGGATCAAATTTGTTGAATAGAATTGTTATATAATATTTAGGCTAGATTATCCTAGTGGTAGTTCAACTACAAGGTTCGATTGTTTTTAACACCTTAACTTTTCACTACGGCTGTGTTTGATTGGTTTTTTTTTTCATGGAAAATATTTTCATCATAAATTTTTCACCAATTGTAGTGTTTGATAGTCTATACTTTCCACGGAATTATTTTTCAAAAAACTATCATTTTCCATATTTTCATCTAAAATGGTGGAAAATAAAACTTGTCCAACCCATAGAAAAATATTATTTAATATGAAAAATAACTATTTTTCGTGGAAAATAATGGCAATCAAACACCCAAATTAAGTTTTCCATGATTTTTTTTTTTAAATTCCATGGAATTTTTTTTCATAGGAAAATAATTCCATGAAATTAATTTCTTTTGCACATATTTTCCAACTTGCAATCAAATGCACCCTACTTGATTTTGGCACCACAATTTTATAAATTACTCTACTTTTTGTTAATTTTGAAGTATATCGAAACCACTTCAAAACATATATATTGTAGTACAAAAATGCAATATGTACTTCAAAAGTGACGAAATGTACTTTACAAGAGCAATTTATAAAGTTGGGGAGACAAAATCTAATACTAAAAAATTAAGGTACCAAAAAAATTTGTTCCAGCACACTATAGTTTTTTTTTTTGAAAAAGTCCAGCACACTATACTTGAGATGCCATTATTAGTTTAGTCTAACCTCCAAATATTATCACCATTTTTTTTTAATGAATGTGAAGCCCATCCAGGAAGAGCCATGTTGGTTGGCCGAAAGCGCTATGGGCCATACTAGAGATGGGTCGGGACGGACAAGGCCAACTTTTTAGCCCATTATTGGCTGACGAACCATAAAGTGGTGCGAATATCGTCCGGTCCATTATCTTCCGTGTGACGACAAGTTGGACATAATTGGAGTAGGATGTGAAAAGATTGTATGAGGTGCCCATAATCCGTGGAGGTGTAGTCCGTTTGCTATACCGGAAGATCTGTAGAGCCGGTCACATTTTGAATCTCTTTCTTGATGCTGCTCGCCGGTCCAAAAAAAAGACATCAAAAATAATAATATATCTACCTATTACATAATAAAAAAATTTGATAAATTATAAAATATTTTTATCAATAATTATAAACAATTTATTATATAATATTTTTTTATTATATAATAAATTAGTATAAAATATATGTACAAAATACGTACACAACTGCTAATAATAATCATAATATTAGTGATAATAGTATACTTCATGTCTGTGGGGCCAATAATGTGCTCCGTTTTTTTAATGTCTCCTCACATTTTCTTGTGACTTAGGCCATCTCCAATTGTGATTTCTAAAATGTAGTTTCTATCCTACTTGACATTGTACTTTGAAGAGATTTCTATCCTATTTGTAAGAGTTTCTATATAAAAATTGTACAAACAAGAAAATGTTCTTCAATGGTTCTCCATTTCTATCCTAGGTGTCACAAAATAAAAGGATCAATTTAATGATGTGGGGTCCAATAATAATTGTTATGAGAGATAGAAATTTTTTATGAGAGTTTCTACATGTACAAGTAGTCATAGAAATTTTCTATCCTACATCATTCCCATCTAAAATTTCTATACATAAAATTGCAAATAGTTTCCTTCAATTATAAATAAAGCACTAAGTTTAGTGAAATAGCAATTCAAGCATCCGGCCGGACTTTAAATGTCCGGATGCTTACATCATCTCCCTCCCAAATTTTAATCTCTCATTTAAACCTTTAACTCTCATAACTCTCGTTTAATCTGCGGGCTTAATTTCTGAGGAAGGGAACCGAACTTTTGAAGTCCGGATGCCGACGTCAACACATTTGATGAAAAACAGACTTAAAATGTCCGGATGCTGATGTCACTTCTTTTTTTAAAGCTTGTTGTTTGTGTACAGCCTCTTGCAGTTCCATGTCATCAGACCACCATTGCTCCAGCCCATGAGCTTCCAGGAACTTCTGCTGTCCTTCGACATCACAAACAGCTTCGTCTTCGCCCCCGCCACTTGGCTTCTTCCCCCGCCCGTGTCGGCTGCAGCGACCGCCACAGTCCCAACAGTATCGTTGTAGTAGCAGCAGATATAGTCGTTGCTGTTCACATAAAGATGTGGACCCCATTTTTTCATCTCCGTAGTAGACCACCACCACAGTCTCTTCCCTCCATCCTCATCCTCCTCCTCCTTCTGACGTCAGCACATTTGCTGAAAACGAACTTCAAAAAAAAATCGGATTTCAAAAGTATGGCTCTCTCCAAAAGGAGGTGACGCATGCATCCGGATTTTAAAAGTCCGGTCGGAATTAGCTTTTAATTAATTTCAGAATTAATCCAAAAATTAAATGGGGAGAGCGATTGCGTTGGATGATGTAAACATCCGGACTTCTAAAGTCCGGTTGGGTGTTTGGGATGAAAAATTCCAAAACTTAGTACGTTATGTAAAATTTAACTAAACTATAATGTTGTTCTTGCAATTTTCTGATTTCTACAAAAATGATGAAAGAAATCACACATTAGAATTTTTTTTTTCTAAAATAGATTTCTTTCATAGAAATAGGAATGACAGAGATGGTCTTAGGACGTCTAAGGGCGGGAGGGTCAATTGTCACGGAGGTCCATACCAGAGGAAGGGACAATCCCATATCTCTCGACGTACCTCTCCCTTTTCCTTCTTTTCTTTGTCAGTTGTCGACCATGGCAGTCGGCAACCAAAATTATACATAGCCATCCACACAGCGTTTAATGCACATCCTTTTCAATTGGCATGGGCAAAGGGACAAATCAAAAAGAGCAATTCCTTGAGGACCTTTGGAGACGGTCGTCGTGTGTTTGGCATTCCATTGGTTCTGACGTTTCGCATAAGAGCATCTCCAATCCTTTTGTGAGTTTAGAAAAAATAATTGTCACATAGAAATGATAAACTTTTATTTCAAATTTTTTTTTTTCAAATACAATTGTAGAATAAACTATAAAGTTGACATGGCAAGGACAATATGAAGTTGGTTGTCTAAATCTATACAATGTATTTCACAATGACTTTGTCTCCACATCATCAATTATGAATAAAAATATTTATTCTCTTCTTAATACTTTTGCATTGGAGAACACTTTTTAATCTCATTATTTTGTGTGAATATCATCTTACCACATAGAAAAGACATTGACTTGTATCTCATGTCACATAGGAATCACAAGACTATAGAGTTGGAGATGCTCTTAGTTGAGACTCTCAACTATAATTTGGGTCCAAAAGTTCAAAAAAAAACTAAACGTAGAATGAGTTAGATTTGTACGAGAATAGTAGAAAATGATAAAGTGAGGTCCGGTATCAAAGATTGTGTGATTAAAAATTGATGTGAAAAAAAAAAAGTAAAGTCTAGGCTCCAAAATAAGACTTACTATTTTATAAAATGAGTTCCTACAATCTAGAATGTAGAAATTGGGATACCCAATCTTTAGCACCTAAGGTTAGGATGAGACCAAAATTGTAAAAATTGAAAGTAGGAATGAAACTTGCTATTCTACAAAATGAGCTAATACATTCTAAATCTAGAATTTAGAAAATGGAATAAGTCTTACTAATGATGTTCTAAGATAGCATAGATCTAGTTTTTTTTTATGTCTCACGGTGCAGCCAATAGAAGAGGTGACACATGGTAACTCCGTCTCAGCACATTTTCAATCAAAAATTCTATCTGGCTAGTCCTTTTTTCCCTTTATCTGGATGAAGTTGCTTTCCTGGGCATCTCGCTCTCCCTTTTGGCGACCATTAATTGTTGTCCTTTACCGAATTTCTATTTCGGAAGCAATTTTGGTTAGCGGATGAAAGGTTTTTAGTGGGTCTGGCGGTCTGATTCGTTCCGGATTCGGTCCAGACTGGTCCAACCTTGGCCGGCGACTGACCAGTCTAGTCCACCTACAGGTTTGGATCGGTCCGAGTTTACCCTCCTCCACCCTAGCCTGGACTCGGTTCGACTTAACTAACATGTCCGGACTAGGTTTCATCTCAAAACCTGTCCGCAGACTAGGTTTCATCTCCAAACCTGATCGACGAGCCTGGTCAGTTCTGCTTCCTTCATCAATTAATTAATAAAAAATAAGTTAGCATAACAAAAGTCAATATAAGTTAAAAAAAAATATATTGTAAACCGTATATTTGTGACTAATCATAAATAGTAGTTGTTATTATCTAAATACATACAAACCCTAATCACCAGAGAGACCTCAAATTAAATATATTGGTGCAGCATATCTAACTTTTTAAGTACGTTATCCGCACGAAGTCTGACGTCGGTTTAATGAGCACGAGACAGCATGATCTACGAACAACCTCCATGATTGACTTCCATTTGCAACAAAGCCAACATAGGAGAGTAAGAACATGTCACTAATCTTCACTTGAGGTTAGCATTTGATTTTGTTTATGTCGCGTTCCGACCCAGAAAATTACTCGTCCTCGCATCGTTTTCATCCGAAATAATCATCCTCGCTTGGGACATGATGCCGCACGAGTCTGGAGTTGCACTCGTTCAAGGCAAGATGACATATTCTCAAAATGGTTGTCATAATTCAATACATAAGCAGCAAAAAAGGTGAAGACACATCAGAGCATACAAAAGAATAACTTTTATTGATAATGAAGCTGATTACAAGGCTCTCAACAGCCAACTGAAAATTTTAATTGGCTTACAACACTCATGATCTCTCTAAGCTCACAAAGGATATTGTTTCATACATTATGTCTTTTATAGCACATCCAATGACCTAGAGCCGAACATCTTCATGTTGCATGTCGAGCTCCAGTGCAATCGCACGCCTCGAAACGCTGAGGGACACTATGCCTCAGCTCGTCCAAGTGAAGCTCCGCCATGAGTAGACCATTTCATGAACCATGCAAGCAATCTAGTGGAGGATCAGTACTTATCCTCTCGCGTACCAATCAAGACCCACTCGACTAAACCAACACCAAGTAATCTAGTGAAGCATGTTATCTTATTTGGTGATCTTTCTATTATCATCTTAGGATCAGTTTCACAGCAAGATTCAAAGCAGTAAAGCATGTAATAAGCAACAACTGAATCATAAATGTGTCAAGTATCATGTCCCTACAACAGATACTATTAGCCACATAACGACCATAAACATAGTGATCGTGCACGTCACCATCTCCAATCGTCAAGCCTGCAAATCGATAACAATTTACGTAACAAACCAACCAACTTTAGCATAATCACAAGGGTGATAGGATATGTGCTTGCACCCAATTCTAATCTCAGCCCATCGGCCCTATCTATATGAAAGGTCATGACGTTTTACGCCATAACGGACTGGTATTTCAACGTGTAAGCCGACGATTGCTCTCCGTATGGGTTGCTAGTCCTGTATCCGAAGGATCCCAAACTTACTAGTATTATGGCTTATCACATCAGTGGCCGGTCGTAATTCGTCCTATTGAAGTGCACCACGAATACCAAACATAATTTTCTTCTAGACCGAATGGTCCTGGTGCCCAAGTCGTAACTTGTTCGAGGAAAGCAGCACCCGTGCACATGTTATCCAAGTCCATTAACCATACAATACGTGTAAAAGTAAGAACCATATCATTTTCAACCAAATCTTAAGTTCTCAATATATAATTTGTCTCAACTCAATCTATCTCAAATTCCATCGACATTATGTCCTAACACATCCGTATTGATGCACAATGCCCCCAACGGCTTAGGTTCAAATACCTTTATACTATCCAATGCGTTACATTCATAAGTTATTTGTACAACAACAGTTCCGTAGCATCTGTGCCACAACTGCATATTCGATGCACCAAGTATACCCTTCAATGTTATGGCATGTTCCGTGGCATTGTACCACAACTTGTCTATTCCGCTTACTAACTTATTCGCTTAGTTTTTGTGCACTTATGCACGCTCAACGTCATACTCAATATTCTAGGCCTAGTGTTCAATGTTCTTTGAGTCGTACACTTGATGCACATCTCAATTTTGTCTTTCATTGTTCTACCATTAATGTCCTACCGCGACCCTTGCACTTGATGCACGTCACCTCAATTGTTCAATATTCAAAGTTCTATCTTAATATTTGACACACACTAACACCTTTACTTATTCGAGCCACACTCGCTAACTCGATAGCAACACTCACATATCAGGGTACATTTTATTAGGCATGAAGGAGTAAGGGAGAAGGGGTATTTTAGACTTTTATGAATTATGATTATTTTAGAGAGCATTTAATTAATTGATTTGTGTTAGTGACATAAATGGGTAAACTTTAGAGCCACCTTAATTAGATGTTAGACATGACCATGGTATACTTAATTAGTGAGATTAAACAAACTTTAAACCCATTTTTATTTAGTTAGTCTCTAATCTAACTAGAAAGTCATTTAGAACCTTTAGACTAAACACTCACTTAGAAGAAAACATTTTTCATTTAGAACTTATCATGACAAAATTAGAAGGGCTTCCTAGATATTGTCCCCTAAACAAATCCTAACCCAACACCCTACATGGCCGGTCAAGCCCTCTCCCCTTGCCTATTAATAGAACAACTTCTTCTTCTTCTTCTTCTTCTTCATTCCATTCTATTTCTAGCCCTAAATTCGGAAGTTCTTCCCTAAATTTTTGCTATATCCAAATTGTCTCCAAATCAGTCCAAATTAGTCTCATTCTCTTTCCCTTAGAGAGGAGAAGGCTCAAGAAGCAAGCTTGGAGGGATTGGAGCATTTAAAAATTGAAGGGATTATAGATCTTGGCATTTGTATTGGAAAATCTATCTCCCAATTGGTATGAGCTTTCTAACCCTCTAATTTCTATTAAATTAGTGTAGAGGCATTCATTAGGGACCCCCATGTATTAGTGTTACCATTAGTGAGGAGCTTAGGCTCTCCTCTTTCTATTTGAGGGATTTTTCCCTTTACTTTTAGCTCAAATTGGGGAAAATCCGAGAATAAAGATTTTAGGATTTGTAAATTGGTTCATTGGGTCATGCTAATGATTTAGGACATGTGGGTGAGCTTGGGGTCAAATTTGAATCCATTTGAAGTGTGTATCATGGACGTGTCACCACGTATTGGATACGCATGCCAAGTGTTTGACAAATTGACCAAAAGAGCACTAATGCTCCAAATCTCAGTTTTAGTCTTTGTTTTACTATGTATTGATATAGGTTAGCAATTGGTAAGCCTATCTAATGTTTTGAAAATGGAATTGGTATATTTAAATTGATTTGGGGGCTTGGGGAGTATATGGACTGTTGGATTTTAATGTGGACTCTGTGTGTGTGGTTTGTGTATGGACTGTTGTTTACTTTGGAACTGGAATTGCATTAGTTAGTTCACTCTAATACTTGTTTCAGTCCCCTGTTCTGTCAAGTGTTCAGTCTTAGGAATATTCAGATATTATAGAATGCATTTGTCCATTCATATAGTGTTCTTCATTCCTTCAAGATAATTGTTCTGTCTACAGTTTCCTACACCATTCCTTATGTTTAGCATGCTAACTATTCAGTTCTTGTACTCATATTTTGTTCAGACACCTATGCTAGTATCAGTTAGAAAGTTTACAGGAGAGCTCGAGTTTGAGACTATACTGGTGTTTTAGTTCAGTCCCCAATATTTCATGTGTAGCCCTTAGCTTGTTATGAGTCCCACTCGAATACCTTTACCTATTGTATCAGTCTACCTCCACATTAATGATTCAATACCATCCATGTTCAGTCCAGTTGGATGCATTTCACTGTGTAATCCATATGATAAGTCCTTTAGCACATGTAAAGCCCCGCTCCGTACGGTGCATTATGCTGAGTCGTTGACTCGAAGAGTCGCGTTGACCCGATTAAGTATCGATACGAAGCGATACAAAAGTTACCATGTCCCAAGAAACACATCGAGTCAGATCGATGCAAAGAGTTACGTTGACCCGAAGAATGCATCGAGTAAGATCGATGCAAGTGTTAAGTTGGCCCTAGAGAAAGAATTGAGTCGGTTCGAAGATTCTAAGAAATCGAATCGATACAAGGCATTAGTCCGATTCAGACAAGTATTAACTTTAGTTGGTTTCATGTGCAGGCTATACGTTTACGCTAAAATATAAGATGTCAATATTTTACCTTATTTACAACGGGATCCGCAAAACCAAATCCCCGCCTCGCAACGGATTGAGACATAGGCTCGGTAAGCCAAATCATTGTATAATTTAATGAAACATGAAGTGCTCGAATGGCTAAGTCAGAAGAGTTGGTTATGCAATAAAATTATGAAATCAAGTCGCATCGACTCGGTGAAACGATAAGACATATCGACTTAAGGTGGGATGACTTTGACTCATCTTTCCTAGTACGTCATGCTTAATTAAAATGTATCATTGTATGCTAAGTTAACCTATCGAGTCCACGGGCGTGGCTTGATCGAGAGATGAACATAGGGCACGTCGAACACTAGATAGAACAATTGAAATGAAACGTACATTAAACGTACGAGTCGCTATTGAACATTGAATATCGAAAGGCGAGTGTCTTGGTGCGTAAGCCATAAGAACATGGGATAACTATATCGTCGAGTGCCTCAGTATAAAAGTAATTCGTGCCCCCGTGTATGAGTTAGTATGCTAGAACATTGAAAGACTATATCGGTACGAGTGCCTCAGTGTACGAACTATAGAATATTGAATGCCCTATCGAGGCATGCCTCAGTGCATGAGTTAGAGGAAAGGAACATACATTGAACACTAAGGCGTAAAATATGAAATTATGGTATCGAGGCATGCATCGCATGAACGACTCGAAGAATAGAGAACATTGGTGTCAAAGCGTGCATACGTGCACGAGAATCAAAAAAGATGGCTTCGTTGTGAAGAGAACAATTGTGGCATAAATATTACAGAATTATCGAACGTGGCACGGTGCCTTAGAAATGTTCAGTACCTTCGGGTCATTCGTTTGACGAACATTGAGTTGAGGCATGGTGCTATTGAACAATGAAACGAAGAATGAAGTGAGAATACATTGAAAGAATAGAGAAATACAAGACGATGTAAAGTCTGAGTTTCAGACTCAAGACTATGTTTGGTTGTATGAGTTTGATGCTTATGTTGCACGGTCGAATGGACTTGATATATTGTCACGACCCGCACCTGCTTTTCGAACACGAGTTCGTGAGCAAGCCAGCTACGCATCAAGCGGACTCCAGCCCGACTCGAATACGTAAACGCTGTCAAGGCTATGGTATACTGCCAAATCATGGCAAACAAATCTATATCTCAATCCACAATAAGAGTATAAAACATGAATGAACACTATGGGTCGTGGTCTGCAGCCCACTAGCATATATGTCCGATAAGACTCTAAAGAAAATAATAAGAGTCTAAACTGAATCAAGAAACAGGGTATCTCATGATAATAAAGAAAAGTACGAGCGGATAATAAACACAATAACGATACCTGAATCCCGCCAGCGTATCATCACTTCTGCCATCTAGAGCTGCTAACTAACTCCACGCAATAACTAATCTGAAGAGATCATCAGGTCCTCAGGGGACATAGCAAGATACATAAAAACATGCCTATCTAGTAGTTTATCATGCAATAAGAAAAAAATAGGAAATTATGGGAAAAGATTAATTAGCACGAAAATACGACTATACACGACTGGAAGAACCACTACGCCTAAACGAACTGCTGGAGAAGAACAAGAGAACACGATATCACGATGTCAATGGATAACCAATAGAATACTCAAATCCTCGCCCCTAGTGTGGACTCGCAGGTTTGAACAACTACTAGCCCTCGTTCCTAGTGTGGACTCGCAGGCTAGCATCACCCTCGTCCCTAGTGTGGACTCGCAGGTGTGAACCATATACTACTGACCCTCGTTCCTATTGTGGACTCGCAGGCTAGCATCACCCTCGTCCCTAGTATGGACTCGCTGGTGTGAACCATATACTACTAACCCTCGTCCCTAATGTGGACTCGCAGGCTAGCATCACCCTCGTCCCTAGTGTTGACTCGCAGGTGTAGACAGATAACTACTAACCCTCGCCCCTAATGTGGACTCGCAGGTTAGCTTAACTACTAAGCCTCGCCCCTAGTATGGGCTCGTAGGTTAGCTTCACTACTAACCCTCGCCCCTAGTGTGGGCTCGCAGGTTAGCTTCAAGAATTTTAAGGCAAGGAGGTAAAGCAGTTCCGTTATGACTTATTCATCCTATGACACGATGCGACTCAGTCCACTACCAAAATAAGTGGTTTTAGCGACGCCCAAAAACGTCGGAAAAATAATAAAATCCGTCGCTAATATGTATCACCGACGTATTTACCGACGTTTAGGTTTGGTCGCCGTTTCCTTAGTCGCTGATTACAAAAACGTCGCTGAACGTCGCAATTACCGACATTCAGCGACGTAACATTACGTCGGTGAGTTATCGACGTTTATCGTCGTTTCGTCGGTATATTAGCGACGTATGTGTAGTCGCTACACGTCGGTAAATACCTGGAATAGTTACCGACGTCTACCGTCGTTTCGTCGGTAATATAGCGACATGTATGTTGTCGCTAGACGTCGGTAAAGGTCCTGTACATTTTTTGCAGCTAGTGTCGGTAAACGTCGGTAAATACGTCGGAGAGCTGTACTTTTTTGCAGTTAGTCGTCGGTAAATATCGGTAAAACGTCGGAAAAATATATTATTTGCAGCTTGTCGTCGGTAAACGTCGGAAAAAGACGTCGCTAAACGTCAGTAAGCGTCGCTAAACGTCGCTAAAGTTGTAAAAAAAATAAAAAAAATAAAACACAGATTCTATATTACCACTCACAATTCTATAAAACACATATAGGTACACATTCAAATCCCCACTCACAATTCCAAATCACAGCGCATTCAAACCCCCACTCACAATTCCAAATCACAGATAGCTTTAATCTAAGTTAATTAACATCCAATCCAAACACAATTAACATTTATCGACGAAG
Source organism: Iris pallida (assembly GCA_029216955.1). Lineage (NCBI taxonomy): Eukaryota > Viridiplantae > Streptophyta > Magnoliopsida > Asparagales > Iridaceae > Iris > Iris pallida. Next base: position 16,295,946 of record JANAVB010038613.1, read on the forward strand.
GAATTAACATCCAATCCAAACAAGTCACAAGTCAATTCGATACAAACACAACTAACATCCAATACAAACATCCAATCATAAGTCACAAACATAAGATGATACAAACACAAACAAAAGTCCTAACTAGGACTACTAGTGATCTGGTGCAGGAGGGGCACCGCCACGACGAAGGCGTAAAAACTCCTCATACTCCGCAAGTGAAATCGATACAGATGGAGCGCCAGGCTGTGACGTCGGTGGAGTCGGTGTCGAAGAAGAAGGCGGTGGAGGCGGCGGAGTCGACGACGATGAAGGCGCACCCAGAGTACCAGCATGCTCCAACGCTGTAAGTCGCTGGTTGTATGAATCCATGATAGATAACATTCTACCACTGCTCTGGACCATCGAATCCTGCGCCAATCTCACCGTCTCGGCCATGGTCACCTGTCCTGTCTGCAACTCCGTCACCGTGCGCTCTAACCCTCCAACGGCGCGCTCTGTCCTCTCAGTCGTCTCCCTGAGGTCTATAATGCCGCGGTCGAGCGCATCCAATCGTGCTAGTAGCGCAGGATCGTCCGTAGGATGCTGAGACTGCTGCTCGATCCGTCGTAGCAGGTCGTCACGGAGAGACTCCATCATCTGGTGGACTCGGGCAGACTCCTGGGACGGCTGTGGACCATACACACTAGCAGGAGATGTCCTAGAGGACTGGGTCGCAACTAGGGCGCCATAGGATCCCGTACCGTAGTACGTACCCCTACGGAGGCCACCAGCGGCGGTCATCCACAGCTCGTCCGCCGACGGAGCTTGAGTGGGCTGCGAGGAAGTACCGACCTCTCCTGCATCAGGTGCACTAGCAGCCGCCCGTTCCCGCAGCCTCGTATACTCGGCCTAGAAAGTATGGATAGTACTCTATGATTTCTAATTTCTAATTAATGTACTTATTTTTACTAACTTCATGAATATTTATTTGCATCATATTTACTAAGTTATATTAAAATGGACACGAAGTATTAAATTAAGATAACGTATTGTAATACTTACATAGGTCTGCTCGGCCCTCTCGTCAATAAGGACTCCGCCCTTCCGATGGGTGGCCAGGAAGACGGTCACCATGTCGGCGTTACCGACCTTCCTTACCTGTAATTAAATATATTATCTTAGTAATAATTTATCGGATTTGTATTAAAATAATATTTCTAAAAGAGAAAGACATACCAGACGACGGAAATGTTCCGTCATCGGAATCGACCCACCGCACCACTTCGAGGCATGTTGCCTAGCCGCCTTAGCCTTCTCCGACTTCTCCTTGTACCTTGGCTCGTTGAATCGAGCCTTCATCGCATTCCACTGATCAGGGGTGATCCAACCTTTGATCGGCTTTCCGGCACGATCACGTTCCTTCTGATCATTAATAGAGTCGCGGATCAGCTTAGCAGCGACGGAAGGAAACATCCCCTCGATCTGCTCGGCCCGGTGCGGCGGATAGTAAAACATATCCTAGAACAGTACGAAACCAAATATTTATCAGTTATATATAATATGCATAAATTAAATGATTCATGTTAAAAACAAATCTATTTTAACCTTGAAGCGCGTAAACCAGAAGTTCTTCCTTTCGTCTGGAGCATCAGAGTAGTTAATCCAGGGACCACCATAATTATGCCTCAGCATATCGCCTAGGCGTCTCTGTACCCTTGGAGGACGATATCTATACATACATATTATATTCATGAAAAAAGTTAATTTATGATAAAAACAGAAGAAAAAAAATCATAAACCAAAATACCTACTTTGTACCGTCGGCCCAGATCTCCGTCCTCCCCTCCTCCGGAGGTGCGCACGCATCATCTTCATGATGCTGGTCGGCCGTCGGCGCATCCTCCTCGGCCATCTGCTCATCCGTCTCCATCGTCGTATCAACATCAGGAATGCTAGACGGGGGAGCCCTCTCAACAGGTCTGGAACTACTCGTCCCAGGAGATATGCCACGTGACGTCGTCCCAACCGGTCCAGCTACTGTCCGATATGGAGGAGTAATCGGCGACGAGGATCCAGAGCCGGTACCAATAGGAGGTACCGAAGGCAAACTCCGTCCCCTAGCAGTACCTGTAGGAAGTACCGGAGGATCCCGACCTCCTCGTGGCCCTCACAAATGTCCGCGACGACCTGCCATACCTGATAACAGCATATGATAGTACAAGATATAATAGAGACTAGAAATATGACAGTACAACAAATAATAGAGACTAGAAATATGACAGTACAACAAATATTAGAGACTAGAAATATGACAGTACAACAAATAATAGAGAATAGAAATATGACAGTACAACAAAGATAATAACCAAGGTAACATATGATGATACATTCTACAATAAACATCTAAGTCCAGATAATATATTCTAGAAGAAACATCTAAGTCCAGATAAGTATATCTCTCTCAATCATCTTCAGAATAATCATCTTGTTCGTCTTCCTCGACCTCATCTTCCTCTTCCTCCTCATCTTCACTTTCGTCTTCACCTTCGTCGGCTTCGTCTTCCTCTTCGGATAATTCTACATCTTCTATATTATGTGTCGTGTAATGCGTAACTTCCGTGGAGTCCACATCGACAATATTGGTTACAGGAGGTAGCTCGTCCTCCTGGTAAGCTTTTTCATCAACATCAAAAGTATCTCTAGCTTTAGTCTTGCATACTGCCCACCAGTCAGACTTCGTTGCTCCCTGTCTCGGATAAGCTATGAAATACACGAGCTGAGCCTGAGTTGCTAAGACAAACGGTTCGTAGCCTTGATATCTACGCTTGTAGTTTATATCCACAAGACCATGCTTGTCAATTTTCCAGCCTTGATTTTCAATCGAATCGAACCATTCACACTTGAACAACACGATCTTTGCAGGTTCTCTGCCATAATTATATGACAACTCCACAATCTCTCGCAAGATGCCAAAGAAATCATTTCCTGGATCGACGTCTTTGTAGTTCGAAGACTTGATACACAAACAACTGTTCTTCGTGGAATCAAGATCCAGGAAGCTGTCTCTGATCGGAGCATTTGTCGACTTGAACCGAAAGCCATTGACACAATAACTTGGCCATGTTTTAACAAAAGTAATTGGTCCCTTGGCAAGAGTTCTAATTAATTCAATCTCGGGTGAAATTAGACGATCGACCTGAATATCAAAGAAGAAATAATAAGTTATTTATTGCGCAGTTGCATTAGAAGAGGCCAGTAAATATTACCGAACTGCTTACATATTCGCTCAACCAAGAAGGAAAATGACGTCTCATTTCTTGTTCTAATGCTTCGTCTGTTAGGTAGGGTCTAACCAGCCTCAACTCATCATTATATGTGCTGGAAAACAACGAAGCATTAGAACGATTAGTACAATAATTTTAGCTTATACTATTACATTGAGATGACGTAAACTCATCATTCCTTACTTACCCCTCTAGCTTCTCCACTTCATCCTCGTCGCAATTGAGTAATACATACAACTGAGCAGCCCTTAGCTCTTCGTCATTCAAATATCTCTTCTTCATTTTCCCCGAAGGCTTTCCGGACGCATTGAATACTTTCAGTATTCCATTATTAAATTCTTGATATCCGTCGTCGTTTCTCGGAGCCCTCGTTCTATTCGTAGCAACATGAGGTTTGAAATAGGAGGAGCAGAAATTTGTAATCTCCTCGAGAATATAGGCTTCACAAATAGAACCCTCGACCCGAGCCTTATTTTTTACCTTTCTTTTTAGGTGATTCAAATGTCGCTCGAATGGGTACATCCATCGATATTCGACGGGTCCACCAACACGTGCCTCGTAGGAAAGATGAATCGACAAATGCTCCATAGAGTCGAAGAATCCAGGAGGAAACACCCTCTCTAGCTTGCACAGTGTTACCGCAATGTCCTTCTTTTGCTTTTCTAGACGATCAACGAGCAATTTCTTAGAACAAAGGTCCCTGAATAATATGCTAAGCTCCGTCAATGGATCCCAAACTGCCTGCGGTAAGAATTCCCGAAATGCAATCGGAATTAACCGCTCCATGAATACGTGACAATCATGGCTCTTCATACCTGTCAGTTTGTTCTCCTTGAGGTCGACGCATCTTCTCAAGTTTGAAACATACCCATCTGGAAATTTCAGACCTTGAATCCACCTACAAAGCCTCACTTTATCCTCCTTCTCCAGTGAGAAAATTGCCTTAGGCTGCTTCAACTTCCCATTCCCGTCCTCTATCAAATGCAATGCAGGACGTCTACATATTTCTTTCAAGTCCAATCTAGCCTTAGGATTGTCTTTCGTCTTCCCCTTTACGTCCATTACAGTATTAATTATGTTGTCAAACACATTCTTCTCAATATGCATGACATCAAGGTTATGTCTAATCAGATTGTTGCTCCAGTATGGCAGATCCCAGAATATACTCCTCTTCGTCCAGTTATGAGTGCGACCAAATCCGTCACACTTGTAGCCCGTAGCAGGCTGCTCAATAGCACTTGGTAAATCTCTAACCTCCTCCCATATCGTGGCTCCGCACCACCTTGTCGGTGGATCACCCTTCTCCACAACGCCAGCACGAAAAGCATTCTTGTTCCTCCGGTACGGATGATCCTTCGGCAGGAATTGTCGATGACAATCGAAGAAGCACGGTTTGCCTCCGTGTTTCAAACGGAAAGCCTTAGTGTCGTCCATGCAACACGGACATGAAAGACGACCATGCGTGCTCCATCCAGATAACATTCCATAGGCCGGAAAGTCGTTGATGGTCCACATAAGTGCTGCCCGCATCTGGAAATTTTGTTTTCTAGATACATCGTACGTGTTGGAACCTACTTCCCACAGCTGATTCAACTCATCAATCAATGGCTGTAAATAAACATCGATGTTCCTTTTTGGATTGTTCGGACCTGGGATAATAACGGTGAGGAACATATATGGAGTCTTCATGCACATCCAAGGCGGTAGATTATACGGGGTGACGATCACAGGCCAACACGAATACTGGGATCCCGAAAGTCCGAATGGGGTAAAACCGTCAGAGCAGAGACCCAATCTAACATTACGCGGATCAGAAGCAAAATCTGGATACTCTCTATCAAAGTGCTTCCATGCTTCTCCATCAGATAGGTGATCCAACACTCCTTCGGTATGTTCCCGCTTATGCCAACTCATGTTTTCTGCAGTTTCCTTCACCATAAACAACCGCTGCAAACGCGGCGTCAACGGCAAGTAGTGCATCGAAGAGGTAGGCTTCCTGGCACCGACAGACTTTCCTCTACCACAGGCCTTGTAGCGATCGACACCACAAAATCTGCAGGCGTCTTCATCCTTGTCGTCTTTGTAGTACAACATGTACCCGTTGCGACAGGCATCGATTTTTTCATATCCCATCCAGAGCGATCTAACCATCCTCTTAGACCGGTAGAAGTCTTTAGGCAACTTCGCACCCTCAGGCAATATTTCTATAAGCAACTCCATAATACGGTTGTAGCAATCTTGCGACATGTTAAAATCGGACTTGATGCTCAACAATCTTGTAACCACCTCCAACGGTGAATGATCCTCATAACCAGGATATAATGGAGTCCTTGCATTCTCCAGCAACTCCATGAACTGTGCAGCATCGGGGTTCGGTGCCTCCTCAGGTGCATCATGATCATCCGGATCGAAACTAGGCCCGGCCGCGTCAAAAACCATGTTCACCAATCCATCGTCATAAGGAGCGTTGTTGTGGACATCCACATAAGGCTCATACTCCGATGCTAAAGACACAAGTTCTCCGTGCTCGCTCCACTGATAGTAATTCGGCGTGAAACCCTTCGAGTATAAATGATACGTGACATCCACTTCTGGATGATATTTCAAGTTGCGACATCTCACACACGGACACTTAATTTTGGCACCGTCCATGTACTGAGGGAACGCCTTGGCAAACTGCAGGAACTGGTGTACACCCTCTATGAATTCATCCCGCACACCGCACATGTCATCAGGATGACGGTTGTACATCCAAGTACGATTCTGCAGATAGTAATTCAGCTCCATAATTCTGTAAGATAGATACATCAAGGTAGTGAATGATATGCAAGTGTCAAAGCTTTTCCGATGGATTGCATTTATCTTTTCATCCATTCATTCATGTATTGCATTTATCTTTTCAGTTTTGCATATCATTACCTACTATTATACATGCATACTTTATACATGCAAGTGAAAATCTGTATCGTAAGACAAACTAAACATAATTAGTATATAATCATGTAACTGGTGGATCCGCTAGCTAGTAAGCCGGATGTACTTAATATCAGAGAGTATCAGATTAGTATCAGTATATAGGTTAGGTAGACCGTATCAAACGCATATCGGAATAGTAGGCCGAATAGGAGGCCGAGATAGTCGAATGAGAAGAAGGGAAGAAGGGAGGAGCAGATGGGTCCAGAGCCATGGTGGAGGAGGAGAAGTAACATGAGAGCAGTTTCCGCCGTAACATCTCCTGTGGCTCTGCTGGCAACTGAAGTCCAGATGCTACAAAGGACGATCCTTCGCTGAAATCGACTACAACACCCATCAGTTCAAGTTCATTCCTATATGAGTATATTCCAATGCCATAGAGGAAGGTCAACAAACTGATGGCTTCTATGGCATTGGAATCTACTCATATAGGAATGAACTTGAACTGATGGGTGTTGTAGTCGATTTCAGCGAAGGATCGTCCTTTGTAGCATCTGGACTTCAGTTGCCAGCAGAGCCACAAGAGATGTTACGGCGGAAACTGCTCTCATGTTACTTCTCCTCCTCCACCATGGCTCTGGACCCATCTGCTCCTCCCTTCTTCCCTTCTTCTCATTCGACTATCTCGGCCTCCTATTCGACCTACTATTCCGATACCGATACTTTGAACCTTGATCTTAACACAAACCTATATACTGATCGATACTAATCCGCTACGCCCGATACTAAGTATATACGGTCGATACTGATAGCGATAGTCCGATACCGATAGCGATAGTCCGACACCGATAGTTCGATCGATACCGATAGCGATAGTCCGATAAATGGAATTGTAAACTCGGAGGCATACCCTTAAGGGTTGAAACCAAATAAATTTTGACATTCGGAAAGGGGTTATTTAGAAGGTTCTCTTGCAACATAACATGTTCCCATGGGCTTGTGGGGAGAAAACATGGCCTAATGATTTAATTCGTTAAATGAGATCTTAGGGAAATGCCATGTTTGGTTCGCAGAATTAGAGCTGTGGAAAGGAAAGTGATGGATTCATTTTTCCCCTCTAAGATTCACTCTCTCTCCAAATATCTGTTGTTTTTCCAAACATAGGAATGGAAATGGATTGAAATTCTAATTTCACAAAGCTTACCTTTCCGCGAACCAAACGAGGCCTTGATAGCTACTTTGAGATTGAGAAAATGTAACACAATGTGAGGAGAAGCTCTACTTCAATCGATCTTCAGGTGATTGATGTAATAGGGAAAATAGATGGAGGTAAGTCCAACAAACTTATAAATAGCACACACAGTCATTCGAAGAAGACTGCTCAGGTCTTGATAGCTACTTGAGATTGAGAACCGCGATAAAAAAAATCATCTAATGTTTATGATTTCCTTCTTACTGGCTACAATTTTAGGAAAGGAACAAATGTTTGCAGGTTATAAAGAGAGTACAACTTTGCAGAAGTTGCAGCAATAGATCATTGTTGCTTAAAAGGAGAATTTCTCTCCAACTCGTAAGATTAATGGATCTTTCCAAATGCTCTACTGGCCTTCTCTCTCTTTTTTGTCGGGGTCACGAAAACATCTCAAAGCCTCCTTCGAATTCTCAGACGAAGCCACTGACCAAGGCTTGAAGGTTCGGGGATGAGAAACCAAAAAAATTATGTATGCATTATATCGTGACTTCATCAATTACGTCACAGCAAAATCTCATATGTTTGCATGCTAATTTGCAAGATCAGGAGAAACTTAACTTGGCTCGAGATAGAGAATGAAGGAGTTAGGGTTAGGGTTTACCAGCCTTGGTCGGAGTCGCGTCGGGATCGTCGGGGCTGGAGCAGCGGTGGAGTCGGGTTGGCGTCGACGAGGGGAATCAACGGTGGAGGGGGACGCCGGAGGGAAGGGGGTCGCTGCAGGGAAGGGGGGAAACCGCGGGGAGGGGGTAGCCGGAGGGAGGGTTCGCCGGAGGGAGGGGGTCCCCGGAGAGGAGAGAGAAAGGGGCAGAGAAATTTGGGGAGCGGGAGATTGAAACTTTTTGGTGAAAGAAAAAAAAAGATCGATCGGGTGGAACCCTATATGAAATATTTTAGCGACGTCCACAAAGGACGTCGCTAAACATCGCTATTCAATAAAAACCTGGCGACGTCCCTAATGTGGAGTCGCAAATCATCGCTGAATTAAAGAAAACAGCGACGTTCTGCGACTAGACCGCGACATCAGCTTTCCAAAGCATAATGTGTGTCGCTAACGGTCGGTAAACGTCGCTGATGGTGACGATCAGCGACGTTTTTATATAACGTCGCTAAATTCACAAATATTATCGACGTATATGACTTGCGTCGCTAAATTCGTCGCCAATATGACTTATTTTGGTAGTGGTCCAAGTACAAGTGATGACACGACACGACTCAATCACAATACACGAGAAAACCAATCTAATATGAACTACAAATGTAACTATGAACAAGAACTATATATACGTATATCCAATATGAACTACAAAGCTAATTATAAACATGGCTATATATACACTAGCAGGCATGATATACAAATCACATATAAATAATCAACTAGTAAAACTGTATAATAATATAGATATGCATTAAAAAAAACTGTAGAGGGAGGCAAGGTATCTTGCCTGGTGGTTGTACGCAGATCCAACAAATATATAGTCGACTGGTAAGCCATACAGTCCAGGTCATAACAACTGTCTCTGAAAGCTGAAACAGACATTACCAACAGTCTCAGAATAGTCAAATTAGCTAGGATTGCCTGTCCTTAAGTCCACTTCTGGATACAGAGGCAAAACGGTAATTTCGGACAAAAACGATGTCCGTCGTTGGATCCGCTTTGCACCGAAAATCGTGTCAGAGTCAATGGTCTCTAAAGTCGTCAAACTACATGTCTACGGATCCGATTTTTTGATACGAACTCAACCGTAGGTTCAAAGTTGGATTTCGGCAGGCCGTGCACAAAATCACCCGTTGAGTCGGACCGTAGGGTCCGCAAAACGGCAATCCAATCAACTGTCTCAGAATCGGACCAAACTTGGTATACAGGACCAGAAAAATGATACAGTCCTGTTG
>JANAVB010038613.1:16310245-16489667 GCA_029216955.1 Iris pallida
AGACAGGGCTAGATTATTTATACAAGTACAATCGCCCATGGTGTCCAGGTTATTTATACAGGTCATGTCATGTCAGATAGCCGTCGCAATAGCTTATCAAGATATGCCAGGTTATCATGTCAAGTTTACTTGTCAGGAGTGTGCCACGACGGGCCACCATCAGGTCATGTTACGTATCAAGAGTGCACTACTGCGGTTCACTGTCGTGTTCATGGTACATGTGCAGGACATCATAGTACAAGCATTCAATCAGGAGACCCAAGTTATGCTGAGGTTACAAGACATGAGTTATCAGTAAAAATCAAATAATTATAATAACTTAATCATAGAATACGAGTCTATGGAAAAGCCAAGCGGCTCAGGCATATACGGCCAAGAGGCTGAGGGCGGGAACAGCCCATGCGGCTAGGAATAGAAGGAGGCGCATACGACTCAGTTAGAAATAGATGCCATACGACTCGCGGGGGAGGGGGTTCTCATACGGTTAGAACGGACCCGGGTTCATACGGCCCAAGAGTTCGGGTTCAATGTGGAGCAGGCGCGCGACTCATGCGGCTAGAAGGAAGCCTGAGACGCATGCAGATCAGGGTCGCTGGATTCCATGCGGCCAGGAACGGCTCGGCCTCATGCGACTAGCAGAGAAGTAGGTACATGCGGCTGGCTGAAAAGGTAGGTCCATGTGGCTGGCTGAAAAGGTAGGTCCATGCGGCTAGAAGGGTTCAGCCCTTATACGGTTCGAGGAATTCGAATTCATGCGGCTAAATATGGCGGGCACACATGCGACTGTATAGGCAAGGAGGCGCTTGCGGCTAGGTGGTTCAGGATCTCATGCGGCTCGATTATGCATGCGGTTGGGAGAACACTTGCCGCATGAAATGTTCATGCGGTCAAGTCAAGTCAAGTACTATTCTTCTTCTCCAAATTTCCGAGAAGAAGAACACCACAAACCTATGCTTTCCAAGCTCTATGAAACCTTCATTTAGAGTCCAAATCCGAACTTCTATTGGTCAAAATGGGGCAGAACAAAATTTTCTACAACATGGAACCATCAAAACTTAGAAATAACAAGATTAAATATACCAAAACTCAAGAAATACGAAAATAAGATAAACTTAGATCTACAAGAATCTGGCCATGGAAAGTAAAAATGCTAAGTACTAATGTATGCTTGAATGCTGTAAGGAAGAGAATGGATTAATAAAATTAGAGTTCCTCCATGAAGCAAGCTGCACTTGCCTAGGCCTCTCTCTCTCTGGTAGGTAAAGAAGTTATGGTGGAGAAGAAGAAGAGTAATGAGGAGAGAGGAGAATGGTTAATAAATACTAATGATGGTGGTAGGTAGGAGTTCACCTTTGGTTCATGATGAACCAAAGCAAAACCAAGCCAAGCCAAACCAACCCAAGAATAAACCAAGCCAAGAAGAAAAAGCTAAGCAAGGGATCATGCAATACAGGATAAAATACGTACACGTATTCCAAAAATACGTAATACAAACCACAAGCATTACACAAAATAATATGCTTGCTATGATAACATGCTTTACTACTTTCGAATATGCCATAAAACCGATCCTAAGAAGAACATAGAAAGATAACTAAATTATTTGCTATATGAATCAATACATTACTTAATGTCGGTTTAGTTAAGTGTATCTTTGATCAGTAAAGAAGGACAAAAGTACTAATCCCCCATTTGTTTGCTAGCAGGTTCAGGGAATGGTCTGCTCATGGCGGAGCTTCGCTTGATCGTACTGAGGCATGGAATGCTGTAGCGTTTGAAGCGTACGATCACATTAACGCTCGAACTAGCAGCAGGATTGATGTGGCCGAGATATAAAAGGCATGATGTATGATACGGTAAAATCTTTTGTGGGTAAGAGAGAATTTGAGTGTTGTAGCCAATCTGATAAATTCAGTTGGACTATTGAAAACCTTTGTAATTTCAGTTCATTCATCAATAAAGAGAATTATTTTGTACACTTTTTTTTTCAGTTGCTAATATCAAATCAAAAATAACCATTTGAGAACTTGTCATCTTGCCTTGTACGAGTGCAACTCTAGACTCGTACGACATCACGCCCCAACGAGGATGATAATTCGGATAAATCAATACGAGGACGACTGATATTCCGGGTCAGGGAGTGACAACACATAGAAGTTTTTTACTGATATACTGTTCGGACCACTTTTACCTATTGGTATCAGTCCTTTTGGACTCAATGTACCAGTCCTTATGTGAAATATATTGGTACACTCAAAGGCTATGGCTCAAGACTCATATTTGTTTCAGTCCAGATACCTATTGATCAGTCCAGTATTTGTACTAGGTTCAGTCCTAGTGTAGTATTCAGATATTGCCATATTAAGTTTTGCCCTACATCTCTTATTTGTTCAGTTGTTAGGTTCAGTCCCTACTTTTTTATGTTCCAGTTTTGAGTAGGGGACTATTTTGGCATCCTTAGTTCAGTCTATGCTATATATGATCATCCCCCTTCTTCATTCAATTCCCTGTTCTGTAAATTATTCAGTTCTTAACTTGGTTTTAGTCTACTTATGCATCATCATGTCAGTCCATACCATTTAGTTCAGTCCCTACGTTTAATTGGTATCAGATAGCATAGTTCAGTCTATATCTTGAACTCAGGCCTTTGGTTCATATATGAGGTGGGGGAAACTTGTCCTTGAGTTCAGTTCTCAATACATGTTCTACCCTGCATCATTTGTCCAGTCCTCAATCTCTAAGTTCAGTCTCATTCTTAATTGTTCAATCCCTCCATGTCAATTGTAGATAGGGTGTGTGTGTGTGTGTGTATATATATATATATATATATATATATATATATATAATATATATATATATATATATATATATATATATATATATATATATATATATATATATATATATATATATTGATGAGAAAAAAGGAAAAGAAAATATATTATATATATATACACCATATATATATATATATTTCTATATATATATATATATATATATATATATATATATATATATATATATATATTGTAGATAGGGTGTATATATATATACACCCTATCTGGGTCGTGTGGAGCTTCCACCACAGTTTCATTGAGAAAGATTTAACGATATCGAAAAGTTTGGAGAATCCCAGGCCTCCTTTTCTGGTAGAACGTGCCATGGTATCCTAACTAGCCCAATGATGCTTGTCGATGCCTTCACTATGCCCCCAAAAGAAGTTGCTAAAGATGCTCTCGATCAAATAAAGCACTTTCTTGGGGAGGAACAAGCCGCAAGGGTCTAGATGGGAATCGATGTGAGGAAGTGCTTGATGAGGATCATCTTGCCCCATGGGGATAGTGTAGCGTTATGCCATCTTTTAAGTTTTTTTCCTGATGCGTTTGATCAGGTCCTCGAAAATGCCAGTGTTGGATTTCCTGTACACGAGGGGGCAGCCAAGATAGTATAACGGGGGATGCTTGATGGAGAAGGAGGTGGTGTTAGAGAGAGTAGTTGGTTGCTCTCTCTTGATATTATGGTGGACGTAGATGACACTTTTATCCGGGTTGACCTTCTGGCCCGAGCACCTGACGTATTTCTGGAGAGTATTATGGACGACATCTTCTGACCCAACGTCTCCGGAGGAGAAAATGAGGATATCATCGACAAAAGCTAGGTGAGTAATAATCGGGCAGCCGCTGGCAGAATGATAGTGCTTGACGTTGGTAGTGCATACCATCTTATTAAGGTTCCTGGTCAAGGCATCCGCCATAATGATGAAAATGGTGGATGATAGAGGGTCCCCTTGCCTAACCTCGCGACTCGATTTGAAGAAGCCGTCGGGCTGACCGTTGATCACCATAGAAAACTACGAGTTGCTGATCGATCTCCACATAATGTTGGTCCAAGTTTCGGAGAATCCGAAAGCTCTGAATACCCAGATCATGAATTGCCAATCTAACCTGTCATACGCTTTCTCCATGTCTAATTTGATATCTATATTACTCCCTCTTGTCGGGAACTTCATACAGGTGATTAACTCTTGAGCCAACATGATATTATCCTGGATATTTCTGCCGCGGACAAAACCACTCTGCTCCTCGGAGATGATCCTGGGAAGGATACCTGACATGCGAAAGGCAACGATCTTGGATATGATCTTGTTGGTGAAGGTACAAAGACTGATTGGACGAAAATCACGAAATGTCTCCGGGTTCTCTTTCTTCGAGATGAGGATCAGGTTGGTGTTCGAGATGGCTTTTGGGTACTGGCTCCTTGAAAGAAGGCTTTGACCGCTTCGTGGATATCCGCTTTGATGATGTCCTAGCATGTGCGAAAGAAAACTCCAAAAAAGCCGTCTGGACCGGGGGCACTATGCTCGTCAAGGGCCCAGACGACATCTTTCACCTCTAGCTCTGTCGAAGGTAGTTCAAGCTGGATGTTATTGCCGTCGCTAATGAGGTGTGGAATCTCCTCCAGGAAGGTGTTGTCCCTGATAACCGTCTCCTTGGAGAACAGTTTGGAGAAGAACTCTGTCGCCGACGTTTGGATTCTCCTTTGGTCTTTGATGATGTTCCCGGTGTTGTCTTCTATCTGGTAAAGAGTGAGCTTCTGTATGAGACCATTGACGCAGGCATGGAAATAGCTCGAGTTTTTGTCTCCCTTGCTGTCCCATTTAAGCCTCGCTTTCTGCTTCCAAAAATCAGTCTCAACTTTCAGTCGAAATTTGAGGATAGCTTTGGTGAGGTTAAGGGCAGTCCTAGCTGCTGGGGATCTGTCGGTCATAAACCTGATTTCTGCTCGATTGATGTCGTCCTCCGCCTCACGGATGGCCTGAAAGATGTCCCCATAGGCCTGCTTGCTCCAGACCGCTAGAGCTTTCCTCGTGGCTTTGAGTTTGTTGGCCACCCGTGTGAGGGGTTCGACGGACTCTGCGCTATTCCAAGCTTCCGTGACGATGCCCAAGAACTGGGGGTGTTCGCTCCAGAAATCTAGGAAGCGAAAACTCTTTTTGTTCATGCCTGAGTTGCTGGTAATCCCAACTAGTAGGGGGCGTGGTCGGATTCGGTGGCGTTGAGGTAGGAAAGCTTAGAGGTGGTCCCCATACCGTGCCATTGGGCATTCGTTAGGGCTCTGTCAAGACAAGAATATTGACGGCGGTCGCCTTCTTGCATGTTGCACCAGGTAAAGGCGTTGTCGGTGAACGGAAGGGAGGAGAGGTGGGAGTTAAAAATGAAGTTGTTAAAATCTTGCATGGCCGAAAAAGGGGGAGGGCGGCCTCCAGTCTTCTCTTCTTTGCAGGTGATAGCGTTAAAGTCCCCAATGCAAAGCCAAGGGAGGTTGTTGTGATAGAGATGTATGTCCAGGAGATTGTACCAAAGAAGTTTGTGCTCCACGATGTCGTAGCTGCCATGAACCGCGGACAGGATGGCGCGCTTAGTGAGCAACGAGTGTTCCATCCAGCAAGATAGGGCCTGCTTGGCGTCATGAATAACTCCGATCTTGACGTCATTCGAGCAGAGGATCCAAATGTCGTGTCTGTTAGCAATGGCCATCGGAAAGCCTAACTGCAGTTGAATGGATTTGAGTCTCTTATGGGGGATTTTAGGTTCAAGGATGATCAAAATGTCAATCTTGTGAGTTTTATTGAGGCTGGTGATTTTCTTCTTGGTAGGTTTGTTAGACAGACCACAGACATTCTAATGGAGGATGTTCAGAATTAATGGAGCCGGAGGGGGGTTGGTTAGCCCGCTTGGCTGCGGACCTGGTTCGAATCGTCGGTAACTCTCCGCCTCCTTTCTGTTCGGATTTCCTGATTGTGGTGGTATCCTCTTCCGCCATCGAGGTGGATGAGCTTGCAATAACTTCCTCGGGGGGGGGAGGGGGTTGATGGGAATGTCTTCGGGGGGTTCGAGTAAGTCTCCTGCCGAATCTGACATGGGTTCCTCAGGGGGGGATTAGAATGGAGTCGTTCGTGTAGCCAAACTGGTCTCCTTTCGATTGGTGGGGGAATCCTATGGCGAGGACCTGAAGTCCTCTATGGGCTTGATCTGGCCCTAGTATAGCAAGGGCTTCTATAACATCGACTTCATGGGAAGGACGATCCTCTTGGGGTCAGACTGTGGTATGTTGAATTGCTTGGAGGACCTCCTCAGCGGCTGCCGGATGAGAGTCGCTGATGCCTTCTGAGTTCAGTTGGAGAGCCACCGAGGAGTCTCCACTAGAAGCGATCTGAGGGGAGAGTTCGGTCGCTTCCGCGACGAGGACGTTGAACTGATTGGAAAGGGTTAGAGTTGGTGGGTGGTAGGTGTAGTGACCCGCTCCGTCCTAGCGGAACGCTGATTCAAACGGCAAGTGCAACGACTCAAACGAGCCGTCGACCCGAAGAGTTGCATCGACCTGATGAAGTATCGATGCAAGACTTATATTGGCCCGTCAAGGATGAATCCAGACTTAGACTTTCAAAGGCGCGCTCGGAGTATCGCTCGGCCGACGCGATCATCGCTAAGGTGGGTGGCTCCGATGAACCCGTCTTTGCTTAGCCTTGACACATAATAATACGGACAGTATTGCTAGAATCGCTAGGCGATAACACCGTGCATGCTAATAAATGACTCAACGCACCTAGCTAAGGGAATAATCCCATCTCGTATGCTTGTATAGAATATGGAAAAGAACATGGAAAATGTGAGAACTCTCGTACCGCGTTCTACGCTCGTGCTAAGGCACACGTTTACATTTTGAGTTCCTTATGCGTTCAACAATGAAACAATGAATGGTTTACAACAATGAAATGGAAGACTATCGACATAGTCGTTCTGAGTAGAATATAGCAACATTGGAAGACTTCGGGACCGATTGGTCGCCAAGGCGACTCCCGTACGGAAAGTTGCATAATGAATGAATGAACGAATAAGTGAATGAATGAATCAACGAATGAATGAATGAATAAGAGAATGAGTGGATATGTGAATGAATCATTGAATGAACGAACAAGTGAAAGAAAGAATGAATAAAAGATAAGAAAGGAAGGAATGGTTAGCGACAGGTATGACGGGGACGTGCATCGGGGCTCGCTACCCGCGCTGCATGGATGCCGCCGCCAACCTGGTCGATAATATATTAAGGCTAAGGGTTAGCCTACGGCTCAGAGACAGCCGTTAAGTTAAAATGAAAAATAAAACGAAATGGTCGTGGACAATCCCATCGTATACGGGAGGTGGGAGCAATAAGGGATTTCCAGCGGCACCATCAAAGGGAGGATCGTGGCCGGCCTAGGCAAAAATCAAATATGGCTTATGGGCTGCCTAGGTGCGGGCTTGGCCACCCAGGGGACGTAAGTGCAGGAGTATTTCAAGAGACTAACGGGGTGCGCCAGCCAGCCAGCACCCTATGCTAGTTGAGAAATACCATGGTAGTAAGGGTCCAAAATAGCTTGTGGTGCCAGCGACCGGTGCATATAGATTAAGTGGACCTTGCTGGTGGCAATCCACGTGCAGGTCCTTGCATTGAAACAAAGTAGTCTAAGTTAACTAAATGAAGTACCTTCTAAACAGGCTTGAAATGTAACACACCAAAGGATAAAGAGTACTTCATGAAATTGAGTTAGAAAATACGACTACGTCGCGCTAGGACCTGAGGCGGGGACACGCACTTGTCATTGAAAGTTTACATGAATTATTGACTAACTTGGTTTACTTTGGACAGGGAAGGCCGGACGGTAAGTATGTGTAAGTCGTGTATGTATTTCCATACAAACACTTGAATTCGGCAACACGAGATAGGTTATGAAATAGGCCATGACACTGATCCTAAGGCAAGACTAGAAAGACAATGAATGATAGACGGTGCACAAAAGTAAATAGAACGTGTTTGACAATGATAGCATTGTGGGCGAGCTAGCCTCCCCACCAGTGCATAACAATGTAATGATAAACCCACAGTTTGCTTGCAGGACGAGGGAGATGTCGTTGGGTGCGGAGCTTCCCTCGAACGTGCTAAGGTGCAGAGCTAACTCTGGAGCCTTGGAGCGTTGCAAGGAGCTGAAGCACCATATACGGGGCATAATGTATCGGAACATCGCCATGAATCATTCCATCTTGTAAGCCACTTGTCACGCCTTTTATGTTTCAGAGAGAGAGCTTGAGCGATTTATAATCTCGGTCTAGCGCCGCTTGTAAACTTCTTGAATGTCAATAAATTTTTTGAATTCGCTTTCAATTTGTGTTCATTTTACTTTCCGCTGCAAACAGAAACACTCTATGGGACTCTGTGGCCTAGCTCGAATCGGCCGTTTCTGGACATAGCCTTGCACGAGCGCAACCTAGGCCCGTGCGGCATTATGTCTTAGCGAGGATGATCGCTCCTGCGAGAGCGGGGCATGACAGATTGGTATCAGAGCACGGCTTTACGTCCTTGGACTTCATTTCGATTTTCTCAGTTTTGAAAGCTCGTTGAAACAAAAGAAGTATATGCTCTCTCTCGTTGTGCCTCGGAATGTTCCATACAATAAGTCTAATATTTTCAAAAGCTCGTACATGTACTCGGTTGAACGGAATCGATAGGCGAAGGCCTTTGTGCCAAACCGTGACGGACTTAAGTCGGAAGAAACCAAAATGCTAAAAGTTAGCAAACGCAGTGCATGCTCGAATAACCTTACGCTGAAAGTAGCGAACGTGTACGCGAGACCGAAGTATAGTTCGAACGGGATGGTTATGCACGCAGCCTTTTGGCTAAGTTGTGCGGAGTATCGCGCACCTAGACCTTCTGGTGCGAACGAGTTTACGAGCGAGACCGACTATCGCTCGGACGAGAATAAGTGAGACTTAGAACGTATGTTGATAGAGACGCTATTTGACCAACACTAAAGCGAGCATGAGAGATGGTTCTTAGACTTTGAGGAATGGGCGAACGCGCGATTGAATACATCGATTAGGAATCGAATGATCTTTTGAGGATTTGTAGAATGACTTGACCCCGAGTGGTGTATGTGATAGGTTCGAAGATGAATAAGAGTGAGTTTCGACGATTAGTCGAGTGGCTCGAACCCTGAGTGGTGTATGGACGTTATAGAAATTGTTCGAGCGAGACTAAAGGATCTACGGATAGAACGAGTATGTTGACAAGCGATGATATCGCACAAACTCTTAGAACGAGTAACGCTTAGTTGGTTTTGACTTCGACAGTCTCAGACGAGATATTGTTCAGACGAATTAAGAGTGCGTAGTACAAATTACGAAACGGTTGAATGGAGATTCGAAACGATAAAATAAATAGAGGTCTTGGTCGAGGAAACGTAGTGGATCGTGCATGCGATTTGGAATATAGTCAAATGGATTGAAACTTGAGTTAAGACAAAATACTCAGATGAAATCGAAGTTAGCACGATCGGAAGATAGCGTGCATGGAAAACGTTGGGCTGGAGATACGAGAATGACTAAGGAACTGAAATTGATGTTGCTCGATGAAGAGTTAACACGAGAAAATATGAATTAAGGAATTAAGTTGCACGACTCGGAATTTATTGCAAAAGGAAGATCGTTAGGTTATGTACATCATTGATGGTATTGAGGCGTATCAAAGATCGATGTACGATAACTCGGGGGTACTCTGATTCGATGAATGATGATCGAGTTGGAAGTTATTGTTCTGAAGGATACCATGTTGGAGAATTTGGATAGAAATGAATGTTTGGAATGAAGAAGGGAAGTGACTTGATTGTTCGGTGGTAACCACAACGACAACGATCTTGTCTTATGCGAGTACAACTCCAGCCTCATACATGCGTCACGTCGGATTTTGGGACGATCGTTCCGCGTGAGCGTTGGCATGGTGATTCATGTCCAGCGGGAATGATCGAACTCGAAATACCTTGACATGGCAACTTTGATTGCTACGACTTGTTGTTTGAAGCGAAGGCGAATTTGAGGATTGAAGACTTATGATTGACGACGAAGTAAAGTTTAGGATTGAGTAGGCCCAATCCGCATATCGAAAATGAGTAAGTCTAGACTCAACGCAAGAGTTACGTCCCGATGAAGACGATTATTCCGCAGGAATGTTGACATGGTGATTCATGTCCGCCGTGGATAATCAGACTTGCGTGAGATCGGGGCGCGGCATATTGCAAGGCTAGACGACCTTGCGATCGACTACGTGAATTGGCTAGGATGGATCGGTGAATTGTATCAAACATGCTTAAAGAGATAGACTATGATAATTGCTAGTACGGACGCACGATATTGATATATCAAGGATTTGATTGAGGACAACCTATCGTATGATGACTTTCCTAAACGAGCTCAGACTTGGAACAGAGAATGTGTTGATGCGAATTGGGTGAACGCTGCTTGATGTTTAGAAATTTGAGTGAAACGAACTTGGATAGAAACTCCCGTACAAACGAACGAATGGTTTGACCATAGGATTTAGGGCGAGCGTCGTACAACGACCTTGCACGATGAGCCACGGACTTGACTTGTAACTATGACCTGGTGAGATGACCTAGCGGATAGACAGACGACCCTATGCCGAGTGATTGAACCTGTGTGGTTTACGGTATCGTCTGGACGGACGATAGACTTGGGGCAACAAGACTTAGAGTAGGACGGGAAAACTGGAAGTGTGTGTGAATGACAATGAGATTGGCCCCAAACAAAGAGAATGATAGGAATGGATGATGCGCAAGTAAAGTTGGGATAACGAATTGAATCATTGATGGGAAGTCGTACTCGATGATATTACAATACTTGAATTTGAATCGGACGAAAATTTACTAAGACTTGGTCGACTCCGCTAAGAAAAAATCGTATTGATTTCGTAGACAAAACGCTTGAGAAGCGAATCGGATCATCTCGATGATCGAGATAAACGATAGTGAGACGCACATGTGTTCGATTTTAATCGAAGTCAGTAAAACGATCGATAAATCGAAACTATCACGAGTAGCTTGTCCGACTTCACTAATAGCTAAGCTTGGTTGAAATATACGTATTCGGGGGACGCCTTGAATACGTGCACGATCCAAACTCAGCGATATGATGAACTCGAATGCAGCTGCAAGTGGGTGTTGAGATGCGCATAAACGAAAGTGAGTTTGCCTCAGCCTGCGACTCTCGTATTTGATGAATTACAACGCACCTCGTGCGGCCATGACAGTCCCATGACACGAAAAAATAGCAACCAAGTCGAAGAAACACGGCAAATGAATAAGTACCGTCAACTCAAAAATGAGTGAAAAGTCATTCAATAAAATTCACCAAACGCATGCAACATAAAACTTGGAAGGATAACCGAGCGTAGTTCGATACCATCGAGCGATAAACCCATTCGATAGGAATTGTCTAAGATACGTACACGACATGAGTTAAGGAACGGTAGGATGACCTGCACTCAGAAACTCTCGAGGACGAGACTTGTTTTGAGTGGTGTATTATGTAGTGACCCGCTCCGCCCTAGCGGAACGCTGATTCAAACGACAAGTACAATGACTCAAATGAGCCGTCGACCCGAAGAGTTGCATCGATCCGATGAAGTATCGATGCAAGACTTACATTGGCCCGTCAAGGATGAATCCAGACTTAGACTTTCAAAGGCGCGCTCGGAGTATCGCTCGGCCGTCGCGATCATCGCTAAGGTGGGTGGCTCCGATGAACCCGTCTTTGCTTAGCCTAGACACATAACAATATGGACAATATTTCTAGAATCGCTTGGCGATAACACCGCGCATGCTAATAAATGACTCAACGCACCTAGCTAAGGAAATAATCCCAACTTATATGCTTGTATAGAATATGGAAAAGAACAAGGAAAATGTGGGAACTCTCGCACCACGCTCTACGCTCGTGCTAAGGCACACATTTACATTTCGAGTTCCTTATGCGTTCAACAATGAAACAATGAATGGTTTACAACAATGAAATAGAAGACTATCGACATAGTCGTTCCGAGTAGAATATAGCAACATTGGAAGACTTCGGGACCGTTGGGTCGCCAAGGCGACTCCCGCACGGGGAGTTGCATAATGAATGAATGAATGAATGAACGAATAAGTGAATGAATGAATCAACGAATGAATGAATGAATAAGAGAATGAGTGGATATGTGAATGAATCAATGAATGAACGAACAAGTTGTCACGACCCGCACCCACTGTGAGGGCACAAGACGTAACAACGCCCAGCCTACGCCGCAGTGTCGGTGGTAGAACGCTGTCCTAAGTCACAACATCTAACAGTTAAAGGTAATAACAGTTATAATCCCCGAATGGGGGTGACATAATAGATACAGTCTCAATCACAACTAAGGTAGAACATGATAAAATAGATAGATAGTAATATCCAGGAATGAAGACACAGAAATACAATCCAGAATTCTAAGTGTCTAAATAAATACATATCCCAAAATATCTCAGAATCTATATACAGTGATCCAGAAAAGTAAAGACATCCTAGTCTAAGGAGTGTCATCCACTGCTAGTAGGTCCATGTCACTAGTGATGTCTAATGCTGCACCAAGAGGGGTAGACACCAGAGCCTCATCATTCACTGTAAAATTTTCAACAGGTCCAGTCAGGACGGGAGCGAGTACAGTACATCTTAACAAAATTATAACAGGTTAGGAAATATAAGCATGCTAGAGAGTAAGATACAGGATCTGAAGAATAACATGATAAAAAGAGAGAGACTGTAAGTAAATAGCTATAGTATATAGAGAACTAACAGTGCTAGTGATTCAGAGCACAAGATGGTTATGTAAACGGCATGATGTTGTACACGAGTAATCTACAGAGGTTTGCATACGAGTAATCTACTGGATTGAATACATAACCACTTCTACTCCCCCGCCCCAATCAATACACAAGGATCTAGCTAAGTTATGTTATTGTACACGAAGGTCATATGAATACATGATTATACACGATTCACACGTTTCATACACGAATGTCACAAATACAAGGAGTACACAATGTTCACGCTAAAGTACACAAATACGAATACCCGATGTATCCGCTAAGGGGGATAACATCGCACAACCAGATCCATATAGTACTAATCCGTGTTTTCAACGTGTCAGCATCATGTAAAGTAATCTAAAACAGGAATATAATCCTAAACAAGATATGAAATGATCAGAGAATGTACTCGCCTGTAACCTGAGAATCTGAAGAATGTAGACTGTCCGAGGAGTGGTGTCTGGCTCCTATTAGAACAGCACGAGTCACAACAAGTCCAGAATGGTAATAAGATGCATTACAATGAATTCTACATGAATCTAGGTCAATCTAGACCAAAGTCAACTCTTGGTCAACCCTAGAAGTCAAACTAGGTCAACCAAGTCAAACCTAAGTCAAACTAGTCTATACTAGTCTCACTAGTCTATTCTAGGTCTAACAAGACTACACAAATCTAACTAGACTCTATATTGACACACAGATACACCCATAGGCTAAGAGCCTAGGCCATAGGCTATTAGGCAATACCATGCCTAAACCATACCATAATCACATCTACACAAGTCCATTCATTTATCTAAAATGTAATAAACTCCAATATAGAATACACATATTGATGTAATATATAATATAACTAAAATACACATTAGCTTATAGACTACCTATGATATATTACCCATACATTGTATATTTAATATATAGAATAGTATACACACATTATATAATATATAGAGGATATAGAGGATATATATATATATATATATATATATATATATATATATATATATATATATATATATATATACATCTCAAATTATATATACATGTATATATGCATATATACATATGTAGAAGATTACACTTGTGCTCTTGTGTGTGTGTGTGAGAAAACATGAGAGGTGTAGGTAATCCTGTGTTCAGGTGTCAATGGAGTATAGGGAAATCAGTTAATGTCAACAGGAAATACATTGTGTGTGATACAAATAGGAATAGGAAAAACAGTCCAGTTCTAAATTAAGAAGCCATTCTCAGATTTTAGGGAAAAACTGGAAGACAGTGAATAATACATATGAAATCTGTGAGTGTGTACAGAAATTATGAATAAAGAGTGATACATGTGTAGCAGTAAAGTGACATGTTATAAGAAGGAATTTTATTGAATGGCAACCTGTGTAGCAATGAACAGTGAGCTAACAAAACAATGTGGCATGGGAAAACAGGGAAATAAAATCATCTCAAGTTATTAGAAAAAACTGGAAAAATAGTAAAACAGTGGAATGATTAAAGAACAGGGAAATACATTAACCATTCGGTTTCAGTTCAGTGAGAAGGGTTTGAATCTCAGGTTCAGATACAGGAACTTAAATCAAACCAACATCATTCAATACAATTTAAGGAAGTAAATCTCAAATTTTAAAGAGAGAGCATGACAGTTTACATCAAGAATAAATCATTCCATGCAAATCAGTTACGAAAAAGGAATGGTATCAAATCAACAAATTCAAGAATTCATCTCAGGTATAATAGCATTTCGGACAGGGAAAGGAAACCAACTGACAGGAACCAATTCCAGGTTTCATAATTCGAATTCAATTTGAATCAACATATGCCAATTCCCATCCACAGTGATTCAATATAATCTCAGTTAATAGGAATTCCAGTTCATGATGTTCAGAAACTCCATTCAAAGTAAATCAGTATTTCAAAAAGGAAAGAAATCAGTATCTCAGTTAACAGAGTTTTTGAATCAACTTCACATGCCAAATTCCATTAACACACCCAAAAAGCCCAAATTCGAATGTAAATACTTAGCTAACATGAATTGCAACATGTGGAGACATTTAACAGTGAAAGACATTGCTAAAATAGGAATTGAAATGTTTGGGAAATACTGGAACTCAGTATCAGAACCCTGGTAACAGCTAACACGCCATACAACCAACTTTGAATCACATTTCCATATTAACATCCCAACTAACATGTAACCCTAATCTATCATAGATATTTGTCATGATAGGATCTAGATTAGCAATTAACAACATGAATTAAAACATTTAAAACTGAAAAAAACAAGAACACAAACAGTGCACAACTCAACACATTGCACACGCACAGTGCACGCATGGTGCACGCGTGACACCGTGTCCGATACGACACGAGGGTTCGTGAAACCCTAGGAACCTCATGTCAGTCATGTATACAACATGTTTGTCAAGTTTCATGAGTCAAAGTGGCGTGTGCACTGAGCAAACGCACCCGAGCAGCAGGGCAAGCAACCTGCCTGCGCGCGCGCGCGTGCAACCGCGTGTCCGTGTGTCCGTGGCGACTCGACACGACATCAAAACGTGCTCAGTGCAATGGAAATCCATAAGCAAGGTTAAAACCCTAATTCCTATTCAAACATATTGCTGAAAATAGAACGAAATGCCCTTTGAGGTATTTCACCAAACACCTATACACATAGACTGATACGAATCCGATACGGACACGTATCGGACACGAAACTTAGGGTTTGCTAGTCCTACAGTTAGGTTAGGCCTAGGGATCCCTAGATATGAAATAAAATAGCAATTTCATGGAGTAGAATTGAAGTTACCTATAGGTTGCAAATCCTCCAAAAAAACTCCAAAAAGGGGTGTTCCTCTTGATAGCCAAACTTCCCCAAATTGTCCAAACTCTGAAATATTCTTCCAAAAATAGTAAGAACAGATGGATTAGAACCTATTGCAACTTGTTTGGGTGGAAAAGGAATTAAATATGAATTTCTAGGATTTAATGAAGATGGAGACTCACCTCTTCTCAAACTTGGAAAATTCCTAATGGAGGCCAGCCCTAATTTCTAGGAGGGGATTAAATAGGTGGGAAGACCTATGTGTGGCCGGCCATGGGCTGTTGGACTAGGGTTAGGGTTGCACTAGGTTGGGTTGGGCCTCTAAGGCGTAAGTCATAATCATGACTTGTGAAATCACAAGCCATTTCTTAATCAATTCAATCCTAATTTCTCCAAAATAATTCTAATGAGTTAATCATCACTAACTTAGGTCAAGCTAAGGTTACTTAACCTAACCAAGTAGTCATGACCTAGGTTAGCCTCTAGGACAGTCTCCTAAGTCAACACCAGTCAAAGTCAAAACTAGCACCAAATCAATTATACTAAAAATCACTAAAAATTCTAATAATTATAATTAATACTAACTATCACTAACCATGGTTAGCTAAGACTAGCTATGACTAATCTAGGTTAGGTCCAAACCAAGTTAAGCTAATCACAATACATGACAATCAATTAAATAATATTAAAATCACACCATTCTTAATAAAACATTAAATTCCAATAATATATATTAAATTCAATTAAATTCAAAATGACAAAAATACCCTTGAACTGGAAATGATAAATAAAATATCCTAATCACAAGGCTAGGCTCCAGGTTAAGCTGTCTCTAGTGTTACACTATCAAAACACCAAAATCATAAGTCATGATTTAAAATAGTTTAAAATGATTTAAAAATTATCAAAATCATATCATGATTTAAATATCATTATTAAAAGATTAAAATCACAAAATTTCAAAATTACCCTCATTTAGAAAACTGGGTGTTACAATCATACCTACCTTAGAAAAAATTTGTCCTCGAAATTAAGATGATCGTACTCCTTCTAGGTCAAACCCAAACAATCAAGGTCAAAAGAGAACTTATCTAAATCATGCAATTGGAATGATAACATATAGGATTTGGTAAGTGGTATCAGTCTGAGGTCTCATCTAGCCATATTAGATCAAGAGCAATCATAAGGTATCAAAACATACAACAATATGGTAGGGTGCATCAATTATCAAAGACTGGCTAAGATATAGGTCAAGGACTCACCTCCAACTAGGTATGGTGGCTGGAACTCCCTCCCGAAGGCAGAGTCTTGGCTGGGATAAGTGCAGCAGGACAGTCTCGCAGCTTGTGTGCAGCTGACCCACATAACAGGCACATCCCTCTTCTTTTCCAACAGTAGTCCCATACATGTCCAGGCTTCTTACAGAAGGTGCAGGTAGGCACTCCCTCAGCTAGCCTCTGCTGAACAGGAGTCTGGACTGGGTAGGCTGGTCTAGGCTGATAGTCTGGGTGCTCACGGGGCTCTGGGTATACACTGCTCCTCGTCCTCTTAGAACTAGGCTCTCCCCCTGAATGTACCAAATCCCACAGCAGTTGGATCCCGCGGCCCTGCTCCTTCAGGATCTCAGCCTGAACTCTCTGTGTCTCCAACACATCCCGGAGAAGTCTGGATATCTGAGCTCCATCAGGAAATAAACATGTCGAGGGTATGGTATGGGGTACCGCTCCTGGAGGCAGAGGAGGAGGCGGGGAAGGACTCTTGGTCTCAGATGAGACTGCAGCTCTCTCCTGAATAACAGGTGGTGGAGAGAAACTCTCTGGTGAGGATGCTAACACCTCCTCGATGGCGGGAGGTGCCACTACCTTTAGGTCAGCCTGAGGGGTCACTACCTCCTGAGTAATAGGAGGTGGAAGCACACTATCAGTAGATGCAGCTGCTCTCAGGCGACAGGCTCGGGCCATGGGTGCCATACTGGAAAGGATAAAAACATAACAATCATCAAGGCTGTAAGGCAGTCTATCATTCTATCTGAGAACTGGTAATTATCAAAAATAAAATAAGATAACTATTAATCATCTATAAAGGGTACTATTTAAGAAATCAAAACCAAAAGTTTGGGGAACGAAAGTCAATACCATTGAATCCAATCACAATATAATATATAGAGAGTGTGTTAGAGAGGAAAAAGATAGCATTATGTAAGGGTTATGTGGTTTGTGTATGAAATATACATGAAAGTGTATAGGAGGATTTGGGTCTCAACTATAGCTATCAAGTTATACTATTCATGGCATTTTGGTTAAGCAGTCTACACGTCACAAGCTATTTACTCATAACATGCATGGCTAACCATATATATATGTGTATCTATATAGATATATGAACATAACATGGAGATGAAGGGTTAAGTTTTCATGGCAGTTGTGAACATTAGTGTAGAGTGTCAAGTGTACGTGGGTTAAAACTTGAAATAAAGGGTTCGATCTTTCAGTTTAGCTCAAAACTGCATATTAGATTTGAAATTGAACTACACATTTGAAAGCAATGTAAAAATGTTAACATGTATTCAGTTTTCAAAATTTTGGAGAAATTCGAACATCAAAACCAACTCAATGTTTACCACAACCACAACCTATCATGTAAGAGTATGAAACCTAACATTATATACCTACACACAACAATGTATACGGCTTAAAACATTACAATTTAAAACTGTAAAATTGAACTAAACACTTAGAATCCAGGGTTAAAGGTTAATATGCACACAGTCTCAGATTTGACAAGTTCAACACAAAACTCAACCAATTTCTTTAAAACTTGAAATCCTGTACATAACATATATGTGCAGTAATGTAAACAACTAATAAAATGAAATTTATATTTAATTTACAAATTTAATCTGGAAAACAGAGAACTAGTCACTGGTACTGTACTATATTAGAAATATTGGGATTTTGAGAAATTAATATCAAACATATTAATATGCATTCAGATAGGTTGGTAATCAAGTGTAGCATGCATACGTGTCAAGCAAGTATCTATGTCCACTATATTTATATAATTTAAGATAATACAAGAAATAATGGCAAGGAGAAAATAATGATAAAATCTGTTCTGCTTATCTGTTTAAAAGAAGGAACCATTTTGAAACCAGATCTATAATATCAAATCCAAGTTAAGGTCTAGCAAAATTATCGATTCATTGTATTAGAAAAAAAATTATAGCAAGAAGTTACACTAGATTTATAATAACAGCTAAGCTACCCCTACTCATACTCCTACTCCTAAGTTATTTGATGATGGAATATAATTTATAACAACAGAATGGTACGATAGAGATGATATATTTAAAAACCTTCTCAAGATACAATCTGATAATCACATGCGTCTATCCAAATCATGTTACTCAGAGTCTTCGCCATGCTAGTAAGCAAGGCTGCGATAAACGATAGATTCCATAACTAGGGTATGCACCTCTACAATCATGTCGTCTAAAAATCTCGTTATGCCGACTAGTATAGCTGCGAGAAATTCCAAATCTCATAATCAAGATACGTACATCTGAAGTCAGGTCCCTATGTTTCCGCCATGCCAGCTAATATGGCTGCGATAAACTATAGGTTCCATAATCAAGTAGACGTTTTACCATCCTTGTATTCCCGTCAACATATGTTATTAGAAAATATCATAACTCAGGCCATAAAATTTATCTCGATAGGAAAATTAAAATCAACAACGATCCAACAAAATCAAATTCAATGATCAAGGAGTGAGAGTGAACAAAATAAGGGGAAGGATTTCAAATTGAAGTTTAAATAAGATTCTCAAGGGTCGTCCCAGGAATCTTTCAAGGAATCCTAACTGTGATTGAGTACCTTCAAAAATATATCCTAATCCTACTGCAGGCTGTAGTGATACTCTAGTTCGAATACCACTACATAAACTCGACATGCATGGGCCACCACTAAAAATGTGTCACGGCCCGCACCCACTGTGAGGGCACGAGACGTAACAACGCCCAGCCCACGCCGCAGTATCGGCGGTAGAACGTTGTCCGAAGTCACAACATCTAACGGTTAAAGGTAATAACAGTTATACTTCCCGAATGGGGGTGACATAACAGATACAGTCTCAATCACAACTAAGGTAGAACATAATAAAATATATAGATAATAATGTCCAGGAATGAAGACACAGAAATACAATCCAGAATTCTAAGTGTCTAAATAAATACATATCCCAAAATATCTCAGAATCTATATACAGTGATCCAGAAAAGTAAAGACATCCTAGTCTAAGGAGTGTCATCCACTGCTAGTAGGTCCATGTCACTAGTGATGTCTAATGCTGCACCAAGAGGGGTAGACACCAGAGCCTCATCATTCACTGTAAAATTTTCAACAGGTCCAGTCAGGACGGAAGTGAGTACAGTACATCTTAACAAAATTATAACAGGTTAGAAAATATAAGCATGCTAGAGAGTAAGATACAGGATCTAAAGAATAACATGATAAAAAGAGAGAGACTGTAAGTAAATAGCTACAGTATATAGAGAACTAACAGTGCTAGTGATTCAGAGCACAAGATGGTTATGTAAACGGCACGATGTTGTACACGAGTAATCTACAGAGATTTGCACACGAGTAATCTACTGGATTGAATACATAACCACTTCTACTCCCCCGCCCCAATCAATACACAAGGATCTAGCTAAGTTATATTATTATACACGAAGGTCATGTGAATACATGATTATACACGATTCACACGTTTCGTACACGAATGTCACAAATACAAGGAGTACACAATGTTCACGCTAAAGTACACAAATACGAATACCCGATGTATCCGCTAAGGGGGATAACATCGCACAACCAGATCCATATAGTACTAATCCGTGTTTTCAACGTGTCAGCATCATGTAAAGTAATCTAAAGCAGGAATATAATCCTAAACAAGATATGAAATGATCAAAGAATGTACTCGCCTGTAACCTGAGAATCTGAAGAATGTAGACTGTCCGAGGAGTGGTGTCTGGCTCCTATTAGAACAGTACGAGTCACAACAAGTCCAGAATGGTAATAAGATGCACTACAATGAATTCTACATGAATCTAGGTCAATCTAGACCAAAGTCAACTCTTGGTCAACCCTAGAAGTCAAACTAGGTCAACCAAGTCAAACCTAAGTCAAACTAGTCTATACTAGTCTCACTAGTCTATTCTAGGTCTAACAAGACTACACAAATCTAACTAGACTCTATACTGACACACAGATACACCCATAGGCTATTAGGCAAAACCATGCCTAAACCATACCATAATCACATTTACACAAGTCCATTCATTTATCTAAAATGTAATACACTCCAATATAGAATACACATATTGATGTATTATATAATATAACTAAAATACACATTAGCTTATAGACTACCTATGATATATCACCCATACATTATATATTTAATATATAGGATAGTATAGACACATTATATAATATATAGAGGATATATATATATATACATCTCAAATTATATATACATGTATATATGCATATATACATATGTAGAAGATTACACTTGTGCTCATGTGTGTGTGTGTGTGTGTGTGTGTGAGAAAACATGAGAGTGTGTAGGTAATCCTGTGTTCAGGTGTCAATGGAGTATAGGGAAATCAGTTAATGTCAACAGGAAATACATTATGTGTGATACAAATAGGAATAGAAAAAATAGTCCAGTTCTAAATTAAGAAGCCATTCTCAAATTTTAGAGAAAAACTGGAAGACAGTGAATGATACATATGAAATCTGTGAGTGTGTACAGAAATTATGAATAAAGAGTGATACATGTGTAGCAGTAAAGTGACAGGTTATAAGAAGGAATTTCAGTGAATGGCAACCTGTGTAGCAATGAACAGTGAGCTAACAAAACAATGTGGCATGGGAAAACAGGGAAATGAAATCATCTCAGGTTATTAGGAAAAACTGGAAAAACAGTAAAACAGTAGAATGTTTAAAGAACATGGAAATACATTAACCATTCGGTTTCAGTTCAGTGAGAAGGGTTTGAATCTCAGGTTCAGATACAGGAACTTATATCAAACCAACATATCATTCAATACAATTTAAGGAAGTAAATCTCAGATTTTAAAGAGAGAGCATGACAGTTTACATCAAGAATAAATCATTCCATGCAAATCAGTTAAGGAAAAGGAATGGAATCAAATCAGCAAATTCAAGAATTCATCTCAGGTATAATAGCTTTTCGGACAGGGAAAGGAAACCAACTGACAGGAACCAATCCCAGGTTTCATAATTCGAATTCAATTTGAGTCAACATATGCCAATTCCCATCCACAGTGATTCAACATAATCTCAGTTAATAGGAATTCCAGTTCATGATGTTCAGAAACTCCATTCAAAGTAAATTAGTATTTCGAAAAGGGAAGAAATCAGTATCTCAGTTAACAGAGTTTTTGAATCAACTTTACATGCCAAATTCCATTAACACTCCCAAAAAGCCCAAATTCGAATGTAAATACTTAGCTAACATGAATTGCAACATGTGGAGACATTTAACAGTGAAAGACATTACTAAAATAGGAATTGAAATGTTTGGGAAACACTGGAACTCAGTATCATAACCCTGGTAACAGCTAACATGCCATACAACCAACTTCGAATCACATTTCCATATTAACATCCCAACTAACATGTAACCCTAATCTATCATAGATAATTTGACATGATAGGATCTAGATTAGCAATTAATAACATGAATTAACCCATTTAAAACTGAAGAAAACAAGAACACAAACAGTGCACAACTCAACACACTGCACACGCACAGTGCATGCATGGTGCACGCGTGACACCGTGTCCGATACGACATGAGGGTTTATGAAACCCTAGGAACCTCGTGTTAGTCATGTATATAACATGTGTGTCAAGTTTTATGAGTTAAAGTGGCGTGTGCACTGAGCAAACGCACCCGAGCAGCAGGGCAAACAACCTGCCTGCGCGCGCGTGCGTGCAACCGCGTGTCTGTGTGTCCTTGGCGACTCGACACGACATCAAAACGTGCTAAGTGCAATGGAAATCCATAAGCAAGGTTAAAACCCTAATTCCTATTCAAACACATTGCTGAAAATAGAACAAAATGCCCTTTGAGGCATTTCACCAAACACCTATACACATAGACTGATACGTGTCCGATACGGACACGTATCGGACACGAAACTTAGGATTTGCTAGTCCTACAGTTAGGTTAGGCCTAGGGCTCCCTAGATATGAAATAAAACAGCAATTTCAGGGAGTAGAATTGAAATTACCTATAGGTTGCAAATCCTCCAAAAAAAACTCCAAAAAGGGGTGTTCCTCTTGATAGCCAAACTTCCCCAAATTGTCCAAACTCTGAAATATTCTTCCAAAAATAGTAAGAATAGATGGATTAGAACCTATTGCAACTTGTTTGGGTGGAAAAGGAATTAAATATGAATTTTTAGGATTTAATGAAGATGGAGACTCACCTCTTCTCAAACTTGGAAAATTCCTAATGGAGGCTAGCCCTAATTTCTAGGAGGGGATTAAATAGGTGGAAAGACCTATGTGTGGCCGGCCATGGGCTATTGGACTAGGGTTAGGGTTGCACTAGGTTGGGTTGGGCCTCTAAGGCTTTAAGTTATAATCATGACTTGTGAAATCACAAGCCATTTCTTAATCAATTCAATCCTAATTTCTATAAAATAATTCTAATGAGTTAATCATCACTAACTTAGGTCAAGCTAAGGTTACTTAACCTAACCAAGTAGTCATGACCTAGGTTAGCCTCTAGGACAGTCTCCTAAGTCAACACCAGTCAAAGTCAAAACTAGCACCAAATCAATTATACTAAAAATCACTAAAAATTCTAATAATTATAATTAATACTAACTATCACTAACCAAGGTTAGCTAAGACTAGCTATGACTAATCTAGGTTAGGTCCAAACCAAGTTAGACTAATCACAATACATGGCAATCAATTAAATAATATTAAAATCATACCATTCTTAATAACACATTAAATTCCACTAATATATATTAAATTCAATTAAATTCAAAATGACAAAAATACCCTTGAACTGGAAATGATAAATGAAACACCCTAATCACATGGCTAGGCTCTAGGTTAAGCTGTCTCTAGTGTTACACTATCAAAACACCAAAATCATAAGTCATGATTTAAAATAGTTTTAAAATGATTTAAAAATTACCAAAATCATATCATGATTTAAATATCATTATTAAAAGATTAAAATCACAAAATTTCAAAATTTCCCTCATTTGGAAAACTGGGTGTTACACAAGTGAAAGAAAGAATGAATAAAAGATAAGAAAGGAAGGAATGGTTAGCGACAGGTATGACGGGAACGTGCATCGGGGCTCGCTACCCGCGCTGCACGGATGCCGCCGCCAACCTGGTCGATAACGTATTAAGGCTAAGGGTTAGCCTATGGCTCAGAGACAGTCGTTAAGTTAAAATGACAAATAAAACGAAATGGTCGTAGACAATCCCATCGTATACGGGAGGTGGGAGCAATAAGGGATTTCCAGCGGCACCATCAAAGGGAGGATCGTGGCCGGCCTAGGCGGAAATCAAATATGGCTTACGGGCTGTCTAGGTGCGGGCTTGGCCACCCAGGGGACGTAAGTGCAGGAGTATTTCAAGAGACTAACGGGGTGCGCCAGCCAGCCAGCACCCTATGCTAGTTGAGAAATACCATGGTAGTAAGTGTCCAAAATGGCTTGTGGTGCCAGCGACCGGTACATATAGATTAAGTCGACCTTGCTGGTGGCAATCCATGTGCAAGTCCTTGCATTGAAACAAAGTAGTCTAAGTTAACTAAATGAAGTGCCTTCTGAACAGGCTTAAAATGTAACACACCAAAGGATAAAGAGTACTTCGTGAAATTGAGTTAGAAAACACGCCTACGTCGCGCTAGGACCAGAGGCAGGGATACGCACTTGTCATTGAAAGTTTATATGAATTATTTACTAACTTGGTTTACTTTGGACAGGGAAGGCCGGACGGTAAGTATGGGTAAGTCGTGCATGTATTTCCATACAAACACTTGAATTCGGCAACACGAGATAGGTTATGAAATATGCCATGAAACTGATCCTAAGACAAGACTAGAAAGACAATGAATGATAGATGGTGCACAAAAGTAAATAGAACGTGTTTGGTAATGATAGCATTGTGGACGAACTAGCCTCCCCACAAGTGCAAAACAATGTACTGATAACCCCACAGTTTGCTTGCAGGACGTAGAAGATGTCGTTGGGTACGGAGCTTCCCACGAACGTGCTAAGGCACAGAGCTAACTCTGGAGCCTTGGAGCGTTGCAAGGAGCTGAAGCACCATATACGGGGCATAATGTATCAAAACATCGCCATAAATCATTCCATCTTGTAAGCCACTTGGCACGCCTTTTATGTTTCAGAGAGAGAGAGAGAGAGAGAGAGAGAGAGCTTGAGCGATTTATAATCTCGATCTAGCGCCGCTTGTAAACTTCTTGAATGTCAATAAAGATTTTGAATTCGCTTTCAATTTGTGTTCATTTTACTTTTCGCTGCAAATGGGAACACTCTGTGCGACTCTGTGGCCTAGCTCGAATCGACCGTTTTCGGACATAGCCTTGTACGGGGGCAACCTAGGCCCGTGCGGCATCATGCCTTAGCGAGGACGATCGCTCCTGCGAAAGCGGGGCATGACAGTAGGGGATCACCGATCTGTCCGAGGATGCTCCGTGGCCTATTTTTTCTTTACTGGAGTAAAATCTGGTATAGGAGTTGGGTAGTGGTAGCAGGGGGGACCAGTTGAGTGATTGAAGCTTACCCTCTTTGGGGAGGGATTCTTGCCTAGTAGGTTTCCACTTGAGCTCTGGGTGAAGACGGTAACAATGCTTCGAGAGATGACCGCGCAGATGGCAGTGGGAGCAGAAGATAATATGATTATCGTAGATGATTTACTGGGTTTGGGAACGGTTGCCAAGTTCAATAAGGATGTGATTGGGGGGCTCGGAAGAGAGATCAAGTTCTACACAAATTTTCGTATAGTAAGCTTTGGTCAGGTTGTTAGTTTCTGCTGTTGTGGCCACATAAGTCCCAAAGGAGTTGGCTATACGCCTAAGGGCCGCTGGGACGAAGCAGTTGAGGGAAAGGTTGGGAAGGGTCACCCAGACGGCAATCGTCGCTGAGTCTTCCTTGGTGTTAAAGCTCGCGGACCATTTGATAATCCTCATCTGGTGTGAGTCTACCCTGCTGGTGCCTTTGGACCACACAGTCCTGTGGTCAAGATTGGAGGAGAGGTGTAGCAGGATGTTCCTAGGGTCAAGGGGTGCCACCCTATATTCTATAGTGAGCTTCCAACTTACAATAACCTCCTGAACCCTGGAGAGTTTGGGGCAGCCTGAGGATAATTTAAGAATGAAGGAGTGGAGAAATGAGGTGGCCAGGGAGTTCAGCTCCTGCTCGGAGAATGGAACAGTAGACACCGGAGATGGTAATGAATATTCAACTTCGTAAAGGTGGACGTCTAGGAACAAGAGTCCCTACTTGGCTGCCCTGTCCGGTCGAAGCTTGTCGGCGTAGGAAGGCAACGGAAGGTTCGACGGGGGAGGGGGGCCATGGGCTACGCAAGGGGCGATCGCGCAGCGATGGAAAGGGTGGGTGGGGATACGGCCGGCCGGGGTTCCCGATCCCAACAGGGGTAGAGAGCCATGAGATCGGCGGGAAGAGAGCTGCTAGAGGGTTTAGGGGGGTTGGTAGGGTTGGTGGTGGCAGAAAGCACAGAGGGGGCACCGAAGAGGTCGACACAGCCGTAAATAATGACCCCGGCTGGCCACATGCATCCACAAGGGCACATGCATCCACAAGGGCACCTGAAGAGGAGCCGTCGCAAGTACCCTCGGGAGCGGGAGGGCCATCATATGCGCCCGCTAGAAGGATGAGGGGGGATGCTCCCACAGAGGCGGAGCAACATGCGCCCGCAAGGGCAAGGCCGCATGCGCCCACGGAAGCAGGATGGGGGCCACCATATGCTTCCGTCTGGTAGAGGAGGGGGGATATGCCCACGGTGGGGGAACCGCCGTATGTGCGCACCCAGGACGGACCATATGCGCCCGCAAGAGCCGCTCCGGATGCACCCTCAGGAGAATGAAGGTGGGTGGCAGGAGTATGCGCCCGCTGGAGGGGCTCCATATGCGCCCACAACAGGGCGTCCATATGCACCCAGTAGCTCGGGGGCGCCTGGCTGCGCGACCCCCGGCCTGGAGATGGCTCTGACACTCGACTGAGTGGGAGATTCGAAAATCAAATTTGAACTAGGGCGCTGGCCCGCACCTACCGTTCCCGATACAGACCGATGGGTCAGCAGGCAGGAGGCTGGCAGCTCCCCCATGGGCGCGAAGGAGGGACGCTGTGAGTAGCCTGGGCCAGGCGACGATCCGGCTAGGATGACGGTGGGGGAAGGAAAGGGAGAAGCAGGGAGCGGGTATGGAGGTGGAGGAGAGGGCTAATGGAGCGCATGGGGGATGAGAAGAGGAGGAGGAGGAGGAGGGGGAGCCTATGGCGCTCCGCGAAGGAGGATGGGGGCGGGGGAAGTCGAGGAGCTAAAGGCGGGGGAGGGGAAACTGGCCGATGATGGCGATGAGGTCGAGGGGAGGCTCACGCGGCCGCTCCCGAGGGAGAGCCGCCATGCGGACAGTGGGGGTGGTGGGGTATGAGGGAGGGAGGAGGCGGCCGGCCGCCGGCCTAGGCGGGGCCGGATGGGGGGGGGGCTGGAGTGCGCAGAGCAGGGGAAGGAGAGGAAGCCATCTCTGTATATATATATATATATATATATATATATATATATATATATATATATATATATATATATATATATATATATATATATATATATATGAGGGAGGAGGCGGCCGGCCGCCGGCCTAGGCGGGGCCGGATGGGGGGGGGGGGCTGGAGTGCGCAGAGCAGGGGAAGGAGAGGAAGCCATCTCTGTATATATATATATATATATATATATATATATATATATATATATATATATATATATATATATATATATATATATACAGAGATGGCTTCCTCTCCTTCCCCTGCTCTGCGCACTCCAGCCCCCCCCCCCCATCCGGCCCCGCCTAGGCCGGCGGCCGGCCGCCTCCTCCCTCCCTCATACATATACATATATATATATATATATATATATATATATATATATATATATATATATATATATATTTATATATATATATATTTATATATATTGAGGGTGTCCACTTCTTAATGGTGCTTGGAGACATTCCTCCAAGGGGGCTCGAACCCGCGCCACTGCGCCGGGGTGCTCCACCGTTCCCAACATATATATATATATATATATATATATATATATATATATATATATATATATATATATATATATATATGTTCTAATGGTTTGATAAGGACTGAGTATGGTATCATAAAATTTTACTATAGGAAATAGATATGTTTGAATCTATGTCAGGGATATGGTTTTGATACCACAGTACCTAGTTAACTAATATAGTCTAGCTTAGCCAAAACCCTAGATATTGACTAATTAGACCAAGTTTTAACCTAGTGAGCAAGTTTGACCTATTTTGACTTTATTGTCCTAAAAGTGGCCTAGCAGCATATAAATAATATATTTAAATCAATTGTTTACTCTAGAACACCTTGTAAGCTTATAATTTTATTATAGGTCTTTCTGACTCCATTTCAGATACTGATACACAGCTGTTGCTCAGGATATCAGGCGAATATATTCTCTGATTATTTTCATCATGGTAGTATCTATATTACCTACTCTAGACTACTTTACATGATGCTAACACATTGTTAACATAGATTGGTACTATATGGATCTTGTCACGTGATATTATCTCCTTATCAGGTGCATCGAGTATTTTATGTTCATGTACTTTAACATATACATCGTGTACTCCTTGTATTTGTATTATTCATGTGCTCTCATGTGCTCTCATATATTTTCATGTTCTTGTCACGACCCGCACCCTAGAGTAAGGGCACGAGACGTGGGTACGTCCAGCCTACGTTGCAGTGTCGGCGGTAGAATGCTGTTCTAGGTCACAACATCTAATAGTTTAAGGTAATAAGCAGTTATTCTCCCCGAATGGGGGTGACATAATCAGAATATGTCTCAATCACAGCTAAGGTAGAATACGATAAGGTAGAATGATATAAAAGATGCAAGATCCAAAATCTACAGGAAATACAAGTAGAGAGAAAGCTAAGTGTCTAGATAAATTCCACTAACATCCAGACATAATACAGATCCCAATATATACAACTCAATCTCCAATACTATGAAATAAGATAAAGACATCTATGGAGCAACTGTCTCTACTGCTAAGGGATCCGACTGGAAGTCCGGATCACAAGTGTCCTCTAAGGCTGTACCATAGAAAGTATCTAAGCAGGCCTCTTCGTCCTCTGTAAAATTTTTAACAGGTCTAGTCAGGACGGGAACGAGTACAACTCATCAAGAAAACCCAAGTAATAACAGAGAACTATAAAGCAGTTATAAACAGTTTTATTGATGAATATGGCAGTTTATATTTAGGTGATAGTATAGAGAAACAGTAAGATACAAGGAAAGTAAAGTGACTAAAACAAGAGAAGAATGATGGCAATGAAGACTGTAAAATAAATCTAGCTGAACTAAAGTAACATAATAAGTCCAGATAGTAAATACGAAACAAGTGTAAAACTACTATAAATCCAGTACAAGATGAATTTAATATAAGATGAATCCAGTACAAGATGATTCTAGGTAGTGATCAAGAATCCAGGTGAGCGCAGCTATTTTAACAGTGTGTTTTAAAATACCAAGATCGACATGTAAACGGCTGTTGGTAATCAGGCACATCTCTCACTGATCAGGCGAGAGATGGCTATGCTTCCAGTAGATTTCAGTTGGGAGATTCCAGATTTGGGGTATGTCTACATGTCTTACTCAATATTTCCCCGCCCCGCAATACAAATGAATCCAGAATTTGACACAAGAATCGAGATAAGTCCAGCCAAAATATGATAATTCCAGAGATAGATTCCAGAATGATTCCAGTGATTCCAGTAATAGAGGCCAGATAAGTATGGTATGTGTGTCGCATACATGAATCCAGAAATATCCATACATGTTGTAACAGAGAATCACATAAAACTAACTATAACTGAAGTACAGTAATTGATAATTAAATGAGAGAACTATCAGAGAATGTACTCGCCTGCTATCTGAATGTCCAAGATGGAAGTACTGTCCGAGGAGTGGTGTCTGACTCCTATTTAGAACAGTACAAGTCATAACAAGTCCAGAATGGTAATAAGATGCACTACAATGCATTCTACATGAATCTAGGTCAATTTAGGCCAAAGTCAACTCTTGGTCAACTCTGGTCAACCCTAGAAGTCAAACTAGGTCAAACAAGTCTATACTAGTCTAACTAGTCTATTCTAGGTCTAACAAGGCTACGCAAGTCCAACTAGACTCTATACTGACAACCAGACACATCCATAGGCTAAGAGCCCTAGACTAGCTATTAGGCAATATCATGCCTATAACCAAACCATATCACATATACATGCATTGATAATATATTTACTCTATATAAAGAACACACTCAACTTATTTAGGATACATTGATTTTTATCTAAATTATATAATAGCATACACATAATATATAGGCTACTATATGTATACCATACAAACATATTTATATATACCCATATTAATATAATATGGTAACACACATTAGCATATAGGTATACCTACAATATACATATATTATCTATATATATATATATTACACAAATATATATACATGGAGAAATAGGAAAGGGATGTGGTGGTGGCATGTGTGAATGAAGACATGTGTGTGAGGCTTGAACCTGTCACATGAAAGTGTGTACAGAATTTAGGAACAATGAGTGATACATGTGTCCATGTGTGTGTGTGTGAGAGAGATAGACATGTGTGTGCACGAGGGTGTGAGACATGAGGGTGTGTGAGAATACAAGAGTGTGTGTGAAGAGTTTTAGTGTGTGAGTGCCAAGAGGGAAATCCTGAAATCAGTGTATACAGGAATGGGACAGTGAGTAATACATCCTGTGTGTAATGAAAACAGTGGCAAAGTGGTACAATATCAGTGGCTAAATGGGTTCACATGACAGTTAGCATCAATGAGTACTCTTCCATTCAATCTCAGGTTAAAGAGGCAATACAGTTCAGTGCAATGGGAAAACAGGAAATCAAATAACATGTAAATCATTACAGTATCAGTTAAGGAATAGGAAAGAGTTAAACATAGGTAATAGGAATCAGTCCAATGAATAAATCATTCATTCAAATCTCAGTCAAGAGGGAAATGAGAACACTCAGGTTAAAGGATTCATTTCAATATCAATTATATAGGAAAATGAAATCAGTTCAAGTTTGAGAAAAACTGGAAAACAGTAAAATGTTAAAAGGAAAGAACATGGCAACTAACAATGTACGAGAACAGTGGCATATATCAATATAAAATTAGTACATGGTGTGCACCTGTGTACAGTGAGTGAAGCAATGAAAAAAAACAAGAAAATCAGTGGTACAATAATAATGTGAAAGCTGGAAAATGATCTCAGGTATTAGGCTTTCATGTCAGGTTTTAGAAAACCATTCTCAGTTTAAAGGAAACTAAATACAATTGAAAAAGGAAAGGAAATCAGTAAATAACATGAACAACTTGGTGATGACTGGAATTACATTTCAGTTAAGAAATAGGAAGAACCCAACTCAGTTTAAGTATTCCATTTCAAATCGAAACCCACATGTCCAATATCCTATTCTCAACCTATAAGCCAAATTCAAATTGAAATGCTTAGCTAAACATGAACTATAAACATGTAGGAGAATATTTAACAGTGAAACATTACTAACACTGGGATTCAAAATGTTCAGGAATCTGAAACCCAATGTATCAGAACAGTATCAGTGATGAATACCATTTAACCCATTCGAACCCACATTTCCACATTAAAACCTAAATTAACTAATTAATCATAGATTATTAGACATGATAGTATCTTAATTAACAATTAACATCACTAATTAAATCATTTAAAACTGAAACAAAACAGAGAACCAAAACTACACTGATACATGCACAGCGCGTACCCCGTGCACGCGCGATATCGTGTCCGACACGACACAAGGGGTCGTGAAACTCGA
Organism: Iris pallida; assembly: GCA_029216955.1. NCBI lineage: Eukaryota > Viridiplantae > Streptophyta > Magnoliopsida > Asparagales > Iridaceae > Iris > Iris pallida. The sequence continues at coordinate 16,342,083 of JANAVB010038613.1, forward strand.
CACACATGGTGTCAGTGGTCGCCCCTAGGTGTGTGTCCAAAATCATGTGTCGAAGTGGCGTGTCCACTGCGCAAATGCACCCGAGCAGGAGGGCAGCTACAGTGCCCGCACGCGTGCGTGTGCAACCGCGTGTTCATGTATCCGTGGCGACTCGACACGACACTAAAACGTGCTCAGAGAACTAGAAACCCCTAAGCGAGGTTAAAACCTAACTTCCTATTCAATTATATTCCTAAAATCAGATCGAAATGCCCTTTGGGGCATTTCGTCAAACACCTATAAACAAGGACTGATACGTGTCCAAATGGGACACGAATAGGACACGAAATCCTACAGAGATCTAGGGTTAGCTAGGGGACACCTAGATCTAGGTTAGAATGCAATAATAACAGCAATTACAATAGGTTTTGAAGGAGTTACCTATAGGTGTCAAATCCTCAATAAAACTCCAAAGAGGGGTGTTCCTCTTGATAGCCAAACTTCTCCAAATTGTCCAAACTCTGAAATATTCTTACATAAACAACAAGAATAGAAGAATTAGAACCTAATGCAATTAGTTTGGGTAGAAAAGGAATTAAATAGGAATTTCTATGAAGTAAAGAAGATGGAGACTAACCTCTTTCTAAAACTTTACAAATATTTCTAAGGAGGCTAGCCCTAATTTCTAGGAGCATTAAATAGAGGGAGGTAACCTAAGTGGCCGGCCATGGGCTGGATTGGGCTAGGGTTAGGATTCCAATAGTGATCTATGGGCTTCTATGGGCCAAAATCACTAATCATGACTTGTGAAATCACAAGCCATTTCTATTCAAATCAAATCCTAATTTTCCCAAATAAATTCTAATGAGTTTGAAAACACTAACTTAGGTCAAGCTAGGGTTACATAACCTAACCAAGTAGTCATGACCTAGGTTAGCCTCTATGGCAGTCTCCTAAGTCAACACTAGTCAAAGTCTAGAATAGCACCAAATCAATTATACTAAAAATTACTTAAAAATTCTAATAATTATAATTAATAATAAATAATCCCAATTAATTCTAAAATTTTAAAAAATGACCAAAATACCCTCAAGCTAGAAAAGTGGTAGTGACAGTTCTCACATGTGCTTAATATATAAATAACAATCATGTATGTAACGTGTCATGATCGGATCCTTGTGTATTGATTGGGACGGGGGAGTAGAAGTAGTTATGTGGTTAAAGCCCTCTAGTGTAATCATGTATATGTCGATTATACCTTAACATATAATCTATAGAAGCATGGAAAATATGGGGTTCATGCTGATCACAACTGACCCATGCGGTCACCAGACTGGACATAGTCATACGGCTAGAAAGACTGCGACCCGAGCCGCATGAATCTTATGTGGCTCAATCCATGTGCGCTTTATACGACCAAGGGTGACTGCAACCTGAGCCGCATGAGCTTTATGCGGCCCAGAATATAGAATCTATGTAGCTCAAAAGTTCCCCAAGCTACATGCGGACTAAGGGAGACTACGACTTAAGCCGCATGAGTCTTATGCGGCTCGGCATGGCCAAATAATAAAAGACCTATGCGGCTCAAAATGACTCAAGCAAACTGATCCTATCCTGTAATAGGACACGTGGCAGGCTGACTAAGTCTCAACCACCCAGATTTGCTGCAACAAAATCTCAACAAGTCACCAGCTGGCGGTCAAAGAGCGGGTCTTGGTGTGCTGTTGTAGCCATGTAGACTCGTGGCCATCTATGCTGCTCAAGATATATATCACTATAAATAGCAGGGTACCACACCCATGCAAAAGGCTGGCAACCTACGAAGGGCAATTTCTTCAAGAGCAAGGATCGTGTCAGATAGTCCAAGGAGTAAGGCAGAGTTGCTATACTTTCCCGAGCCTCTATCGTCACCCCCACTACAACAAAAAACCCTTTTAATGACGGCTAAAAAGCGTCATTAATGACGAATCATGATGCTTTTTTTTTCACAGCAATCGTTATGAAAATGGGTGTTATAAATGTTTTTTAAAAGCGTTATAAAAAAACCGTCATGAATAGTTTCTATAAAAGCATTATAAATAGTTAATATATAGTGCACAATTCAGGACATTTTGAAAGCGTTATGAATAGGTAATCTGTATAAGCTCAATTGAGAACATTTATAACACTCAATATTACTGAACTCGTCATATTTATAACGCTTAATACTGCACATTGTATATTACTTTCCAAAAACTTCTCAATTCAATTTTAAAACAATCACTTTGAACTATATTCACAAGAAAACATCGAAATGTTATATCACCATCTTCATTACATTATCTCAAAATAGGGTATCCAAATACATATATTTACAACTACTACTTAAATGGATCCTCAAAACAAGTAATTACTTTGGATTCAACTTGAGCACATCAAAACTGTCAACATCACGTGTAGCAAATCCCTGAAAAAGATAAAAACACGGTTCAATATACTTTGTAATATTGCTCATGTACCAAAACATAAACTGAGGAACTGGCATTACCTTTCTAAATCAATCCCTTCCAATTTCAAGTTAGGTGTAAAATTCAACATGAGACGAGATGGCAATCAAACAAGCAACATGATTCAGGATAACTGAAATCAATGTTCTAAATGTCATGTTAAATCTTGAAGGATTTTTGACTTCCAACATGGACCATTCCTAAAGTGATTGCCCAGCCTCACCTTCCATTTACTATGTATGCTTACTACATATGAAATAAATTTCTAGACTCACCTTTTATTTACTATATATGCTTTTGCTTCCTTTAAATAATATTTTTTTCTCATCCAGGCTCACCCTCATGCCCAGATTGGGTCGTAAGGGGAAATGAATTCGAACTCTAACATATATGAATTTGGACTAGCCCAGGTTAGTTGCAACCTCAATTGCCCAGCATTTCAAGGAAAGAAACTTTCTAAAAGAAAAATCCTAACATCCAATATGTACATAATCCAAATAGACGACAAGGGAAAGTGTATGATACATTACAATGTTGCAGTTAATTGGATCAATAAAACCAATCTACCACCTATATGAAAAATAAATAATTTTAAAATTGCCAACTTTATGTTTACAATATGAACTAAAGGCCATCAAAGCTCCATGTGAGAATTCCCAGGCCTTAAAGATCTGGTATGTGACAGAAACCCTCACTGACGCAAAAGGCAACACTACCTAACTAAGCAAAAAAAGATGAAGATATTTTCTCTTAATGGGTTCAATAGAATAGTAGAACTCAGCATTATTTGATCTACAAACCACATCCAAAGTCTTTGTTTTGTCTACATGGCTTTAACATCTTAGTCTGTGACAAAGTTTTACTTTTTCGTTCTCTAGTTTTGGTGTTTAGTTTTCCAAAGTCTTTGTTTTCTAATACATGGATTATATCACTTTCACATAAGGAGCATGTGTACATGGTATCAAGTGATTACTAGGTCACATACGGACAAAAAAAGAGGAAGAACAAATACCTGTCAGATTTTCTTGAAACCATCTAGAGTTCTTTGGGCTCTTTGGGCTAATATGGCTATCCCACCACCATGAATACATCCTTCTGGTTGGGATCAAACTCTTTTGGCTAAATTATCCTAATTGTACATTTTGGAAACTGCATTTCCGAATAAATATTTTGGAAATTACTAGTTTTAGTATCAGAAAACTAATTTTAATGTTAAATGAGAACTAAGATTGAACTACCTTCAATGAGATGATACCTGAAAGTTGTCAAAGTCTCGTGCTAGAAGTTTGTCATCAAAATTGCGTATATCTTCCCAAGGCCCATCACCAACCCCAACAAGGACAATCGAGAGCAGATAAGAACTAGAGATGGAAACCATGACATAGTCACTTCTTGATGTCTTGTGTCAATATTGTATATAGTTAACACTTAACACGCAAGCAGAACCAGTGAAAATTATAAATTCAGCAATATATAACAAATGCAATTACATCAGGGCTCTATGCCGCACTGACATTGGAAAATGGTGGCATGTCCATGCAACATAGGTAACTACTACGGTACCTATCTAAAAATATTTGTAACCCGTATTTAATGGTTCTACTCTATAATTAGACTAGTATTAATGGATGAGTTGTGGAAAATATCTTTACGGTAACCTTTAAAATGAGAATGCAACTCCATTTTCGCAAAAAATATGTATTTGGGAAAGAACTTGATCATAAAACAAAGCAACATAGCTGGACAAGGGCAAGAGCAATATATGGAAGGGAAAAAAAACAGCACTAACAATAACTGGCATATCATATTTGGATGCCTCTTCTGTTTACCACCAATTCTGATATATTCACGAGTAGAATTATCTATATGAGAAGATCCCCTATTAGTTTTCTATAGGCTTTATTTCAAAACTGAACATCATGTGTTCGCTTTAAAACTTGGAGAGGCTCGAACACAGAAGAGATTGCTAGACTGCAGGAGGGACTAACCAACATGATTTTGTGAAGAACTAGAAAGTTCCAGATTTCAAAACTTGAAAAGTGTTGCAGCTATTTCTAAGAAAATGCTATATTGAATCTGACATCTGGCATACATTTCTGATTTATAACACCCATAACCATCATTCCTTTTGCAACTATATGAATTTGAACTGATAAATCCTTCTTATGCCAATCAATCAAGTAGAATCTAGGCTTATTTGTTCGTTTGACATTTCTTATTCCAAGATTTGCAATGAATGCATTTTTAGCGTTCTTGTGTCCGTCAATGTCACTTTGTTACAACTTATACGACCTTGGCACTCTGAAAAAACATATTCTAATATATAAGTTCTTTTTACCAGCTAACATATGTTAACCATATAGTGCACCAAGCGTTGCTGCCATTTCATGAGTCTCCTAAAGTCACCAACCTATTAGCTCATTCCTTTACACCAACTTAATAGTGATTACAAGAAGAAAAGAAATACTTGATAGATATGCGTATAAACCTTGCCATGACGATCGAGTCAATAGTTTTCTCCTCTTGTGGGCTGAGAGCGCTAACGTTTGTATCAACACTTCGAGTCACCTTTATAGAACAAAAAAAATCAAATTACTTGATACTTGTTTAAAAAAATGGATAAAAAAAGTTGGCTAAATTCCCTAATGGCACCCCAACTACAACATTCGGGCAGTTTTTGGCACTTAACTTTCAACGCTCGATTTTGTATCCAAATTTCATAAATTGCTCTTTTGAAGCATCTTGTGTCAAATTTGAAATACATCAAAACCACTTCAGAAACATATATTGTAGTAAAAAAGCACAATTTAAATACTTGTATTGTCGTATATTCTTTTGAAGTGGCTCCAACGTACTTCAAAATTGAAGAAAAAAATGCTTAAAATGAGCAATTTATAAAGTTGGAGTGCTAAGATCAAACAGTAAAAAGTTTAGGTGTCAAAAATGCCCGAACACTATAGCTAGGGTACAATTAGGATAATTTAGCCAAAAGAGTTTGATCCCAACCTATATTCATGTTGGGTACATCTAGAGTTCTTTGCCTAGCTTACATGTATATGTATGTTTACACAAGCAGAACCACACACTAAGCTCTTAATTTACATAACTGTTAGAGAAAGGTGGCATATATGCATATATGCTTACTTGATATGAAGGGGAGACATGCTTGTGAAGAAAACTTTAGTATGCTTAGGATCAATATTGTCATCAACCCATTTAGCCCAGGTCCTGAGCACTCTCTCGTACGCTACAGGCCTGTCGATCTCGTCGTACTCCGTAGATCCTTCTGCGAACGACCCTCGCCTGTTCCAATTATAATTCAACAACATGAACAATTATATATGTCATAGATTTAATTTCCCTACAAATTATATACGTAACTCACAGGACTTTCATCTTGAAAGTGTTCATCCACCAAATGTAAGTGTTGAAGACGAGGTAGTCCACACCCTTCCAGCTCTCCCTGTGCTTCGCGATCGACTCAGGCATGATGATGCGGTCCTGGATGTTGTGCATCAAGGGGTCGTCCGAGTTCGACTCGACCAAGAAGGGTGTCCAGTAGAACTCCACCATAGCAGATTCGGGTCGGGGAGTCGAGGCTCCGAAGAGCACGTACTTGGTGTAGCGGACAAGCCCGATGGAGGCAACCATCACCGGAAGCCACTTCTCGGAGACCCCGTCATCGATCTCCCTCTCCAGGCTGTCGATCTCGCCAGGGAGGATGTCGAGGAGGGTGGAGAGGTCGGAGAGGAGGCCGTGGAGGTCGGCACAGAGGGCTCAAGAGCAGAGGAGAAGGCGGACGTGGCTACGGGCTGAGAATGGGACCTAGGTTAGGGTTTGTAGGAGGAGGGGTTGGGGGCTTAGGCTTAGAATGGGATCTAGGTTAGGGTTTGTGGGGGATTGCAAGAATGAGGAGAAGAAGATTAGGGTTTGGTGAGAGGAGAGAAGAGGAGGAGAAGGGGAGTGGAGCTGAGAGGGAAGGAGAAGGGATTTGGAGAGGGAATGAGAAGGGGGAGGGGGCTTGCGCCTCAAAATATCGCGGGGTAGAAAGGATTTTATAGAAAACTTATTACAAGTTTGCCTCGCTCTAAAATATTAATGACGTTTTGTTTTATAAAGGTTATAAAAAGTCCAGAATTAGCCCAAACCGTCATAGAAAAAAGGTATTTCAAACTTCAATAACACTTAGGTATCAGGCGTCAGCAATACGTCTTGTCGAGCGTTATTAATAGGTCTTTTTGTTGTAGTACCCCCAGAATCAAAATTAAACAATTGTACTTAGATTGTTTACTAGGATTTCTTTCTAGGCTTTCTCTTGTACAAGCGAGTTTGCAATCAAGTTCAATTCCTCTGTAATTATTGTTCTTAACATTTAATGACAAACATGATGGCGAATCTGCTAGGGACATCCTTCTCTTCTGATGAGAAGTTGGTAACGCAATCTGACGCGTCCAAGCTCGGCTCCATACAGCAAATGCTCGTGGTTCGTTTTCACCAACGAGCATTCGAAGAAATGCTTTCTGAAGGGAGCGCCAGCCCATCGCAGAAGCGAGCCAACCCAAAGAGAACCCGCAGGACGTCGAAGCATAAAACTGTTGCCTCCGACCAGGTTCTCGAAGAAGCTCCTTCTGCGGCCCAAGACGGTGATCAAGACTCTCCTATGGCCTTGCTTCCGACCGCAGAGAACCCCACTGTCCCCAAAACCAGCAGAGGAAAATACTACGATGCTGAGTTTTTGAGGGTACAAAGGAAATCCATTGGGACGAGGAAGAGGCCGCATAAGAGAGATGGGCAGATGACCCATGTGGCAGCTGACTCTGGCCGCAAGCAGACGGCCCATCCGGCAGTCAACTCTGGCCGCAGACAGCTCGCCCATGCGGCAGCCAACTCTGGCCGCAGGCGAATGGCCCATACGGCAGCCAACTCTGGCCTTAGGCGGATAGCCCATGCGGCAGCCAATCCTGGCCATAAACAGAGTGTCTCATGCGGCCCTGTCAGAAGCTCTGTGTTCGACCGTCTCTCATACGGGCTCGACTCTATGCGGCCCATTGAGAATGTAGAATATTCCAATCTGGACCCTTCTTATTATACGCATTCAGGTGCTAAATCGAAGAAGTCTAGGACAGTACGGGCCCAACAAGCCCAGTCAACTGTCCAAGTTGCTGACCATCAGCGGGTATCGTTAACTGTTATACGGGCTCCTGATAAAAAGTTGTACAGAACTACCCGCGTCCAGTCCCCCAGGGCTAATGGACAGGGTAGGTCTCAAAAGTCTCCCTCCAATGATCGAGAGCAAGTACTTTTACTAGCCTCGAATCAGGGAGCAAACATAATGCCTACGCACCCGTGTGCTCGGTATACCCGAGTCTACAAATTGGATGCAAAGGTAGATCAGTCGGCTATCGACTTGCGAAAGGTGATTACTCACAAACGCAAAAAGAAAGAGGCAACCTTGGCATGTGATGATCCCTTTTCGGGACGTCATTGCACCCAGGTCCTCATCAACTGCTGCTGTCACAAGTGCGCAGCACCTGAAGATCGGCAGTCCATTTTTCAATGACTGCACCAGCCAGCACCTGTCCGACAACAACTTGAAAAATAGGTACAAATATCGGAAGACGAGGAATTCCCTTTCGCCTCCTGTAATTCAACTCGGAAGGTTATTCCTGGCAAGGGAGGAAAGAAGACAGGCTCTTCCTGCCCGGCAATCTCAGCCAGCACTGCAAGAAAACTCTCATCTGGAGGGTTGCCACCAACAGCCACAGGGGTGTCTACCTAGGCACTCGATCCAGAAAGAAGCTTCCAACACCCGGAGGAGCACCTTCGACGTCCCTGGGGGTATATCATGCTGGGGGTAGCAGTCCCCTCAATGTATGCGACAATCTAGTGTTCCAAGAGCAAACATAGGGGGTAGCATTCTACTGAAATTATGCAACGGACTTGGACGTCCCCGAGAGTGACCGCCTTCGCCAAGACGATGTGGCTTCCTGCGCAGGGGGTAGCACCCCTTTCGAGTCAGAGGAGGAAGACATTCTGACATTCTTCGACGATTTCTCTGTACGAGGGTACGATACGGAGAGCACCTCTTCTGCGATCCCTTCCATGTCTACCCACGTACGGATAGTCTTTATAGCCGACGATGATCATGAAGCGCCTACTGACCGACAACGTCTAGAATTACTTGAAGCCATGCTTCTGTCCTTGGTCAAGTCAGTAGAGCAAATCAAAGCTGCCTTGCCGACTCAACCGGCAAGGACGCCTGGACAAATAAGCTTGGGACCCGCAGTCAACGCGGACTCCAACATGACCGCTCCTCCGTTGGGTGACAACCCTCTAGGAGCATCCACTCCTTCAGTTGCAGACGAAGCCAGGGAGGCAAGAAGGGAGGTCCAGGAGCTTCGAGCAATGTGCAATGCCCGAGACTCCTTCCGAGACCTCAGAATACGGCAACTATATCCCGTTGCGTGGAGAGATGTTCCTTTTCCGCCATGGTACAAACTGTTTCATATTGATTTATATGACGAAAAGACCTCTGCTAGTCGGTACATGACTTATTTCGAGGTCACAACCGGCCATTTGCCATATAGCGACGCCATCCTCACACGATTGTTTATCGGAGCATTGGAGGGAATCGCATTCGACTAGTACCGCAACCTTCCGGACAACTGCATCTATTCTTTTGACGGCTTCAAGCACATGTTCCTAGAAAGATTCTACGAAGTAGGATATGATGTGACAATATCATCCCTCATGGACGTCATTCAGGGGAGAGGGAGCTAACAAGGAACTATATCAAGTGGTTTTGCCAAACCGCAATGAGATTGCCCCAAGGCAATCCCGAAAGCTCCTTGATTGAAATCTGCCAGAAGAAGTTGCTCCCCGTAATCAGCCTCTGGATGGGTGAAGATTAGTTCAGGTATTGGACGACCTTCATCATAAGCGCCACCAATGCCGAGGCGAAGTTAAAGAAGGCTCGCCAGCTGGGATTACACATCCCGGACGGAGAGGTCAAAGGCAAACGTCCTGGTACTACCTCCAATAACAACAACACTGACGGCACCTCCAATAACCGGGATAATAAAGGCAAACAGGCCATGGTCACCGGTATGACCAAGAAGCCTGAACAAAAGCAGGCAGAAGCTCAGTGGCCCAAGGTGAATTACTCATTCGAATATAGTCGTGTCAAGCATATCTTCGACATGCTCTTACAAGGGGACAGGATCCAACTCCCTCCACCAAGACACGAGCCTAGAGCGGCGGAGATGAAGGACCCAAAATACTACCATTTCTACCGCTATGTTCATCATCCCACTCAAGACTACTTTCAATTAAAGCGGTACATCCAGAGTCTTATCGACTCAAAAGCTCTGTCGCTATACTTTGAAGAGGTTACCGTGACGACGAACATGGTACCAATTCAGTTTGGTGACTTCCCTCCAACAAGTACTCAAGACGGTGTAATACTTGTCTCCCGGGCAATGATGGAGGTTACTAATCTTCTTCCCGTCCGGGACCAGACGACTAGCTTGGTACCTCTTACCACGTCACGAGGAGAGGTCATATGGGTGCACTTAGACTTAGTGCCCGAAGTTACCCAGACGGTGCCATCTCCAGCCAACAAGAAGAAGGGCATGAAGTCCAGATCCTGCCATACAATTTCGGCCGAAGCTAAGGAGGCGGCGGCCGTTGTTACCCTGTATATAACATATATTGTGTAGTGCTGTAAGCAAAACTAATAACATAAAATTTAAATTTAAATTACGAATTTAATATAAAGAAACATAGAACTAGTCACTGATACTGCACTAAATTAGAATACTAGGATTTTGAGAACTTAACATTAATCATATTAACATGCATTTGGATAGGTTGGTAAACAAGTGTAGTATGCATACGTGTCAGGCAAGTATCTGTGTCCACTATATATATATATTTAAGGTAATACAAGATATAATGGCAAGAAGGAAACAATGATAAAATCTATTCTGCTATCTGTTTAAAGGAATGAACCATTTTGAAACCAGAGCTATAGTATCAAGTCCAAGTTAAGGTCTAGCAAAATCATCGATTCATTGCATTAGGAAGAATTTTTAGCAAGAAGTTACACAAGGTTATAATAATAGCTAAGCTGCTCCTACTCATACTCCTACTCCTAAGTTATTTGATGATGGAAATAATTTATAATAACTGGAATAAAGATAGAGACGATATATTTAAGAACCTTCCCAAGATACAATCTGATAATCATATGCGTCTGTCCAAAATCATGATACTCAGAATCCTCGCCACGCTAGTAAGCAAGGCTGCGATAAACGGTAGAGTCCATAACAGGTGCATGCACCTCTATAGTCATGTCGTCTGGAATTCTCGCTATGCCGACTAGTATAGCTACAAAAAATTCCAAATCTCATAACCAAGATACGTACATCCGAAGTCAGGTCTCTATGTTTTCGCCACGCCAGCTAATATAGCTGCGATAAACTCTAGGTTCCATAACTAAGTAGACGTTTATTATCCCCGTTATTCCGTCAACATATGTTATCAGAAGGTACCGTAACTCAGGCCATAAAATTCATCTCGATGGGAAAATCAAAATCAACAATGATTCATCAAAATCAAATTCAATAATCAAGGAGTGAGAGCGAACAAAACAAGGGGAAGGATTTCAAATTAAAGTTTAAATAAGATTCTCAAGGGTCATCCCAGGAATCTCTTAAGGAATCCTAACTGTGATTGAGTACCCTCAAAGCATATCCTAATCCTGCTGCAGGCTGTAGTGATACTCTAGTTCGAATACCACTACATAACTCGACCTGCATGGGCCACCACTAAAAACGTGTCACGACCCGCACCCTAGGTCACAACATCTAACAGTTAAAGGTAATACACAGTTATACTCCCCGAATGGGGGTGACATAACAGAATATATCTCAATCACAACTAAGGTAGAACAGAAATGAGATAGAAAGATAAAGGTAGATAATATCCAGGAATGTAACATCACAGAGATACAAATCCAGAATTCTAAGTGACTAAAATAAATACATATCTCAGAATATCCCAGAATCTAAATACAGTGATCCAGAAAGTAAAGACAATCCTAATCTAGGAAGTGCCATCAACTGCTATCAGGTCCAAGTCACTAGTGATGTCTAATGCTGCACCAAGAGGGATAGACACCAGAGCCTCATCATTCACTGTAAAATTTTCAACAGGTCCAGTCAGAACAGGAGCGAGTACAGTACATCTCAACAAAATCATAACCGGTTAGGAAATATAAACATGCTAGGGAGTAAGATACAGGATCTGAAGAAATAATATGATAAAAAGAGAGAAACTGTAAGTAAATAGCTACAATATATAGAGAACTAACAGTGCTAGTGATTCAGGGCATAAGATGGTTATGTAGACGGCACGATGTTGTACACGAGTAATCTACAGAGGTTTGTACACGAGTAATCTACTGGATTGAATACATAACCACTTCCACTCCCCTGCCCCAATCAATACACAAGGATCCAGCTACGTTATGTTATTGTACACGAAGGTCATGTGAATACATGATTATACACGATTGACACGTTTCGTACACGAATGTAACAAATACAAAGAGTACACGATGTTCCCGATAAAGTACACGAACACGAATACCCGATGTATCCGCTAAGGGGGATAACATCGCACAACCAGATCCATATAGTACTAATCCGTATTTCCAACGTGTCAGCCTCATGTAAAGTAATCTAAAGCAGGAATATAATCCTAAACAAGATATAAAATGATCAGAGAATGTACTCGCCTGTAACCTGAGAATCTGGAGAATATATACTATCCGAGGAGTGGTGTCTGGCTCCTATTAGAACAGCACGAGTCACAACAAGTCCAGAATGGTAATAAGATGCACTACAATGCATTCTACATGAATCTAGGTCAATCAAGACCAAAGTCAACTCTTGGTCAACTCTGATTAACCCTAGAAGTCAAACTAGGTCAACCAAGTCAAACCTAAGTCAAACTAGTCTAATCTAGGTCAAACTAGTCTAATCTAGGTCTAACAAGACTATTCTAGGTTTACTAGGTTATTTTAGGCAATATCATGTCAAGCCTACCAATACACATCTACCCAAGATTATCACTATAGCTAACAATACACAGATTGGTATATAGATTATAATCTAATCTTAGAAATACATATCCTATAGCCACTATACCACATTACCCAATACTTCTATATCATAATCTATACTACACTATATTATATATACAATACATTAAGTCCTATGGTATTCCATACTCTATGACATCATATCATAACATAAATCCCACATATCATGACACCATATATATAATATATATATTAAAATACATATACACATATATAGGAAAGCTTGTATATATATATATATATATATATATATATATATATATATATATATATATATATAAAATATATATATATATATATATATATATATATATATATATATATATATATATATATATATATATATATATATATATATATATATATATATATATTTTGTATATATATATATATATATATATATATATATATATATATATATATAACAAGGCTTATATATATAATAAAATATATATATATATATATATATATATATATATATATATATATATATATATATATATATATATATATATATATATAACAAGGCTTATATATATATATAAAAATATAACAAGGCTTATATATATATACATAATTAGGGAGTGAGGGGGAAAACACATGAGTACATGTGTGTGTGTGTGTGTGTGTGTGTGTGTGTGTGTGTGTGTGTGTAAAGAGAGAGGCATGTTAGAGTGTTAATGAAAAGCAAACAGTGAAAAAGGAAGGGAAAAATCAGTGAAGAAACAACCAATCTTAACTAAAACTCAGATATTCAATTTTCAGGTTTACAATGAAAAGTGCAATACCATAACTCAGGTTTTAAGAATTTCATTCTGTGTAAAGGAAAACAGTTTGTACATGTGCAATGGATGTGTGTGTAATATACTAGGCATGTGTGTGTAAACAGGATTTAAGAACAGTGTATACCATACACAGGAATTCAGTTCTATAAATCATATCATTACCCCCAAATCTCAGGTTTGAAAGCCATTTTCAGGAAATGAGAAAAACTGGAAATAAACTCAGTTATCACATTAAAATCCTTCAAAACAGTTCAATAGGAACCAATAACCCAGATTTCAGTCCCAAACTGGAATCCCAAAATTAAAAGCCAAAACAGTGAGCTAACCAGTCTAATAGAACACAGGCAAACAGTGAGGTAATAGGAAATCAGTTTGCAGTTATTTCAAGAAAGGAAATCGATTTACAATCAATTTAATACCTCCCCCATTCTCAGTTTTACAGTTAACAGTTTAACAAACATGGAAATAAATGAAAGGAAATCTATTCACAAACTAAACAATATAGTTAAAAAAACTATTCTCAGTTTTCAAAGCACTGGAAATGCAACCCAAATCTCAGGCTAATATTCTCAGGTTTTCACTTAAATCAGGAATTCATAACAGTTTAAGTTAACAGGGAAACATCCCATAGCTTAAACAGTTCACAACTTCTCAGGTTCAGTCAATTTGGAGGGAAGGGAAATCAATTCAAAATGAACCATTCTCATAGCTAAACTAAGGAACAAATCTCAGTTTTCTAAGACGAGCAACCATTGCAACTACATGAAACGAATTCAGTTTTAACCCAAAACTTAACATCCTATTCTCATTCTCAGGTTCAACTAAACTCCAAAAACAGTTCATAAATACAGTTCAACACATAAAAACTGTGATCCAATCTCAGGTTTTATGTTCTCCTTTAACAACTAGTTTAATAAATGAACTCAGATATATGCAATCAAAAGAAGGAATCAATGCAACAGTGTACAATTTGGTTTAATGAAGAAATGAATCATTCAAAATTCCAATTTAATAAGCCACTGAAAGAAACCTAATCTCATATTCAAAACCTCAAACTCACTACCAAAAGCCCATATTTGAATGCAAAAGCTTAGCCAACATGTACTATGAAATGTGGGAATCATTATTAGTGAAGAAAACAACATAAAGACAGGGAAAAATAGATGGGTTTTGAAACTGGAAACTCACTGTATCAGTGAGTATCAGTTAAGGCCCAAAATTCATGTTCGAAATCCAACTCCTCATTAAAACCTAAGCTAATCATGTAAGTACTATAACAGAGGTTTAAACATGATATTTAGAATCCATTTAACAATTTAAAACATTATTAAAAGTATTAAAAACAATGAAACACAGAACACAAATATAACACACTGGACCGCACAGTGTAACACATGTGCACAGCCCATAACGTGTCCGACATGACACGAGAGTCCCTGAAACTCTAGGGATCTCGTGTCAGTCATGGACACGACCCCTATGTCGAGTTTCAAGGGTTGAACCCCTCTGTGCTCAGAGAAAACACACTCGAGCAGCAGGGGAGAAATCTGTCCGCGCGCGTGGGTGCACGACCGCGTGTCCACGCGCTCGTGTCAGCCCAACCCGACACAAAAACGTGCTCAGTGTCCAAGAAATGCATAAGCGAGCCTAAAATGGATTTTTTCATTCAAACACAATCACAAAAATGGAACGAAATGCCCTTTGAGGCATTTCGTCGAACACTAACCTAGACACATTGATACGTGTCCGATACGGACACGAAATGGGTCCAAATTCTTGGGTTAGCCTATCCTACTGTTAGGTTAGGGTTAGGACATCCTAGATATGATTTTTAACAGAATTAAAATGCAATAGAAGGAAATATACCTATAGGTGAACAAGCTCTTAAAAAAGCCCCAATAAAATGATTCCTCAAACCACCAAAATTTCTCCAAAGTGATTCCTTTCTGTAAAAACTCAATACCAGCAGCAAGAACAATGGATTTAGGTCCTATTGTAATTTGTTTGAAGGAATTTGGAGAAGAAATAGGTTTTCTAAGAATTTATAAAGATGGGGACTCACCTCTTCCAAATGGCAATGTTTCCTAAAGAGGCAACCCTAATTTTAGGAGCATATAAATAGGGGAAGGGGACACACTATGGCTGGTCAGATTTTTAGGGTTAGGGCTTGGTACAATGGGTGTGGGCCTATGGGCCATTAAGCCTATTAGTCATAAAATGACTTGTGATTTCACAAGCCATTACTTAATCAATCTAGCCCCTAATTTCACCAAACTAATCCCAATGAGTTAATCCTCATGAAATTAAGTCAACCTAGGTTTTCAAATCCTAAACACTTAGTCATGACCTAGGTTAGCCACTAGGTTAGTCTCCAAGGTCAACATAAGTCAAAGTCTCTAAAACACCAAAAATCAATTATTCTAAAAATCACATAAAATCACATTAATTCTAATAAATATAATTAATACTAATAGTCACTAACCATGGTTAGCTGAGACTAGCTATGACTAATCTAGGTTGGGTCCAAACCAAGTTAGGCTAATCACAATACATGGCAATCAATTAAATAATATTAAAATCCCACCATTCTTAATAATATATTAAATTCCAAATAATATATATAAATTCAATTAAATTCAAAATGACAAAAATACCCTCGAACTGGAAATGATAATGAAATACCCTAATCACATAGTCATGTTCTAGGTTAAGCTGTCTCTAGTGTTACACTATCAAAACACCAAAATCATAAGTCAGAATTTAAAATAGTTTTAAAATGATTTAAAAATTACCAAAAATCATATCATGAGTTAAATATCACTATTAAAAGATTAAAATCACAAAATTTTAAAATTACCCTCATTTGGAAAACTGGGTGTTACAGGAATGCAAGTAGCATTCTCACTCATCTGAAACACCTGCATATGATTTTGATGACAACATTGGAGATATATTCAGGCAGACATTATCTGTCAACATGGCATCCGCTGACATTGAAGAGGAAAATGAAGATCTACTCGAATCTCTTGAATTTGAGCCATGGGTCCAACAACTGGATGCACAATGGGAGAAGCACTTTCAACTACGTGACCCTCCTACTTAAGATGAGGTCATGCAAGTTGACATCGGTGATGAATACTCTCCAAAGTCAATCTTCGTCAGTAAAAGCCTGTTGGACAGCGGGAGTCGTTGTTGCAACTCGTCAGAGAATATATTGACGTTTTTGCCTGGAGCTATGAAGACATGCCAGGGCTAAACCCCGAGATCGCACTTCATAAGCTCAATATTCATCCGAACGCAAAAACAGTCAAACAACAGCAACGGTGGTTCCATCCAGACATCATGAACTCCATTAAAGCAAAAGTAAATAAGCTTATAGCTAGTGGTTTTATCCGCGAGGAGCAGCATTCAGACTGGATAGCTAATATAGTACCAGTCGTCAAGAAGAACGGAAAGATCCGAATCTGTATCGACTTCCGCAATATGAATACGGCATGTCCTAAGGATGAATTTTCTCTTCCTATCACCGACATAATGATCGATAATACGTGTGGTTTCGAGCACATGTCCTTTATGGATGGCTTTTCAGGATATAATCAAATCAAAATATTTCCTGACGATGAGAAGCATACGTCATTCCGAACATCGATCGGTGTGTATTGTTACACAGTCATGCCTTTCGGCCTGAAGAACGCCGGTGCTACATTTCAACGAACTATGAGCGTCATCTTCAGAGAGCACTTGCGCAAGATGGTGGAGTGTTACGTTGACGACATCGTCGTCAAAAGTCGCTCCAAGGATGATCACTTACGCGATTTAAGGACAATTTTTGACCTTTTGAGAGCGCACAATCTGAAGATGAATCCCACCAAGTCCTTTCTGTGTGTGTCTATTGGGAAGTTCTTAGGCTTTGTCATTACTTCGCGGGACAATCACATAGACCCCGATAAGACAAAGGCAATCCTGAAGATGAGTCCACCGAGGAACCTCCGTGAACTCTGCGGCCTTCAGGAAAGATTAGCCTACATCAGGAGGTTCATATCTAGCCTCTCAGGGCGAAGTCAACCCTTCACACAACTCATGAAGAAAGGCATCTCTTTCATATGGAATGAAGAATGTCAATGCGTCTTTGTTGATATTACGGAATAACTGTCGAATCCGCTAGTTCTGGTAGCCCCGGTCGCCGAAAATCCCTTCATGCTCTATGTACGGGCAATGGAACACTCCCTTGGCACCTTGCTAGCACAGAACAATGATACAGGACACGAGCAAGCCATTTACTATCTCAGCCGAATGATGGTGGGGCCGGAGCATAGGTACATCGCTATTGAGAAGGAATTCCTTGCCTTGGTGTTTGCCATTCAGAAAATACGACACTATATGTCAGAGAAGACCATCCATGTTGTCTCGCGAGTTAATCCCCTCAGGGTTCTCATGACCAAGCTAGGTGCACTCAGTTCTCGTCTAGCCACATGGGCGATACTGTTATCCCCCTACGACATTGTCTTCATTCCGCAGAAGGCTGTCAAAGGTCAAGCCTTGGCCGACTTTCTAGCAGCCCATCCAGGCTCAGAAACAGCTAGAATCTATGAAGAAATCCCAGACGAAGTTGTTAACTCAAACATGACTTCGCATGATGACGTTTGGCGAATGTTCTTTGACGGTGCTTCAAGAACGGGGCCCCAAAGTGATATCGTCGCTGGAGTTGGGATAATATTAATTTCTCCCTCCGGATTGGTGGTCAACCGGGCATACTCTCTCATAGAATCCTGTTCAAACAATGTAGCCGAATATAACACTTTGTTCATCGGTCTCCAACTCGCAAAAGAAGTTGGAGTCGAATACCTGGAAGCGTATGGGGACTCACAACTGATCGTTAATCAGATCCGAGGCTCGTACGAGGTTCGTAACGCGGACCTGATTCCTTACCATCAGACAGCAATTGCCATCATTGCAACCTTGGAGGGGTTCTTTATAGAGCATGTTCGTAGGCTCCAGAATATTGAAGTCGATGCCCTAGCATGTCTTACCGTTTCATTGGCGGTTCCAAATTATGCTCATCATCTAATCGACGTGATAGGCCATGAGTTGGTCTGTCCCAAAAACAACGTTCAACTGGATACGAGTTACTTCGCCCAGATAACCAATGAAGTGCAAGACTGGAGACTCCCGTTCATCGACTTTGCGGTCTACGGAATCCTGCCTGAGAATATGAAAGAAACAACTTCAATCAGAAGGCGTTCTCTTATATTCTTTTATGAGACCAAAACAAAAATGTTATATCGACGATCTTACGATGGACTACTGCTAAGATGTGTGTCAAATACAGAAGCCAAAGAAGCATTACGTGAGGCTCACGATGGCATTTGCGGGGCTCACCATCCTGGACCGAAGTTACAGGATCGTCTCCGTCGGATAGACTATTACTGGCCTACGATGGTAGCAGACGTAGTCGACTATGCAAAAAAGTATAAGTCTTGTGAGACCCATACAGATTTCATACATCTGTCATTCGAATTCTTGCACCCAACAGTGGCCTCTTGGCCATTTAAAGCCTAGGGAATGGACATCGTTGGTCCAATCACCCTGCCGTCGTCCAAAGGGCACCGGTTTATACTTGCAATCACCGACTACTTCTCCAAGTGGGCGAAAGTTGTTCCGATGGCAGAGGTAAAGACATCAAACATGATCAGTTTCATAAAATATCATATTATTTATCGTTTTGGACTGCCATGGAGGATCATTCATGACAATGGTCTGCAGTTCGTAAGCCATACCTTTTATCGATTCTGTGACAAGAATCGGATTCAGAATGTTGCTTCAACAGCATACAACCCATCAGCTAATGGTCTGGCCGAAGCCTTTAACAATACCATAATCAAGCTTTTCAAGGAGTTCATGTCTTCAAACAAACGCGGCTGGAATGAAAAGTTGGACGAATGCTTATGGGCGTACCGCACTACTAGTCGGACGGCTATAGGAAATACACCATTCTCTCTGGTGTACGGGAGCGAGACAGTTCTCCCATTGGAGACCCAGATTCTTTCGCTTCGCGTGGCCCTTAGTTACCGGCTGACGTCGGACGATAACTACCACCGACGGCTACAAGAATTGGAAGCTTTAGACGAGAAGCGCTTGCAAGCTCAGCAAAGCATCGAGCTTTATCAAGCACGCATCTCTCGGACCTTCAATAAAAAAGTCAAGCAGAGGACATTCCAAATAGGCGATTTCGTCTTGGCCGTTTGCAGGCCGATGGTCATGACTCACAAAACCGTCGATAAATTCCAGCCCAAGTGGGAGGGTCCATTCATCATCGAGACCGTATTCTCCAAAGGTGTATACTGACTCGCAAAGCAGAACGCAGACTTGCTCATGATGCCCATCAACGGCAAATTCCTGAAGAAATACTATGTCTAAGGACATACTGCTACTTCCTCAAACCACCAAATCTCTCAGACCATCGAGTTATGTACACCAAGTACCTCTGAACTCACACTCTATTTTTTTACATCGCATCTCCCTGAGTGTCAAGTCATGTATGCTGATACCTCTGAACTTCCACTCTAATACTTTATCACACAGGTGTCTGCCCAGCTTATCATTATCTCTGAGAAATTTTTTGGTCCTGATTATCGTGTATCACGTCCATATTACCTCTGATGCCGATAGTCTTTGGACTTAACACCTGTACCCAACCCGGGATAAAAGACATGGTGTTAAGACCACAAAATCTCTTATGTCCATATTACCTCTGTTGGGTTTTGTCTGCAAATCTATTAATTGTACCACCAGTACGCAGAAGAGTAATAGGTCCACCAAAAAAATTTCTGATTATCGTGTATCATGTCCATATTACCTCTGATACCGATAGTCTTTCGACTTAACACCTGTACCCAACCCGGGATAAAAGACATGGTATTAAGACCACAAAACCTATCACGTCCATATTACCTCTGTTGGGTTTTGTCTCCAAAACTATTACTCGTACCACTAGTGCACAGAAGAGTAATAGGTGAAATAACGTGTAGGCAACTCTAGAGGGGGTGAATAGAGTTTGTGTCGATAATCACCAAATAAAAATTAACTCTATATCACCTCCACAAAACAACTATCAAGATAGTAAATAAATCAGAGAGAAATGCGGAAGTAAATAAAGATCAGAAGAGCATACGCAAACACAGCAGTTTTAACCTGGTTTCCCTCGTGGAGGACTAGTCCAGGCCTGAGAACTCTAGCTCAGGATTAAATCCACTATTTATGAAATAGTAGTTACACCCCGTGCCTTTTCTTCAGAAGAGCACGTCAACTTCTTACAGATTCGCAGTGGCGAAACTTGGAATTGTCCAAGTGACTTTTCTTTCCCTCTTGCACACAACTTCTAGCTGATATCGCACTGAGCACCTTGGGCTAAGGAGAGTTGTGGCTTAGGAGATATGGAAGAATGAGGCTTGGAGTAGCAGAGCTTAGAAAGCTTGAATATTTGAAGGTAAGAGATGATTTGAAATGAAAGAATTCAAGCTCTATTTATACTACTCTGGGGAGGCAGAATTCGGCCAGAATTCTGCCCCAAGAATTCAAATTTTCAAACGTTGGACAGCTTGTAGCAAGCAGGCCCTAAAAATCAGGGTGCTGGAAATCAGGGGACAGAGTTCGGCCCGAACTCTGTGTGGAGGCAGAGTTCGGCCCGAACTCTGTCTCCAGAAGACAGAATTGGTCCATTGGGCTTTTGGGCTTTGTGGAGCTTGGGCTTGGTTCAGGAATTTGTCTGTTGTATGGTAGAACTTTGGAGAGATATGTCTAGGGGTTGAGATGACTCAGTGCGACTCAACGTACACATTCTCCTAGACTCAATAAATTGAAGAATACAGACTTGGAGCAAATAGGAAAACCAAGAGCCCTTTTTATGAAGCCTTTCTTCTGATATTTGAGCAGTCCTGTAGACGTCTTTTTCCTTGACAACAGTCGTCCGAAGATAAACAGATTTGGAAATCTGAATACCTTTCGGGGGCTTCGCCCCTGAACCCCGGATAGGTCGCTAGGCGGTTCGGAGAAATCTTTTTGTATGACGTCGTCTTTGGTCCAACATTAATTCTTTATTGCCTACGTCCTGGTTTGATCATGTTTGATCATGCTTACTGCGTGTCTACAAATACATGTTAGGCCAGCAAAATATGTTGCAGTACGATACAAGCATAGCAATATAATATAGGACAATTAGGACAATGCTAAGTTTAAGTAGCAACATGATAGTGAGTATATGAATGTTAGTGACTTCATTATGTTAAACTTAACTGATTAGCCATATTCAAAAACACGATGTAATCATTGGGCCAACAATAGGCCCACCAAAATTTTTTCTGATTATCGTGTATCACGTACATATTACCTCTGATATCGATAGTCTCCCGACTTAACACCTGTATCCTACCCGGGATAAAAGATATGGTATTAAGACCACAAAACCTATCACGTCCATATTACCTCTGTTAGGTTTTATTTCAAATCTATTATCCGTACCACCAGTGCGCAAAAGGGTAATAGGTCTACAGAAGTTATCCTAATCTATTACTCGCACCATCGGTGTACCAAAAAGTAGTAGGTCCATAAAATATCATTCAAATCTATTTGCTCGTATTTCCAGATACACAAAAAGGCAATAGGTCCACAAAAAATCCCCCAGTAGGATATCCTTTATCAAAATGCTGTATTAGGCCCTCTAATACAAGAGTATAATTAATTTTTGGAGAAGTACAACTATAGAAATCTGATCAGAAGATGATTACTTTATCCTTTGGACGATGTGATATCGAAGACATGAGCCTCTGGAGGATGCAACAGCACTTTAGCAAGAGATTATGATCATTCATGATTCCTTGAGACTGATTTGAAACTCTATTTATAGAGTTCTTAAAAACTGTTTAGCAGTTATTTTTGGTTGCACGCACTTCAGGTTGTGCGCCTTCTGTTCACTTGCGCGAGCGGTAGTACTAACTGCTGTGGATGCGTGGCATCGTTTGATTGAGATGCACGTGGTCGTGGGTGTAGAAGCATGGAAAATATCAGAATAATGGTCCATGCGGCTCCGGATACGAAGCCCATGCGGCTCATATGGGAGCTGTCTTACACGGTTCAAAGGAAGACTCTCAGTCTCATGCGGCTCGAGAGTGTATGCGGATCAGCAGGAATATGCGGCTCGGTCGATGCCACGTGTCCCCTTGTGATCCTTCCCTACAGCTGGCCCTTTGAATAGTGGCCTCATTTAATGCTCTGACACGATTTGTCGACTGTGGCGGCTCTGGCATAAAGTGTCATAATGGCTCTGCCATAATGACAGACTCTTCGAGAAAAGAAGAAGATCTCTGACCCGATCCGTCAGAAATCCTAGGTTGCCACGTGGCAAAATCTCATGCGGCTTAAATAGAGAACAGCTCCATGCGGCTCACTGAGAAGTCATCCTATATGACTAGCAGAAATCAGCCATATGCGGCCCACTGAGAGCTCAGCCCCTGCGGCTCAATACAACGCTAGCTCATGCGGCTCGCAAAGACTGTGCATATGCGGCTCATTGAGAGTTCGTTCCCTGCGGCTCGATGAAGCATTGTCTTATGCGGCTCACGAAGAGTATCTCCCTGCGGTTCAAGTGTTGCCCATCCTATGCGGCTCTGGCAGGACCCACAATCAAAACACGTGGCATCGGATCAATCAAGGATTTAACCGAATCCCAACAAGTATATTTGACATCATCGTCATAATTACTAAGATCAGGGCATATCATTTATTATCAAGCCAATGGGACACGTGGCGAGCAATCAGACATTGGCATAATCAATCATGAAGATTTAAAGCAGTTAGCATTAATTGCTCACAAGATACGGTGCTATCCGCATTAATGGCCTAGATTTATTGTAATCAGGATCAAGGGTTCAGATAGATTGAAGGAGCGCCGACATTCCAAACAAATAATCATTAACAAACCCTAATGATCACACCCCACTCCTATAAATAGCCAGTATCATTCCCTTGCAACAACCACGGGCAACAAAAGAATAAAAAAAAAGAGAGACAGATATACAGAGAGAGTTCCCCTCTTTTCGAAAACCACAGAGAGAGAGAGAAGCCAGGAGAGCAACACGAGGAGAGCAAGAAGAGCATTTCTTCGTCCACGCCAAGCAGATCTTCTACGAGCCAAGGCTGCATACCGATCGTCCAAGGAGTAAGGCACAGCAGCCGTCGCTTTCCCGAGCCTCTATCGTCACCCCCCAGAATCTAAAATAAACAATTGTACTTAGACTGCTGTACCTAGGTTTTCGTCCCTAGGCTTTCTTTGTACAAGCGAGTTTGTATTGTGAGTCTAAGTTCAGTCCTCCCATAAAACTGTTCTGTACTTTTACAATCAATGGCAAACACGATGGCGACTCTGCTGGGGACTAACTTCTCCACGGCTGAGGAGTTGGTGACGCAATCGGATGCAGCCAAACTTGGCTCCACACAACAGAAAATGGTCGTCCGCTTCGACCAACAGGCGTTCGAAGAGATGCTCTCTGAAGGCAGCGCTGGCCCGATCCAGAAGCGCACCCGCACCACGAAGGCTCGCAAAGAGTGGAGGCCAAAATCATTTGCTCCTCCTCAAGTCTTCGATGAGATACCCTCTGTTGCTCAAAATGGCGAGAAGGACTCTCCTGCGACCCCACTTCAGACCGTAGACAACTCTGCTGTCCCCAAGTCCGGCAGAAGAAAACACTATGATGCTGGACTTGCAGGGGCAAAGAAGAACTCTACGCGATCCGAGCCGCAGAAGGGTATTAGCCACAGGAAGAAAGCCCATGGGCTACATCCGCCAACCGCATGAAAAAAACTCATGCGGCCATATCTGTTAGCCGCATGACTTATGCGGCTACAGTTGCCAACCGCATGGATGAGACTCATGCGGCTATCAAAGTCAATCGTTTGCAGAAAACCCATGCGGCCACAGATGCCAACCGCATACGGCCAGCCTGCACGGTCGTGACTCCTAGCCGCACAAGAACTCAGCCGACGACAGAAGACAACCGCATGCAGACAGCCTGCACGGTTTCCAATCCCAGCTGCATAACATCCGCTCCATGCTCCTCTCGATCAGTTTTTGACCGTCTCTCGTACGGTCTGAACCCTGATGATTCTCCAGACTCTGTGGTATTCAACTTGGACTCTTCTTATTATGCACCCACAGGTGCTAAGAAGAAGAAGTCCAGGGCAGCGCGGGCTCATCAAGCCCAGGCAGCTGCCCCAATCTCTGACTATCGGAGCGTCCCGCTGATTATCACGCGGGCCTCTGATGGGAAGTTGTATCGAACCGCTCAAGTCCAGTCCCCAGCGGCAAACGAACAAAGTGGTTCCTCTGACCTGCGTGAGGCTGTCCTCCACAAACGCAAGGAAAGAGAAGGGGCCTCGGCGGGCAAAGAGTCCTCACATGGACGTCACTGCACCCAGATCATCGTCAACTGCTGCTGCTACAACACGACAGTGACGGAAGATCGGCCGTCCGTCTTCCAAAGATTACAGCATCCGAGCTCGGAGGACGAAGCACCTCCTATTGCCTCCTACAATTCTGCGCAGAAAGTCCCCGCCGAGGGGAAAGGGAAGAAGACAAGCATCGCCAGCCCAAAAATATCAACCACTACAGCTAAGAAATTATCGGCTAAACGGTTGCCCTCCACCGGAGTATACCAACACACCCGTTCGAAGACAAAATCTGCTGCAATGGGAGATTCATCGTCCGCACCGCTGAGGGTCGAGGGAGCTGGGGGTAGCACTCCTCCGAACATCCACAACAATCCGATGTTTCAAGGAGACGAGCCCGGAGAAACAACCCTCCTATCAGGTGCAACAGATGCTGATGTCCCCGAGGACATCCGTGACTTTCAAGATGAAGCAAGCTCCGAAGCTGGGGGTACTGTTCCTTCTGAATCCGAACCCGAAGAGAATATTCTCACCTACACCGATGATTTCTCGATGCATGGGTACGATTCGGAGGGCGCACCCTCCACCGTCCCTTCCGTCACTCCTCATGTAAGGACGGTATTCATGACAGACAACAATCAAGGTGGCTCCAATGATCGCCAACGCATCGACACTTTGGAGGCCATACTGCACGCCTTGGTCAAGTCTGTAGACGAGATCAAAGCGGCGCTTCCTACTCTGCAGGGAGTAACACCTGGCCAGACAAGTGCGGGTCCCCCAATCAACGTAGATTCAAATTCGACGGCACCGAACCCGGGCAATAATCCTTCCGAAGTAACGGTTCCGACTGCGACAGATGAGACCCGAGAAGTAAGGAGAGAAGTTCAAGAGCTCCGAGCCATATTCCACGCCCGAGAAAACTCTCAAGACTTCAGAATACGGCAACCATATCCTGCTGAATGGAGGGATGTTCCATTCCCACCAAGATATAAGCCGTTCAATATCAACCCCTATGATGGCAAGACCTCAGCAAATCGGTATATCACTTACTTCGAGGTCACCACCGACCATCTGCCCCATGATGACGCTATCCTCACACGATTATTCATCGGGGCATTAGAAGGAGTCGCCTTCGACTGGTACCACAACCTGCCGGACAATTGCATCCACTCCTTCGCTGGCTTCAAACGCTTGTTCTTGGAGAGGTTCTACGAGGTAGGACAGGACGTCACAATGTCTACCCTCATGGACGTCATCCAAGGAGAGAAAGAGCTGACGAGGAATTACATTGAGCGGTTTCGTCAAACCGCAATGAAGTTACCATCTGGCAATCCGGATTCTTCCCTAATTGAAATTTGCCAAAAGAGACTACTCCCAACAATTAGTCTCTGGATGGGCAAAAGTTAATTCAAGGACTGGAAGGCTTTTATCATCAGTGCTACAAGTGCCGAAGAACGATTGAAGAAGGCCCGCCAGCTGGGGTTGCATATCTCAGAGGGAGAGAACAAGGGCAAGCGTCCCAGCACCAACACCGACAATGGGGGTAGCCCCTCCAACAATCGGGACAACAGAGGCAAGCAGGCTATGGTGGCCGACACGGCCCAAAAGCCCGAGTCACAACCAACAGACAAACAATGGCCTCAAATCACTTACTCTTTCGAAGACGGCCACGTC
Source organism: Iris pallida (assembly GCA_029216955.1). Taxonomy (NCBI): domain Eukaryota; kingdom Viridiplantae; phylum Streptophyta; class Magnoliopsida; order Asparagales; family Iridaceae; genus Iris; species Iris pallida. Next base: position 16,368,611 of record JANAVB010038613.1, read on the forward strand.
AAGCCTATCTTGGACATGCTCATACAAGGAGATAGAATTCAGCTCCCTCCGCCAAGACGGGAGCCTCGGCCTGCTGACTTGGAGAACCCAAAATTCTGCCATTACCATCGTTACGTCCACCATGCTACACACGACTGCTACCAACTGAAACGGTACATCCAAAACCACATCGATTCGAACGCTCTAGCCATCGATTTCAATGAGGTAACCGTAGCAGCCAACATGGTATCCGTATAATTCGGCAGCTTCCCACCAACAGAGACTCAAGACGGTGTTATACCCATCCCTCTGGCAACGATAGAAATTGCTAATCTTCTGCCTGCTCGAGATCAAGATGCCAATCTTGTACCTCTCACTACATCACGAGAAGAAATTATGTGGGTCCATCCGGACTTGGTCCACGAGGTGACTCAACCCACAACGAAGAAGAGAAGCGGAAAAGTCAGATCCTATCGCACCGTCTCGGCAAATGAAGAAGAAGTCACGGCCATTGTTACTCGATCTGGAGCACAATCTCAGCCCGTGGCTGAGAATCCGACTGATGATCATCCGCCCACTTCTACTGATACTCCGGGACCGGCTCAGCCTTCGACGACCGACAAGCCTAAGCCGAAGGAGACTCGCTTCGACAAATCCCTCCGAAAGGAGACACCTCAGGGGCTGGAGAGGCCCTACAACTTTGACATCTTGGCACAATTGGCCAATACACCAGCCAAATTGTCCTTATACGAACTCCTAAGGCTCTCAAAGGATGTTCGCACAGCTTTGAGTGATGCACTCCAAAACGCCGACGCATACTTGGCTCAGGTCAACCTCACGGGAGATAACCAACCTGCAGATCTCCAAGATAGTGCGTGTACGGGAGCGATGCCCAATATCGTCTTCTCTCCGCAGGATATGCTCATCAAAACTAACATACACGATCGCCCGTTATACTACACTGGATACATTGGCGACGTAAAGGTGGACCGAATGCATATTGATCCTGGGTCTTCCATAAGCATCATTCCGAAGGGTCTGCTACATCATCTTCGCATTCCGATGCATCGCCTGACGCCTACAAGCACCGCCATTAGCGGTTTCAATTCGGACAGGAGCTACCCAATCGGGAAGATCCGTCTGAAATGCCAGATTGGCGATCTCCAATCAGAAGTCACCTGCTACGTCATAGACGCCGACACTTCTTACAACATCCTTTTGGGCCGGCCTTGGATACACGATTATAGGATCGTGCCTTCCACGCTACACCAATGTTTCAAATATGTCGATAAGCATGGCTTTGTGAGGACGGAATTTGCTGATATCGATCCCTTCAAGGGGGTCGAATCTTATTACTCAGACTCTTGTCTGTACGAAAAATCAAAGAAGCACCTGGTCGAAGAAGATGTGCAAGCTCATTCCAAGACAGCCACATGATCAGAAGAACCTCTAACGATCCACCTCCAGGCTCGCAAACCAGGCAATTTTGCGCCCCTCACGGCCACTCTGCGTAAGGACACAATCAGCCTCTCGGCACAGGAAGAGCAGTTGAAAATCCGGCTGCCAAGGTCCGGCCAGGTGCCGAGACCCACAACGGGGCCACTTACCATCAGACTGCCAAGAGTCGTTCAACCCCAAACGGAGAAACTCAACCCCTCCGATAGGCCACTGACAATACGCCTTCCCAAGAAAGGTCATCATCCCGATACATGGTCTGATACTTCTAGCGAACCAGCCACCCCTCGCTCCACATCGAGTGCCAGACTGGGGGTTGCTAGTCTACCAACAACCCCACGCTCTGCTCCGTCAGTTGAACCTCTAAAGATCAAGCTGACTAGGACACCCTCTCAATCTTCATTCACACAGGGGGTAGCCGAAGAGGAACCAGAGCTAGCCAAGTATATGGCTGCCCACACTGATGTTCCCTCCGCAGATGACGTAATCCCTCTAGAAAAGATACCTTACTTCATCAATAAAGGGTTATCTTTGAACTACACCGAGCTCAATAAGCTATGTACAATGTATGCTATGGAACACGGTATAGGCACTCGCCTACACACACAGGTGACAAATGTGTACACCGTTATCCAACTTACTCCAGTAGAAGACGCTTACCGAATAATCGAGGGAGGGGACCACCCAATCATCTTCGGCCGGACAAACAACCCGCATCTCCTCGCCATAGAAGAAGTCGACCTCGGGTCAGATGCTGGAAGACTGCCTCTGTATCTCTATAGCCCTCAATCCAAATATCTCATGCAGAAACAGGGGTATGATCTAGAGACGACGCCAGGATTGAACTACGGCACTGGGCGACGATTACCTTTGAAGTCGCCAGCCCCGGCGGGCAAACCACGGAACTACTATAACAAAATTCGATGCGGTTTAGGGTATGTAACGCCTACTACGACCCCTGAAAGCTCAGACGAAGAATGCGACTGGCAGTCACATTCAACAGGATCACCAACTTCCGACTCGGATACCAGCATCGGAGATGTATTCAGACAAGTCATGTCAGTCAACATGGCATTCACCGATGCTTACGAGGAAGACAAAAACATCCCCGAAATCCTCGAGCTTGAGCCATGGGCCCAACAATTGGACGCACAATGGGAAAAGCGATTCGAACTGAGAGAACCTCCTACTGAAGATGAGGTCGTACAGGTAGATCTCGGCAGCAAATCTTCTCCAAAACCAATTTTCATCAGTAAGAGCCTAACTGACGAAGAACGGGAGTCGCTGCTAGAACTTGTCAGAGAGTACATTAATGTGTTCGCCTGGAGCTATGAAGACATGCCGGGGTTAAATCCTGACATCGCTCTCCACAAACTCAATATACGGCCGGATGCAAAGCCAGTCAAGCAGCAACAGCGACGCTTCTGTCCGGGCATCATGGACGCGATCGAAGCCGAGGTCAACAAACTGATAGCCAGCGGCTTCATTCGTGAAGAGCAACATCCAGACTGGGTCGCCAACATAGTACCCATCCTCAAGAAGAATGTGAAGATTCGAATCTGCATCGACTTCCGCAACCTGAATGAGGCGTGCCCCAAAGATGAATTCCCCCTCCCCATCATAGACATCATGATCGATAACACATGCGGCTTTGAACGTATGTCATTCATGGATGGATTCTCGGGGTATAATCAAATCAAGATGTCTTCCGATGACGAAAAGCACACATCATTCCGAACACCGATTGGCACGTACTGCTACACAGTCATGCCATTCGGTCTAAAGAATGCAGGTGCTACATATCAGCGAGCCATGAGAATCATTTTCAGAGAACATTTGCGCAAGACGGTGGAATGCTATGTCGATGACATCGCCGTCAAGAGTCGCCGTAAGGAAGACCATCTTCAGGACCTGAGGACGATATTCGACCTGATGCGAGCCCACAATCTGAAGATGAACCCTACAAAATCGTTCTTGGGCGTATCCAGCGAGAAGTTCTTGGGCTTCATCATCACTACACAGGGTATCCATGTAGACCCCGAAAAAACAAAGGCGATCATGGAGATGGCTCCCCCGAAAAATCTTCGCGAACTTAGAGGCCTCCAAGGAAGGCTAGCTTACATCAGGAGGTTCATTTCTAACCTCTCCGGGCTTCATCATCACTACACAGGGTATCCATGTAGACCCCGAAAAAATAAAGGCGATCATGGAGATGGCTCCCCCGAAAAATCTTCGCGAACTTAGAGGCCTCCAAGGAAGGCTAGCTTACATCAGGAGGTTCATTTCTAACCTCTCCGGGCGCTGCCGACCATTCACACACCTCCAAGGAATGCCAGTGTGCTTTCGACAGCATCAAGGAATACTTATCAAATCCTCCAGTTTTGGTGGCCCCGGTCCCTGGAAAACCATTCCTGCTCTACGTACGAGCAATGGAACACTCCTTTGGTGCCCTGCTGGCACAAAACAACGATGCAGGCCACGAACAGGCCATATATTACCTCAGCCGAATGATGATTGGTCCGAAACACCGATACACCGCTGTGGAGAAGGAATTCCTCGCCCTGGTGTTCGCCATTCAAAAGATACGGCACTACATCACAGGGCAAACCATTACATGTGATCTCCCGAGTCAACCCTCTCAGAGTCCTCATGACTAAACCAGGGGCACTCAGTTCTCGCCTCGCTACATGGGCAATATTGTTGTCCCCCTATCATATGATCTTCGTCCCGCAGAAGGCGGTCAAGGGTCATGCCCTGGCAGACTTCTTGGCAGCCCACCCAGGATCGGAGTCATCCAGAATATATGAAGAGATCCCAGATGAGGTCGCCGATTCGAATACAGCCACCCACGATAACATATGGCGGATGTTCTTCGATGGCGCTTCAAGAACCGGACCCAAGGGAAACATTGTCGTTGGGGTCGGGGTGGTATTGATTTCTCCTACTGGGCTGGTAATCAATCGCGCCTACTCCCTCACAGAACCCTGCTCCAATAATGTGGCCGAGTATAACGCTCTGGTCATTGGCCTCCAACTCGCAAGAGAACTGGGGATAGAATACCTTGAAGCATACGGTAATTCCCAACTAATCGTCAATCAGATCCGGGGCTCGTACGAAGTCCGCCACGAAGACATGATCCCTTATCACCAAATAGCGATTGACATTATCTCGTCATTCGAGGGGTTCTTCATCAAACATGTCCCCAGACTCCGAAACATCGAAGCTGATTCCCTAGCTGGTCTTGCCGCTTCCCTAGCAGTTCCAAACTATGATCGCCAATCAGTGGATGTGATAGGCCACGAACTGGTCTGTCCCAAGAACAATGTGCAATTCGTGGCAAGTTATTCCGCCCAGACGATCGATGATGCCCCAGACTAGAGACAACCATTCATCGACTTCGTCGTCTACGACATCCTTCCTGAGAATCCAAAGGAAGCTACTTCTGTCAGACGGCGTTCTCTCAGGTTCTTCTACGATACGGAGACGAAGATGCTGTATCGCCGCTCCTATGACGGATTATTACTCCGGTGCCTGTCGAACGCAGAAGCCAAAGAAGCCGTGCGAGAAGCTCATGACGGTGTCTGCGGGGCCCATCAGCCCGGCCCAAAACTACAAGATCGCCTTCGCCGAATGGGCTACTACTGGCCCACGATGGGGCAGATGCGATAGACTATGCCAAAAAATGCAAAGCTTGCCAAGTCCACACGGACTTCATCCACCAACCATCGGAGTTTCTACATCCGACAGTGGCATCCTGGCCATTCGAAGCATGGGGAATGGATATCATTGGCCCAATCACCCCACCTTCCTCCCGAGGACATCGCTTCATACTTGCTATCACTGATTACTTCTCCAAATGGACGGAAGCTATCCTACTCGCAGAAGTTAAGACTCCAAACGTGATCAGCTTTCTTAAGCATCACGTCATCTACCACTTTGGATTACCCCGAAGGATCATCCATGACAATGGTCCGCAGTTTGCAAGCCACACATTCTATCGGTTCTGCGATAAGCACCGCATTCAGAATGTCGCTTCGACACCGTACAACCCGGTAGCAAACGGGTTAGCAGAGGCATTCAACAAAACAATCATCAAACTCCTCAAGAAGTTTGTCTCCTCCAACAAACGTGACTGGAACGAAAAGCTCGGCGAATGCTTATGGGCTTATCGCACCACAGTTCGAACAGCCACCGGGAATACACCATTCTTTCTGGTGTACGGGAGTGAGGCGGTCCTCCCATTGGAGACTCAAATCCCCTTACTTCGCGTCGCCTTTACCTATCAATTGACAACGGATGATAACTACCGACGTCGACTACAAGAGTTGGAGGCCTTAGATGAAAAATGCCTCCTAGCTCAGCAAAGGATCGAGCTATACCAAGCACGCATCTCAGGAGCCTTCAACAAGAAGGTTAAAATCAGAATATTCTAAGTGGGCGATCTTGTGCTGGCAGTCCGGAGGCTAATGGTCATGACTCACAAGACCGCCGGCAAGTTCCAGCCAAAATGGGAAGGTCCATTTGTCATCGAGGCCGTGTTCTCCAACGGTGCTTACCGCCTCGCCAAGCAGAACGGAGACTTGCTCATGTTGCCCGTCAACGGCAAGTTCCTGAAGAAATACTATGTTTAAACATCATTCTCCAGATTATCGAGTCATGTACCCCTTTAGTACTACTGAACTCTCATCCACCCTATTTCAAATCACCGAGTCATGTACCCTGTTAGTACCACTGAACTCTTATCCACCCTATTTCAAATCATCGAGTCATGTACCCCTTAGTACTACTGAACCCACAACATTTCAGATTATCGAGCCATGCACCCGCTGGTGCCGCTGAACTCTCACTCCCTCAATATTCTAAATCACCAAGTTATGTACTGGCTGGTGCCTCTGAACTTACATTCCGGTCACTCTTGCAGATAGTAAGTCACGTATGATTATACCTCTGAACTTTTTTCCTGGAAGAGATCCTCCCTCATGATCCACTACCCGCACTCCCAGTGCACAAAAAGGGTAGTCGATCCACCAATTTTCGAAACGACCATGTCCTCATTACCTCTGAGTCGTCTTCACTTCCACCAAAAATAAACTGCCCCCTCGCATAGAACTTCCACGTTCTCCTACCTCTGAGTCGTTCTATGTACCCACTCTTCATTGAGCCCACTCCTGTCATGTCCTCATTACCTCTGAATGGGGAGGCTCCGTCGAAGAAATCGTCATATTTGCCATGTCCACATTACCTCTGAGCAAGTGTGCCGGCCCTCTTTCAACCTATTATCTGTACCCACAACCGGAGTACGACAAGGATGATAGGTCCACAAATGTCCTCTGTTGATCACAAATGTCCTCTGTTGACCACAAATGTCCTCTGTTGACCACAAATATCCGCTATTTACTACAAATAGCTTCCGTGAAGTCTCCCCTGCCATGTTCTTATTACCTCTGAGCAGGAAGATTTTACGGTAAAACCTTCACGTTTGCCATGTCATCATAACCTCTGAGCAAATGTGATTGGTTTCCTTTCATCCCATTATCCGTATCCTGAACCAGGGTACGCCAAGGGTAATAGGTCCACAAATATCCCTTGCTAAGCTTCTTAGCATAAATCCACCATCTTACCATGCCCCGGGAGCCCAGCTGCTCTACGGCATTCCTTCCCCCAACACCAAGAACACCCATGACCACTTTGCCATGGCTGCTCCAAGCATCCAAACTTGTTATCCGTACCTAAAGCCAAGGTACACCTAGGGTAACAGGTCCACAAATAATCCCCCAGCAAGTCCGGTTCCATAAACGCCACAAGTACAAGAAAGAAAAGATGAGTTGAAACATGCTCATTTATTCAAAAATCAAAGGGCTACATCAGCAAAGATCACATCCCTTACAAAAATTAAAAGAAAAAAAAAGAAGACAGAGGGCGGATCACTGCTCTGGAGCACACAACATCATGAGACGATCCTTTATCAAGGCAAAACCGACCCTTGGGATCCTCCCCCAAAAGACGGCGTTAATTCAAAAACGAATCAAGGGCATTTAATGAAGATTTGCACACGTGATCAGGACACGTGGCAAAGAGCCTATGCGGACAGATGAATCTATGCGGCTGGGACACTTATGTGGCATAAACGGGACCATGCTTCTTATTCAAAGTGTTTCAATTTTGCAAATTGAAAACTTTGAAGGGGGTCCTGTAGAAGCATAGAAAATATCAGAATAATGGTCCATGCGGCTCCGGATACGAAGCCCATGCGGCTCATATGGGAGCTATCTTACACGGTTCAAAGGAAGACTCTCAGTCTTATGCGGCTCGAGAGTGTATGCGGATCAGCAGGAATATGCGGCTCGGTCGATGCCACGTGTCCCCTTGTGATCCTTCCCTACAGCTGGCCCTTTGAATAGTGGCCTCATTTAATGCTCTGACACGATTTGTCGACTGTGGCGACTCTGGCATAAAGTGTCATAATGGCTCTGCCATAATGACAGACTCTTCGGGAAAAGAAGAAGATCTCTGACCCGATTCGTCAGAAATCCTAGGTTGCCACGTGGCAAAATCTCATACAGCTTAAATAGAGAACAGCTCCATGCGGCTCACTGAGAAGTCACCCTATATGACTAGCAGAAATCAGCCATATGCGGCCCACTGAGAGCTCAGCCCCTGCGGCTCAATACAACGCTAGCTCATGCGGCTCGCAAAGACTGTGCATATGCGGCTCATTGAGAGTTCGTTCCCTGCGGCTCGATGAAGCATTGTCTTATGCGGCTCACGAAGAGTATCTCCCTGCGGTTCAAGTGTTGCCCATCCTATGCGGCTCTGGCAGGACCTACAATCAAAACACGTGGCATCGGATCAATCAAGGATTTAACCGAATCTCAACAAGTATATTTGACATCATCGTCATAATTACTAAGATCAGGGCATATCATTTATTATCAAGCCAATGGGACACGTGGCGAGCAATCAGACATTGGCGTAATCAATCATGAAGATTTAAAGCAGTTAGTATTAATTGCTCACAAGATACGGTGCTATCCGCATTAATGGCCTAGATTTATTGTAATCAGGATCAAGGGTTCAGATAGATTGAAGGAGCACCGATATTCCAAACAAATGATCATTAGCAAACCCTAATGATCACACCCCACTCCTATAAATAGCCAGCATCATTCCCTTGCAACAACCACGGGCAACAAAAAAAAAAAAAAAAAAAGAGAGACAGATATACAGAGAGAGTTCCCCTCTTTTCGATAACCATAGAGAGAGAAAAGCCAGGAGAGCAACACGAGGAGAGCAAGAAGAGCATTTCTTCGTCCACGTCAAGCAGATCTTCTACGAGCCAAGGCTGCATACCGATCGTCCAAGGAGTAAGGCAGAGCGGCTGTCGCTTTCCCGAGCCTCTATCGTCACCCCCCAGAATCTAAAATAAACAATTGTACTTAGACTGCTGTACCTAGGTTTTCATCCCTAGGCTTTCTTTGTACAAGCGAGTTTGTATTGTGAGTCTAAGTTCAGTCCTCCCATAAAATTGTTCTGTACTTTTACAATCAATGGCAAATAGTAGACAGTGTAGTGGGCACGTTCTACGAAGTTAGTGGCATACGCGCCACGTCACCCTGCTCTGGATACTGTTCGATCACTTTGTACGAGCTTCATCAGGTTGCACGGGGATACAACCTAGCAACTTGCACCTGGCTTCATCTTTACGCACCCTGATACATTGCGTGAACTACTAGGTGTCATCTTCAACTTGTACCTAAGTACATCGTCGTGCACTCTAACACATTGCGCAAACTATTAGCTGTCAATAAATCTGACCAAATCTTCTCGAGCTCCGTGTTGCTCGGGATTTGAGTAGATTCTCCTTGATATGCGTGTTGTCAGCTGTCAGGCAATGATGATGTCGTTACAGCTTCTCGAGAAAATGCACCATGTGGCGCTCAGGCAACCTGTCTCCTGCACAACCTGATAATGCATAACCTGATATTGGCGCAACCTGATGATATGACTCTAGGAGCGGTGCAGTTTGATTTTTTAGCCTCTATAAGATCCCCTTCAAAGTTTTTGAAACTTGAAAATACTTCAAAGTCTTAAAATGGATCCAAGGTGGCACGTCCATCAAGGTCCTCAGAACACACAATAAACAATTATTAGAATTAAATAATAAAATAATAATAGAAATCATGATGGATGGCAGGAGGCTATACCGTCTAGGTCCCGCAAGTAATACAGGAATCTGGCACGAAAACCGAGGCACGTGGGTTGATATGGGCACGCAAACCAAGACGTGCACGTATATCGAGACGTGCACAAAATTGGGACAATACAAAGATCGAGACGAATAGGAAACACAATGTGCACGTAAATTAAGACATGCACATATATCGAGGAAATCATGAATATCAAGATAGCGCACAAATCAATACGACACTCAAATCAAGATGTGCACACAAATCGAGACGGCACATGATTCAAAGAAGCATGCAAATCAATACGGCACACAAGTCGATGTATGCATGCAAATCGATGCGGTGCAGAGTCCAAGGTGGCACACAAATCGAGGCGGTATGCAAATTATTGTGTACACATAAATCGAAGCGATACAGAACACGATGTGGGCACAAAGGTCGAGATACAAAAATTGAGAAGATGTACCAATCGAGAAGACATGGTGCCCGAGGCAGCACGGAGCTCTAGGCGTCCCGCTGCGCAAGGCAGCATGCACATCGAGGCAATACAAAAGTGAAACTAACATGTACATCGCAGTGCACGCAGATCGAAGGAGGCACAAGACACGAGGGCACACTGCCCAAGGAGCACGCTGTTCGATGCTGTACGTGTACCGAGGCATGCGGCCCGAATAGTACGCAGCTCGAGGCCGACTCGCTGTTCGAGCAGCATGGAGCCCAAGGGCGTCCCGCCACTCGAGGATGGCATGGCCAGCGAGGCACGAGGACGGCGATGGTGCTGGCCGCCGGAAAGAAGTGGAAAGAAGGGGCGAAGGAGCTGTCGGTGAAGCCCTGGCCAGGTCGAGCCGGCCTCACGGTGGAGGAAGTATAGACAGAGAGAGGAGGAAACTAGAGGAGAACCTGCGACGGCACGGCCAGGTCGGGCGGAGGGGCTCGGACGCGGGGCGGCCGTCATCAGAGAGAAACGAGCGGAAGAGATGGAGATGGTGGTGCTGGCTGTCACGACCCGCACCCTAGAGTTAGGGTACGAGAACGTAACAACGCCCAGCCTACGCCGCAGTATCGGTAGTAGAACGCTGTCCTAGGTCTCAATGCATCTAACAGTATAAGACTAAACAGTTTATACTCCCCATATGGGGGTAACATAGCAGAATATAAACTCAATCACATCTAAGGTAGAGCATAAAAGAAGATAGATAAAACATGAAATCGAAAAAAGATACAACAGATAGAAGTCTAAGTGGCTAAGATACAAACTAAGAATACATCTCAAAACTCAAATACAGTAATCCATAAATACAACTCAAGATGACTGAAAATAAACTATAAGCAAAAACCCTAGCTATCTATGCAACCTCTACTGTCTCCTCTAGGCTAGCAGTCAATCTCCAGGCTATCTGTAAAATTTATCAACGGGTCCAGTCAGGACTGAAGCGAGCACAGTATATCTCAACAGATCATAGCAGGTTAGAAAATATAATCATGCAGTAAAGTAAGATATAGGATCCGAAGGAAATACAGTATGTAAACAGAGAAAGAGAACTATAATAGAAATATCTACTATACATAGAGAACTAACAGTGACTAGTGAGTCAGAGTAAAATATAAACATGTGAATGACATAGGAGATTCATGACTACAGCTAAGAGAGTGATTCATGACTACAGCTACTTGGATAATATTCACATGTCTATTTCTACTCCCCCATCCCCAATCAATACACAAGGATCTATTCAAGTTATGTTAAGATTCGTGAAACTTCACATGGCTCATAAAATGAGTGATACGTGAAGGTGATTCATGATGGCTCTGTGAACATGAGAGTACATGTGTCGCAAGCGATTCGTGAATCAGAGGAAGCATAGAGATACGTGATGATTCGTGAAACGCACAAAACATGCAGTATCCGATGCTTCCGAGGGGGATAATATCTCATAAAAAGATCCATATAGTACCAATCCGTGTGACCAACGTGACAGTATCAAGTAAAGTAATTTAAAGCAGGAAAATAATTCTAAATAGGATATGAAATGATCAGAGAATGTACTCGCCTGATATCTGAATGTCCAAGGTAAAGATACTGTCCGAGGAGAGGTGTCTGGCTCCCAATTAGAACAGCACAAGTCACAACATGTCCAGAAGGGTAATATAAAGTACTACAATGTATTCTACATGAACCTAGGTCAAACTAGGCCAAAGTCAACCCTTGGTCAACTCTGGTCAACTGCACTAGTCAAACTAGGTCAAACTAGGTCATGTCCTAACCCAACAAGTCTTACTAGGCCTAACCAAGACTATCCTAGCAAGCACACATCAATACAAGGCTATACAAGCCAACATACACCCAACTCTATATAGCATACAATTATTCAATAATCAAATAGGCAAGAATTCACATTAGATATACACTAGGTAATCTACTACTTTAAGCTATATATGTCTACACATATATACACATGCATATATTGGTATTCAACATTAGGTCTATAATCATGGCATTTCAAATGGTCATATAAACTTATATATTACAACACAATATACTAACATATATATAATATACATACATAGCTAAGTTAACTATATTCATAAATACTTATTTAAGAGGCTATGTGTGTGTATGTGAACATGGCAAAGGGGCAAGTGAGGGTTAAATGGGCATACATAGTGTATACATATCAAAGAGTGTCAAAGTGTAAGTGAACAAAGTGTCAAGTGTGATAGTGTCAACATAGTGTAAGGGGTACATGAGATAATATAGGATTTGTGTTAACATAGAATATTATATCTCATTAACTTGTATATTGCATACATTACATCTATTATTACATTACATTCATGCTTGCATTCATTCATCATTCATTTATTCTCTTGCACTACTATATGCATCATACATTACATACTATGGAACCTACATATTCATTACAAGCCATACTTATACATGCTTACATTAGATAGGATACTTACACCTCATATATCATTTATTTAAAAATTTACTCATGCTTGCATTCTCTATTTAATTACATAATGTATATACATTAACATGGGTTAAAATCAAATAGAACATTATATTACACACAAGGGTGCACAAAATGTATATGCCGAATAATAACTCCTACTAATAATCAATACTGTACCATCTCAGCATGAATTAAAATCTAGGATTAAAGTATGTTATAGATCTATGTGTTAGCTTTCCGAAACTTCAAACGGATCGCGTTTTCGTTTCCGAAAACTCCCGGAATCGCGAAAACACCGAGAACGTATTTGTCTTTCGTACAGCTGACACTCAAATAATTCTCTAGAAAGTTACACAAAGAATTAGGCATATTAATACATGTTTTTGGAAAGCTAACTTCAATACGCTTCTTTTAAAAAAATGAAAGATTAAACCGAGCTTTGAGCTAGAAGTTATGACATTTCTAAGTTAGGGCTGAAATTAAAAATGTGGATAAAAATCATGACGGATTTAGGTAGTTTGAGCCAAAAGAATACACAATATATATCCTAATTATCCACAACAATAATGGCAATAATAATATGAGGAACCCCACTCACAAATTTGATTATATAATCATCATGAACCATTTATTACATATATAAATATAGATACACTCTCATTACAATATATATATATATATATATATATATATATATATATATATATATATATATATATATATATATATATATATATATATATACATACACAAATCTATATATGTAACATGAACACATCTATAAGAGATACATGAATGAAATGTAAAGTACTCAAGAACACATCTCTACATATTCAAATCTGAGATTTAATATAAATTAATTCATTTAATCAATATTTTAAATATAAAGTGTGTCCAAGTTTGGGGGTTTTTCCCATGAACACAAGACACAACAATAATACAATAGAAATCCCTAAAGGACACATAATGGACATAAGAGGACACAAAATAGGGACACAACAATGGGGGTCATTCCTATGGTTAAAACTTTCCTAAATGCAAAATGGAGAAATAAAAGAGAAGGAAATATTACCTAAAGGAGAGAAAATCCAAGGAGAAAGGCTTCTTCCTTGGGAGAGCTTGAGAGCACTTGGAGAAGAAGAATTCTCAAAGAAAGGAAATGAGATGGGAGTCCTATTAGGGCCGGCCACAATGGTTATCCCCCCTCATTGAATATTACAAGTTTGCCCCTCCCTTAGTTACAAGTGTTTAAAATAATTTTGGTTAGGGTTTGGGGGTAAAAAGGTCAAAAAAAAAAAACTCTAAATGGTTAACCTAATAATTAGGAATATGACTAATCTTTCTAACATGATTAATTAAAATGTGGGCCATGGCTAACTAATGTATGGGTCCAACTAGAGTCTAAGTTACCCCGGGTTCCCGTTACAAGTCGGATTGAGATGAAATTCGAACCCGACTCAAATAATCCCAAAACAATATCATAAATAATAAAATAATATCAAAATAATTCAAAGAGGTCAAATGCAAAAATATCCTTAGGCCAGAAATGACATTAAAATATCATAATCACATGGTTAGGCTCTAGGTCAAACAGTCTCTAGGGTTTCACTAGCAAAACGTCAAAACCACAAGTCATTGATTTAAATAATTTTAAAATGATTTAAAATCACCAAAAATTTATCATGAATTAAATATCATTATTAAAATAATTATAAACACGAAATTTCAAAATTACCCTCATTTGGAAAACTGGGTGCTACAACTCTACCCACCTTAAAAAAATTTCGTCCTCGAAATTTAAGATCGATAGTACTCCTTCTAGAGCCTCTAACCTACCCAATATCTAAGGTAACACTTCCTAACACTGGAATAATAAACGGACATCTAAATAGTGTCAATCTAGGAATACCTCTAACACTGCTCTGCTGTACGGCGGTAATGGAACTTCAATAAAATATGGACTGGAACCTATATCCAAGGGACTAGACCTATTTTAAAGTGGTCTTAACTAAGGATGAAAAGGAACTGATCATAGGCTATAGGTATGCTCAAACTATTATCTTCCTATCAACCATCTATTAATACATTCTATTACCATAGGAACGATGCATTACTAAGACATATAGGCCCCTATCTCTCATAACACATTTATACTCACCAAAAGACTAGTACATCCTATCAAGGCTGATACTATAATCTCTCATAAATCTCATAAGCTACATGTTTATAGACACACATCCCCACATCAAGGACTAACCTATATATATCTACAACTGATACTAATGGGGTGACGTCCCTATTTCCCAACAATCAAGGTCTAAATTTTTTTATATCTAAATCATGCAATTTGAAGGAATAGTATACAAGGTCAGGGCATACCGTAGCAGTTGGAAGTCTCACCTAGGTACACTAATCATTCTAGGTCAAAACAGTACTATGGTATCAACACACAAACAATCTAGGGTGTCCTAATTGGGAAGGTAAGAGAACAACAATCATCAAGGTTGTAGGGCTGTCTACCATCCTATATAAAAATTGATCATTAACAAGCAACTAAGAAATTATTAAAAGGTTACTATTCCATAAAATGACAAAAATTAAAAATTTAGGCACAACAAATCACAAATAGATTTTTGTCTTGACACGATCTAAGTTGATCAATTTCGGAATAAAACGAGATTTGGGCAAGAAGGGAAATAAATGAAATCAAAGTATGAGCACGAGCATCCAATGATGGAGGTTCAGGTCATGATTAAATTTAATTTGACTGAGTATGAATACGAGGTTCATAGGCGATGAAAAGATTTTAAGGAGAATTGTCAAGGCTGTCGCGAATGAGACTCTAGGGTCAAGTTTAACTATGTCTCCATTCTCGTAGATTGATACATAAAAAAGCGAACCAAAGTGCAATAGGTTGATCAGGCCATCATGTACTGGTTCTGATTAAACAATATGTTAGTGGGTGGCCACCCAATAAAATATGTCATGACCAAGCTCGAAAATAGATAAGCTTGCAAAACTAAGGCTAATTTAGCAGCACAAGATATAAGGGTGGTAATGATGAAAGGAATTACATAGTCCAAGTTTCTTAACCAACGGGTCAAGTAATCAGATAAGGTACAAGGTTAAGCATCTAAGGAAACAAGCAGAACACCATCACATGTCGGGTCAAAAGAATTGAGTCAAGGCTGGATTTCTAATTTAAAATAAGAAGAAATTTAGTATAATGGTAGAGGTTATAGTTTAGCCAGTTGACCAGAAAATTATATCAAGAAAATAGAGTACAAGAAGACGGGTTTTAGTGGGACATGATATACCTACACGAAGGTGAGCTCGTCTAGGTCTTGTATATAAGATTTATTGGAGGGTAACAGCTAGTATTACATTCTGAATATCAAAGTCACGATAAGGAACGTCAAGGATCTCAATTAGAAAGTGGGAGTTCAAGAGGTGGTAATTAATGCACAAAAATAATGAAGATCGAGTTAGTCATCTGCTTCTGATACTCTTAAGTTCATCTGGTCATAACTTGCCATTCATATCTTTACCTCACTAGTCTCCATATAAAAATTTAACCTTTACTTAAACCCTTACCATGACTACCGTAGGCAATTCCTAATTTCCAAACATCACTCTTGAAGCACAGTCCTCACATTTAGGAATCAATATTAACCATTTATTTAAATTTCCAAGTTCTTTCACCTTGTCTTAAATTTGACCCAAAATCTCTAAATCCCGTTTATGAATTCCTTGAACTTGTTCAAATTGTTCTCCTCGTATTATTTAATTTAAATCTCTAGGCCTTACAAAACTTATCTTCCATCATAAAATCAACTTCCATATTTTCTTCGACATACACCCTTGAATATTATTCTCCTAAAAATATTTCACAACAATCTCTAAACTTCCATAACTTTGTGCTCTCTCTATCCCTAGTCATTTCCTCGCAACATCTTGTTTAATATCCTTATTAAACACAATTAAATTCTCTTTTCCATTACTAACCTTCTACATAGCCTCAGAGTAAAAGTTTTTCCCAGAATCAATAACCAAGATTTTCTAAGTTCTCAAAACTAGGTTGACCTCTGATATCCTCATTAGTTTTGAATACACCTATAAACTATCTCATAACCCCAAAATTTCTCTAAATGTAATTGTTTCCAGATTGGCAGTATACATCTCTTAATTCTATTCGAGACTTTTACCACATTTCTATCTCAAGTTTCCATATGGAACACTCCATATTTGATTTCCCTTAGATCATCATAAAATAACCAGTTACGTCTTCTCTGAGCTACATAATTTATGTCACTTCCTTAGCCTTCCCCATGCAAAAGATACGAAGATTCAAGGGTTTCGAAGTACATCTGGTAGGGACGACAAGATATGGGTAATTAATGTAATGAGACAGAGTTTAAGATAAGAGGTAAATAAGAATGCAAGGAAATAATGGCGAGAAAAAATAATGAAGATATGTTCCTTCTCATCGGTTCAAACGAGAGGAACCCATTAAGCTTAAATTCAATAGCAAGGAATGAAGGTGAATCCAAACAAGAAGAAAAGGAATTCCAATTGAAGTTCAAAATGAGTTTCTCAGGGGTCGTCCCAGAAATCTCTCAAAGAATCCTAAGTGTGATTGAGTACCTTGGAATTAAAAATATTAATCTAAATATAAAATTAAATCAACAACTACAAAATTTTATCAAAATTATCAACTAATACCAGGATTCAAAGTTCTACAATGAATCCACAAAATCAAATTCAAATCAAGAAAAAAGGTGAATCAAAACAAGGAAAAGGAGTTTAAATCGGAATTCAAAATGAGATTCTCAAGGGTCATCCCAGGAATCTCTCGAGGAATCCTAACAGTGATTGAGTATCCTCTCATCCTAACATCTTAATTTATATATCCTATAGCAGGCTCGTAGTAGTACAACTAAGTCGTTGCGCTACTACGAAATCGTACTAATGCGAATCTTGACCTGCATGGGCCACCACTAAAAACGTGTCATAACCCGCACCCTAGAGTTAGGGCACAAGAACGTAACAACGCCCAGCCTACGCCGCAGTGTCGGCGATAGAACGCTGTCCTAGGTCTCAATGCATCTAACAGTATAAGACTAAATAGTTTATACTCCCCGAATGGGGGTGACATAGCAGAATGTAAACTCAATCACATCTAAGGTAGAGCATAAAGGAAGATAGATAAAACATGAAATCAAAAAGAGATACAACAGATAGAAGTCTAAGTGTCTAAGATACAAACTCAGAATACATCTTAAAACTCAAATACAGTAATCCATAAATACAACTCAAGATGACTGAAAATAAACTATAAGCAAAAACCCTAGCTATCTATGCAACCTCTACTGTCTCCTCTAAGCTAGCAGGCAACCTCCAGGCTATCTGTAAAATTTATCAACGGGTCCAGTCAGGACTGGAGCGAGCACAGTACATCTCAACAGATCATAGCAGGTTAGAAAATATAATCATGCAGTAAAGTAAGATACAGGATCTGAAGGAAATACAGTATGTAAACAGAGAAAGAGAACTGTAATAGAAATATCTACTATACATAGAGAACTAACAGTGACTAGTGAGTCAGAGTAAAATATAAACATGTGAATGGCATAGGAGATTCATGACTACAGCTAAGAGAGTGATTCATGACTACAGCTACTTGGATAATATTTACATGTCTATTTCTACTCCCCCATCCCCAATCAATACACAAGAATCTGTTCAAGTTATGTTAAGATTCGTAAAACTTTACATGGCTCATAAAATGAGTGATACGTGAAGGTGATTCATGATGGCTCTGTAAACATGAGAGTACATGTGTCACAAGCGATTCGTGAATCAGAGGAAGCATAAAGATACGTGATGATTCGTGAAACGCATAAAATATACAGTATCCGATGCTCCCGAGGGAGATAACATCTCATAAAAAGATCCATAAAGTACCAATCCGTGTGACCAATATGACAGTATCAAGTAAAGTAATTTAAAGCAGGAAAATAATTCTAAACAGGATATGAAATGATCAGAGAATGTACTCGCCTGATATCTGAATGTCCAAGGTAAAGATACTGTCCGAGGAGAAGTGTCTGGCTCCTAATTAGAACAGCACAAGTCACAACATGTCCAGAAGGGTAATATAAAGTACTACAATGCATTCTACATGAACCTAGGTCAAACTAGGCCAAAGTCAACCCTTGGTCAACTCTGGTCAACTGCACTAGTCAAACTAGGTCATGTCCTAACCCAGCAAGTCTTACTAGGCCTAACCAAGACTATCCTAGCAAGCACACATCAATACAAGGCTATACAAGCCAACATACACCCAACTCTATATAGCATGCAATTATTCAATACTCAAATAGGCAAGAATTCACATTGGATATACACTAGGTAATCTATTACTTTAAGCTATATATGTCTACACATATATACACATGCATATATTGGTATTCAACATTAGGTCTATAATCATGGCATTTCAAATGGTTATATAAACTTATATATTACAACACAATATGCTAACATATATATAATATACATACATAGCTAAGTTAACTATATTCATAAATACTTATTTAAGAGGCTATGTGTGTGTATATGAACATGGCAAAGGGGAAAGTGAGGGTTAATTGGGCATACATAGTGTATACATATCAAAGAGTGTCAAAGTGTAAGTGAACAAAGTGTCAAGTGTGATAGTGTCAACATAGTGTAAGGGGTACATGAGGTAATATAGGATTTGTGTTAACATAGAACATTACATCTTATTAACTTGTATATTGCATACATTACATCTATTATTACATTACATTCATGCTTGCATTCATTCATCATTCATTTATTCTCTTGCACTACTATATACACCATGCATTACATACTATGGAACCTACATATTCATTACAAGCCATACTTATACATGCTTACATTAGATAGGATACTTACACCTCATATATCATTTATTTAAAAAATTACTCATGCTTGCATTCTCTATTAAATTACATAATGTATATACATTAACATGGGTTAAAATCAAATAGAATATTATATTACACACAAGGGTGCACAAAATGCATATGCCGAATAGTAACTCCTACTAATAATCAATATTGTACTATCTCAGCATGAATTAGAATCTAGGATTAAAGTATGTTATAGATCTATGTGTTAGCTTTCCGAAACTTCAAACGGATCGCGTTTTCGTTTCCAAAAACTCCCGAAATCGCAAAAACACCGAGAACGCGTTTGTCTTTCGTACAGCTGACACTCAAATAATTTTCCAGAAAGTTACACAAAGAATTAGGCCTATTAATACATGTTTTTGGAAAGCTAACTTCAATACGCTTTTTTTAAAAAAAACGGGAGATTAAACCGAGCTTTGAGCTAGAAGTTATGACATTTCTAAGTTAGGGCTGAAATTAAAAATGTGGATAAAAATCATGACAAATTTAGGTAGTTTGAGCCAAAAGAATACACAATATATATCCTAATTATCCACAACAATAATGGCAATAATAATATGAGGAACCCCACTCACAAGCTTGATTATATAATCATCATGAACCATTTATTACATATATAAATATAGATACACTCTCATTACAATATATATATATATATATATATATATATATATATATATATATATATTTATATATATATATACATACACAAATCTATATATGTAACATGAACACATCTATAATAGATACATGAATGAAATGTAAAGTACTCAAGAACACATCTCTACATATTCAAATCTGAGATTTAATATGAATTAATTCATTTAATCAATAAAAGAGAAGGAAATATTACCTAAAGGAGAGAAAATTCAAGGAGAAAAGCTTCTTCCTTGGGAGAGCTTGATAGCACTTGGGGAAGAAGACTTCTCAAAGAAAGGAAATGAGATGGGAGTCCTATTAGGGCCGGCCACAATGGTTATCCCCCCTCATTGAATATTACAAGTTTGCCCCTCCCTTAGTTACAAGTGTTTAAAACAATTTTGGTTAGGGTTTGGGGGTAAAAAGGTCAATAAAAAAACTCTAAATGGTTAAACTAATAATTAGGAATATGACTAATCTTTCTAACATGATTAATTAAAATGTGGGCCATGGCTAACTAATGTATGGGTCCAACTAGAGTCTAAGTTACCCCGGGTCCCCGTTACAAGTCGGATTGAGATGAAATTCGAACCCGAATCAAATAATCCCAAAACAATATCATAAATAATAAAATCATATCAAAATAATTCAAAGAGGTCAAATGCAAAAATATTCTTAGGCCAAAAATGATATTAAAATATTATAATCACATGGTTAGGCTCTAGGTCAAACAGTCTCTAGGGTTTCACTAGCAAAACGTCAAAACCACAAGTCATTAATTTAAATAATTTTAAAATGATTTAAAATTACCAAAAATTATATCATGAATTAAATATCATTATTAAAATAATTATAAACACAAAATTTCAAAATTACCCTTATTTGGAAAACTGGGTGCTACAATGGCTACCGGGATGGTGGCGGTCGGTGGCGACGATGATGGTGGTGGCGACCATGACGGGGGCAGTGGCTGCGGTAAAGATGGGGTGGTCGGGGAGAGGCGAATGGAGGAGAGGGTGGCCGCGACGGAGCTGGGAGTGGCGCTGGGGAATGCGGCCATAGGGGCGGGAGGTGATGGCGACGCTGGTGGTAAGGGGAGCAGTAGTGGTGGTGGCCATGGGGATCTTGGGGGAGGAGGATGAGAGGGAGGGGGAGCTCGAAAGAGCAGGGAGAGAGAGAGAGAGTCAGGAAGAGAGAGGGAGTGAGCTAGGGGGGTGCGGCTGTGTGAGTGAGGAGAGGGGAGAAAAAGAGTGAGGAGAGTGATGGAGGAAAAATGGGGGAGGGCGGCTGATCCAGTAGACAGAGGGGAGAGAGAGAGTTTAGGGTTAAGGTTTTTCTTTTGGGAGGATATAGGGATTTAAATAATAATAATAATGATAATAAAACTAATAGTAACAATAGTAATAATGGTAACAAGAATAATAATGTGAATAAAATTCACCTTCAAGAAAATATTAATAAAATTTTAAAAATACCCAAATTTAAAATCCCCCAAATACAATAATACAGTCATATGCCTATTTTAGAAATAGGGATTTGACAATAATTATGTTGTAACGTGCACACCTTTCTTGACTCATTTGTGTCGTACTTAGATTTCTTGTGAATTAACCGACACCGTGCATGCGGATTGCCGCTCAGCACATTAACGCATCTATATGAAAGATCATGCCCCCAGGCTTACTTGGACTTTATACCCCGGCGTAGACAAGGTTGCCCGACGCTAGTAGCGAGCCCCGTCGAAAGCCTTGAATCACCTGAGCGGTATAATCCAGCTCAGCTATCTTACTTTCCTGCTAAGCCAGATTGGTCCTGTGGCGCCAGGTTGTCGTCTGAGGATGCGAAACTTTGTTGAAAAGTTGTCCAATGATCATGCAATGGTGCCTACCTAACTCACCATATAAAGCAAACCAGTATTCTTCCATGCTCATAAACATAGTTTCCATAATTTATTGGAGACTTCCAAATGACCACCTCGATGACAAATGGTCGTGTGAACTTTCCATATTACCATACCTTCTGACTCAAACTCAGAAACGACTATTTTGACAGCCCTCCTGCTCAACTTGAACAAGTCGTGTTCCTTTGAAGTGCCATATAAACTGTGTCAAACTCTACGATTGGGCATTGAAATCGTGGGGACGTACATGTGATCAACTTGAACATATGTGTTCTTTGGGTGCCTTAACTTGTGCCACAAGCCATTTGGCCCGTATTAAAATCATGGGGTGTGTATGCTAGGATAAGCAATACGACCGTGGGAACATCAAGACTATGAATGCGAGTCGATAGTCTATGTGCCAATATAAATGTGACCTACTTTATCCAAGTCGTCTCTTCTTTATCCAAGTCTTGGGATCGAAGGACCGAGTGCCAACTTTGGAATCCATCGTAGAGTGATATCTAGGCAACAAGTTAACTAATCCATGTTTTATACATATTTTACATAACGGGATTATTTCATTAGCTATGTGATTCATCTATTTTATTAGCATACCTACTGAGTGCAATTGAAAACATTCATTTACTAGTGTGAAGTCTAAGCTGAGACAAGTTCATTGAAGCCACCCATCTGAGCGAGGAGTTTCCTCGACCGAGCGGGACTTGAAGCAAGCTGTTTCATAGCCAAGTCCAAACGCCATTACGTTTCGATTATACGGTTAAAGTGAGCGAGGCGGGACACTACACACATACACACCAAGATCCAAATCTGGGCATGCTTGTTTTTACTACATATATGGATCGAAATTCGATCCGGACCTGAGAGTACTCTCTGTTACGATAAGCATGGACAATCCTATTAGGATTGTCAAATAAGAAGATAATTAGGAGACTTATATCTATTTTGTCGAGTTTTGAAATCCAACTTGATAAACTAGTAAGTACTTTAGGGCTATCCGTCGAGATCTGTATATAGTCACTTTTGTCAACGTACACACCTATTTCTACCCTAAAACTCAGTAGAATGTCCTTAGTTCTCAATATACCTTGAGCGGAAGACACTAGAAGATTATCATGCATCTCTCACATCTGTTTATCAATGCAGATAAAGGAGAAAACATGATTAGAGAAGAATAAATCTATTGTCCAAATCCACATTAACCCGAGATTCCTGGTGGTGGAAAAAAATCATCCTCACGACCATAAGGTTAAGCGCATTGTCATGCTTTCCTCCACTTTATGTATTAAAATTCTTCTCATACCCGATACGTCTCTACTGCATGCAACCGGTAGAATCTTTTGCCCCTTCGTGAAACGAGGCAACTAAGAAAGATAAGAACTCTTCAATAAGATTCTCTGATAAAGGCGTACTTGGTCTTTGGGGATCACTTCCTCTATTCTACATGGACAGAGAATGATAAATTACTTAGGTAGAGGCATATTCGGCCCTTGGAGATTACTTTTTGCATTCTACATGGGTTCAAGATGCATTAATAAAGGTGACCCTTGACTTTGGGAATCACTTACTCCAATCTACAAGGATCTGCGCTAGAATGGTAAACTAATTATGAATGGTAGAGGCACTTTCAATCCTTGGGGATCACTCCATTTATTCTTCATGGATCCAAAATGCTCTTGTAAATGCACCCTTAGTCCTTGGGCATCACTTCATTCTACACGGACCTAGAATTATAAAGTTAACTTGGTAGAGGTGTATTAGGCCCTCGGAAATCACTTCCTCTGGTTCAAGATGTCCTAACAAGTACGCTCTCTGTAATTGGGGATCACTTCCTCTATTGAGCTAAACTTTGATATAGTAGGCTGTATCAAAGTTTTGATACAGCCTCTGTATGACAGGTGTTCCCCCTATATATATTTGTTTATGTTATTCCCGGCGCTTCATCAAAGATGAAAAAACTGATACAATCGAGATCTGAGAGTCACACAAAAACTTTACAGTGATCAAACTCAAGATCTACGATGATACAAAAAGCCAAATAGCCAGATTACAACATGAATGAGGGAAATAGAGAAGAAAAGATCTCTCGTTCTTGTTTGCCATGAAATATAAAAGAGCAGAATAGTTTTATGGGAGGACTGGACTTTTACTTCACGTTACAAACTCGCTTGTACAAAGAAAGCCTAGAGACGAAAACCTAGGTACAGCAGTCTAAGTACAATTGTTTATTTTTGATTCTGGGGGTGACGATAGAGGCTCGGGAAGGCGACGGCAGCCCTGCCTTACTCCTTGGACGATCGGATGTAGTCTTGGCTCCTGTGACGAGATGCTTGGCGTTGACGAAGAAATGCTCTTCTTACTCTCCTCGTATTGCTCTTCTGGCTTCTCTCTCTCTGGATTGATCTCTGTGTATTTTTCTTTCTGATTATTGGGGGAGCATCTCTCTGTATGTGCGTCTCTCTCTATATCTCTTTTTTTTGCAAGGGAATGGTACCCTGCTATTTATAGGAATAGGGTATAATTATTAGGGTTGCAAATGATTGCTTCTTGGAGATGGCGGCGGCCTGTGGATTGGTCAATCTAGGCCATTAATCTTGAGCATGAAGGATCTGGGCCATTAATGAGGATTATACCAAATCCTGTCAGTCATTAATGTTGATTGCAATAAATCCCCATCATGATGATTTGCTGATATCCGTAAATCTAAATGAATCAATTTAATTCATTCTTTTGCCATGTGTCCCAAATTATTGGGATCTGACCCAAGATTTGATTATCTTTAGGACACGTGTCCTGTCATCATTGTTGAGCCGCATGAGGAGCGTTCATATTTGGGCCTCATGAAGGTCGTCATGACCGAGCCGCGTGAAAGATTTCATGACCGAGCCGCATGAATAGTCTCTATACTCGAACCGCATGAAGGTTGTCATGACCGAGCCGCATGAATATATTCATGACCGAGCCGCATAGGGGTCTTCATGGCCGAGCCGCATGAGAGTCTTCATGACCGAGCCGCATGGGTTTCTTCATGGCCGAGCCGCATGGGGGACCTTCATGATTGAACCACATAGGTTTCTCTGCACTGGCCACGCGAACTCGTCTAGTCTGGCCGCATAAACTTGCCTCAAAGTTGTGGAGATTTTTTCCAATTCCCTAGGAAGACAGTGCCTTTATGTCAGTCATCATGACTACTTTACGTCAGGGCTGTCAGCTGTCAGCTGTCAGCCGTCAGAGCATTAATTGTGTTTGAATGACGCTGGGATACAGCTATTCTGAAAAGACACGTGGCTTCCCTCTGCGGGCCGTATGGAGTCCACTCGAGCTGTCTACGTGTTTGAGCTGCATGGGACTCCTGAGCCGCATGCGGCCCCTTGGCCGCATGGATAACTTTCTCTTCTTTTTCATGCTTCTACAAGACCCCCTTCAAAGTTTTCAATTTGCAAAATTGAAATACTTTGAATAAGAAGCATGATTATGCCAGAGCCGCATGGATGTATTCTGTCCTAGCCGCATGGATTTGTCCACCCGCATGATTACCTCAACCGCATGGCTCTCTGAGCCGCATGGGCTGTTTTGGCCGCATGAGCTTCTTGCCACGTCTTCCTGCCACGTGTGCAAATCTTTTGTAAATCTTCTGTATTTAATGCTTTTAATTTGCTGTCAGATTTTAAGAGCCGCTTTTTGGGCCAGGATCCCAAGAGTCAGGCTATTATTCAGCCGTTTTGCCTCGATGACCGAAGAGTCGGTTATCAATTTGCACGCGGATCGAGGCATTCCTTCTTTGTCTATAAATAGGAACACTCTCGTTCTGGGAAATCTTCTTTGTTCTCTTCGATCTTTCGCTGTTCTAACTCCTTTCTCTCCCAAGCACCTATGGCTCCCAAGAAGGTTGTTGCGTCGAAGGCTGCAAAGGGCAAGGCGGTCGCTTCTGCGGTGACTGTGGCGACGAATGTGGCCACTCCTCCGCCGGTCGCTGTTCGCTTTGTTCATCCCGACGTTCATCCACCTATTGTTGGTAAGGGCATTGCCTTAGAACCCTAACTGCCATGGCTCTGCTGCATAATTTATACACAAGCCGCATGTACAAGGTTTGTCGATATGACCGCATAGGAACTTCGCCCAGGAGGCCGCATGGGCTTGTCATACTCGATCTGAACCGCATATATATTTTCGGTTTGGGCCGCATGAGCGTAGTTCACTTTTGAACCGCATAAGCTCATCTGCACGTTGCCGCATGAGTCTGTCTGTTCGGGGCTGCATGAGTCCGTGTGGACTTTGAACCACATAGTCTCACCTTAATCCGCAGAAGCTTCATACTTGATTTGTATGGACTTGTCTGACTCGGAGCCGCATAAGGCGAAGATGAACCAAACCGCATCGACTCATCTGGTTCTGAGCCGCATGAGGCTGTGACGACCCGAGCCGCATAGACTTAAATGATCTTTCAAATGCTTCTTGGTTTTGACCATCTTCTAATCTTGTTTCTTTCGTCTATCTTCAGTAAATCTGCCAGTAAATCCTGCGGAGGAACTCCTAGTGGGCTCGAATCAGTTTGCTTTAGGCGTGCGTCTTGATGACTTAGTTAAGTACGTGCTGAATCAATTTTCTGCTAATGAGCCTTCGGGGAGGTTGAACGCCATCGAAAATCAGACCCTCCATTATCTCCGTGCCATGATGAATTTTGGGATGTTGGATGGATTATTCCTGAAGCCCTCATTCCTCTTCGGGGATGCTTTAATCATAAAGAATCCCCGAGTGTTAGAGATCTCTGAGAACTGGGATTTTACTTTGGATGGGATGGCGATCCATATTCCTCTCATGGAGCGTCATTATCCTCTGTCGTAGTTCAATATGGTATTGTTGGACAGGAAGATGGTGTGTAACTTAACTCCTACCCAATCAGGGATGTTGATGGACGACATCCATTATAACCCGAACATTGGGTCAGCGTACCCGGGTAAAGATTCCGTCCGCCGGTACATGATGGGACTGGCCCCAGGTACTTTCATGAACGTATATGGCCCCAACTTCATATTCACTCAGGCTGATACATTCCTGAATCGGCTTGTTCGCAAAAAATCTTATCCCGTTGGCAGACTGGCATTGTTGAACTGGATAAACCCCTCTTCTACGTGGGCCCACTTGACTACTTGGGTTCTGCAGACCTACGGGACATTTCTGCGGGAGGTAGGACTCTATTATGCCATCCGGGGCACCTGTCACGGGCTTCCTATCAATAAGCCATTGTTCGTGGCACTCTTAGAGATGTATAACCGACGAACGGGGACGTTCTTTGCACCCGGAGGGGAGTTGGGGCTTGCTCTCCATGAGATGTATACTGTCTCCAAGCTTCCGTGGGGGGGCGAGCCTTTCGAGGTGTACACCCCGTCGAACGAGGAGTTCGAGGACCTGAACCGATGACTCCCAGGTTTTGTTGCGGTGTACCAGGAGTTGCTATGCCATCATAGTGCTTGTCACCAGATGGCTATAAAAAAGGAGGATAGCTTAGAAGGGAACGCTCCCCACACCACCTCCTGGGTCAATTATCTTTTTAAAGTTGGCCCTTCTGGCGAGGTTACCCCTCGAACTCCTCAAACCCAGGGAGAGATAAAGGACCTGATGTTGAGCGTCAAGAAGTCACGGTCCAAGAGCGACATATTCGGGAGTCAAACTGACTCTCTTAGCTATTTTTACTATGGTACCAGGCAGATGTCTGAGAAAGCACTCCTGGCTGGATTTTTGATGATATGGCTACGGAACTGCGTAGTCTCGGGAGGGGCAGGTTCTATTGAGAGGATCAGCCGCCACTTCATTCTCCCTGCCGTTAAGCTGGTATTTGGAGTTAGACTGGCTCTTCTCCCGGCTATGGTGTGTAGCATACACCATGGTCTTCGAACATTCTCGTCCAAGGTCATTGCCCGTAAGAAGACACTGGACTTTGAGCACATAGAGCTACCTTTCTACTATTTGATGGGGTAGTTGTTGATGTACTACAAGTCTTTGATGGGACCTGGAATAGCGGAAGATGCGACAGATAAAAATGCTTTCCTTTTCCAATGCCATAACCAGCCTTAGGAATACAGTACTATGCCAGCTTGTCGGAGGGCGCTGGCGAGGGTGGATGGGTGTGACTTTTTTGTGTCTGTTCCTCATTTTTTCGATGAGGAAGCGAGAGACGTACACCTTGATGGTACCGGACCTCCTCACTTCCTGTCTCCGAAGATGCTCACCTGGTTGCACAATATTTGCCCCGCACATCTGGTTTATCGTAACCGCAATAATGTGTACTTGGAGCCCTACCTGCCTAGTAGGTTTTCCCGCCAATTTGGCTGTAGCCAGTTATTCCTCGACTGTCCCAGCCCTTGCTTGGGCTTTGAAGGTAGCGTTCTTGATGGTGCCAGGGCGTGGAATTATTTTGACGCTTATCATACTCGGTCCAGCTTCTCAGTCCCTGATATCAAGGCGCCGAGGGAAATTTTATACGTGGCTGCCTTGTATCATGTCATGGCGAACAAGCCTCCTGTCAATTTTGATCCGAGTACCAGTTTCATCGTGGGTATCGGCTTAGAGGAAAAGCCCAAGGGGGCTAAGGCTAGAAAGCAACTAGTGCTCCAGACTCCCCTCCCTGAATCAAAATCTTTCGAGGCGACTGAGGAAGATGATGATCATGATAGCGAAGACTCTCTTTCTTCTGGGGGCGGAGAAGTAGCGGATCAACCGCTTGCCACACCAGACGAACTGGCAGAGGATCCGTCGCTTGCTACACAAGAGGAAGTAGTGAGGGAAGGACAGCCTCCCGCTGTGTCTGGTCCCTCACGTAAACGAGTCAGACGTGAGTCTTCTAACGGCAGAACGACCTTTTCTGTGAAAAGAACCGCCGTTAGGTCTCATAGGTTGCTTATTACCGAGAGGGGTGAGGATGCTGACGATGCTCCGGAGGTAAGACTATGTCGGAGCTATCTCCTTGCTGTGGTTTTCTTTTTTTTTCTTGGAGATATGACCTAATCATCTTTTCTTTGTAGGCGTCTGACGAACCAGATTCTCATGAACCGTCTGCTGCCCCTGGAGTTAATCCGTCCCTTGCTACTTTGATTAGTAGCATGTGTGCTGCGGTCCTTTCTGTGGAGGCTCTCTCGACGGCGGCTGAGGACTCCCAAGCTGCTAAGGCCTCGGTCCGGGGTGACGAAGGTTTCCTCGGGCCCGTCTCCGAGATTGCTGAATTTTAGCAAGGCGCCGCTGATCTCGTCGTATCCCCTGCCGAGGGTACTGGAGCGGAGGAGCCTATCATATTTGACTCGGAGGCTGCTGGTGAAGAGGTTGCGGTGGCTGTAGGCGAACCTCAGCCTCCACACTCTTCTGCTGGTAAGATAAGCCAAATATTGACTAGTAAGGGGGCTTATTTGCTCTATCAACATATCCTCCAGGTCAAATCGATTTATGGTTGTCTTGGCCCTACAAGTCCTGACCCTTTACTTTCCACAGTGGATGTTCTTGGGGAAGGCTCGGCCTGCTGTGATCTGGGGGAAAGGAGCGTTTCTTCTCCTTCACGGACTCATGTCGAAGGGCCTCCCGCCAGCTCCGGACAGATGGGAATGGAGCTTGTTCCGGGAGCGATGGTCTCCGCCTCATACTCTGCTGCTTATACGGCTTCAGAGATTGACTTCTCGGCCCTGCCGAGCATTCAAGTTCTGCGGGCTGCTGAAGAGGAGTTGGCCGTTGTTCAAGCATCCTTCCGTACGGAGTTTGTTTCCCTCGTGGCAGGAGCGGCAGATTCTGTCATGTCTCCTTCAGTGTTGCCAGCTACACTCCCGTTGACGCCGGCTTCTTCGGAGGCTCTGGATGAGGTGTTGCAGGATGTGGTCGACAGCTTCTATCGCCATTTAAAGAGGGGCGTAGACGCTGCCATAGAATGGGAGACCCCTTTTTCTCTGTCCCTGCGGTGTGCTCGGGGTCAAATTGAAACTTTGAAGACTCTTCCTGGCGGGGTGGGGTTGGCTGCACTCCTGGAGCCCAAGTTGGCAGAGGCAGATCAGCTCGTGACCCGATTGCTGGTATTACGGCAGGCTGACTTGCCTGCTGCGATTGAAAGGGAGTGGGGCTTCCTTATTGCCGCTCGGGATAGGATAAAGCTCGTTCGAGACACTGCCGGGCCAGTTGTGAAGGGGGACCTTGATGAGCTTTCCGCTTCGTATGACAGGCTGGGTCGTCGAAGTCAAGCTTGTAGGGCTCGGGAAGAGACTGCTTCTCGTGGAATAGCTGACACGAAGGAGCGGATTTTTGCACTTCAGAGGGAACTGGCCTTCCTAGAGTCGGAATTGAAGGCTGCTCATATGGAACAGGAGTCAATCGTTCAGGAGGCCGAGAAGGTTTCCCGATCTTCTGTTAACCTGGAGCGGGCTTTCAAGAAATTTGAGGACAACTGGCAAGCTCACGCTCATCTAGAGGACGCGGCGGTGCTGACCAAAGAGGCGGAGCGTCGAGCTAAACAGAGGTTTGAGCGGTCGGTTGCCTTGCTGACGGACCGTCTCACGGCGCTATGTGCCCCGGAGCAGTAATCGGTTTTCTGTTTTCTTTTGCTTCTCTCTTTTTCTTGTTTCTTTTCTTTCTTCTTGTTTTTATTTTGTAAGGGATGTGATCCCAAATGATGTAGTACTTTGAATTCTGAATAAATGAGCATGTCTCAACTCATCTTCTCTTTCTTGTACTCGTGGTGTTTGTGGAATTGGACCTACTGGGGGATTACTTGTGGACTTGTTACCCTAGGCGTACCTTGGTTTTAGGTACGGATAACAAGTTTGGTCAGGATATCCGAAACAGCCATGGCAAAGTGGTCATGGGTGCTCTCGATATTGGAAAAAAGAATGCCGTAGAGCAGCTGGGCTCCTGGGGCATAATGAGATGGTGGATTTATGCTAAGAAACTTAGCAGAGGATATTTGTGGGCCTATTATCCTTGGCGTATCCTGGTTTAGGATACGGATAATAGGATGAAAGAAAACCAACATATTTGCGAAGAGGTTATGAGGACATGGTAAGCATGAAGGCTTTATCCTGGAATCTTCCTGCTCAGAGGTAATGAGGACATGGCAGGAGTGACTTCCCGGAGGATATTTATGGTCAACAGAGGACATTTGTGGTCAACAGAGGACATTTGTGGTCAACAGAGGACATTTATGGTCAACAGAGGACTTTTGTGGTCAACAGAGGATATTTGTGGGCCTATTATCCCTGTCGTACTCCGGTTGTGGGTACAGATAATAGGTTGAAAGGGAACCGACGTACTTACTCAGAGGTAATGAGGACATAGCAAGTACGAAGGTTTCTTCTACGGAGCCTTCCCACTCAGTGGTAATGAGGACATGGTAGGAGTGGGCTCAATGAAGAGGGGGTGCATAAAACGACTCAGAGGTAATGAGGACATGAAAGTTCTATGTAGGGGGTGATTTGTTTTTGGCGGAAGTGAAACGACTCAGAGGTAATGAGGACATGGCCGTTTTAGAAATTTGTGGATCGCTTACCCTTTTTGTGCACTGGAAGTACGGGTATTGGATCATGGAGGAGGATCTCCTCCAGGAAGAAAGTTCAGAGATATGATCATACATGACTTTCTATCTGAAAGAGTGACCGGGATGTGAGTTCAGAGGTACCATCAGGTACATGACTCGATATTGTGAAAGTGTGAGTTCAGTGGTACCAGCGGGCACATGATTCGATAATCTGGGATGTTGTGGATGTGAGTTCAGCGGTGCGAGAGAGTGCATGACTCGGGAATCTGGAGAATGGTGAGTATGAGTTCAGCGGTACTAGCGGGTACGTAACTCAATGATCTGGAAAATTGTGAGGGCGAGTTCAGTGGTACCAGCGGGTACGTGACTCGTATGATTGGAAAATATGGGAATGAGTTCAGAGGTACCAGCGGGTACATGACTAGATGTAGGGAACCAGAATGTAAGTTCAGAGGTACGGGGAGGTACATAACTCGACACTCTGAGATGTCTCGAGGATTTTGTTTCAGACATAATACTTCTTCAGGAACTTGCCGTTGATGGGCAGTATGAGCAAGTCTCCATTTTGCTTTGCGAGGCAGTAGGCGCCATAAAATATAAAAAAGCAGAACAGTTTTATGGGAGGACTGGACTTTTACTTCACGTTACAAACTCGCTTGTACAAAAAAAGCCTAGGGACGAAAACCTAGGTACAGCAGTCTAAGTACAATTGTTTATTTTTGATTCTGGGGGATGACGATAGAGGCTCGGGAAGGTGATGGCAGCCCTGCCTTACTCCTTGGACGATCGGATGTAGTCTTGGCTCCTGTGATGAGATGCTTGGCGTTGACGAAGAAATGCTCTTCTTACTCTCCTCGTATTGCTCTTCTGGCTTCTCTCTCTTGATTGATCTCTGTGTATTTTTCTCTCTAATTGTTGGGAGAGCATCTCTCTGTATGTGCGTCTCTCTATCTCTCTTTTTTTTGCAAGGGAATGGTATCCTGCTATTTATAGGAATAGGGTGTGATCATTAGGGTTGCAAATGATTGCTTCTTGGAGATGGCGGCGACCTGTGGATTGGTCAATCTAGGCCATTAATCTTGAGCGTGAAGGATCTGGGCCATTAATGAGGATTATGCCAAATCCTGTCAGTCATTAATGTTGATTACAATAAATCCCCATCATGATGATTTGCTGATATCCACAAATCTAAATGAATCAATTTAATTCATTCTCTTGCCGCGTGTCCCAAATTATTGGGATCTGATCCAAGATTTGATTATCTTTAGGACACGTGTCCTGTCATCATTATTGAGCCGCATGAGGAGCGTTCATATTTGGGCCGCATGAAGGTCGTCATGACCGAGCCGTATAAAAGATTTCATGACCGAGCCGCATGAATAGTCTCTATACTCGAACCGCATGAAGGTTGTCATGACCGAGCCGCATGAATATGTTCATGACCGAGCCGCATGGGGGTCTTCATGGCCGAGCCGCATGAGAGTCTTCATGACCGAGCCGCATGGGTTTCTTCATGGCCGAGCCGCATGGGGGACCTTCATGATTGAACCGCATAGGTTTCTCTGCACTGGCCGCGCGAACTCGTCTAGTCTGGCCGCATAAACTTGTCTCGAAGCTGTGAAGATTTTCTCCAGTTCCCTAGGAAGACAGTGCCTTTATGTCAGTCATCATGACTACTTTATGTCAGGGCTGTCAGCTGTCAGCTGTCAGCCGTCAGAGCATTAATTATGTTTGAATGACGCTGGGGTACAGCTGTTCTGAAAAGACACGTGGCTTTCCTCTGCGGGCCGCATGGAGTCCACTCGAGCTACCTACGTATTTGAGCCGCATGGGACTCCTGAGTTGTATGCGGCCCCTTGGCCGCATGGATCATTTTTCTCTTTTTTTTCATGCTTCTACAGTTCTTTCTTGTAAACGTGTTACAATTAGGACAGAACGAGTTACAATAATCTAGAGAAAGATGAGATGAAGAAAGGTTGCTGGGGTGTCAAAACACCGTTGCTCAAAGCAAGATTCGCCCCACACGAACTGCTTCCAGGAACGAGCAACTTGAAGAACTTGTGGAATGCTCGAAGTCACCTCTGTTCTGACTCCTCGGATGGACTTGCAATGGCGGCAGCAGCTCCCTCTCTTTATCTCTCTTTTTTGACTTATAAAATTCGTAGTACTTCACAAAGGAGGCCAGAAGAGAGCATATATAGAGAGAGGGTGGAAGCCCTAGCCGCCTCTTCAGTTATGGACAGATTAAATCAAATCCCACAAAGATAGCAACGAAATTAATTCAAATCCCACAAAGATAGCAACGAGTCGCTAAGCCCCTTTGGGGCTTAGCTCCAAATAGAATTAATCTAAGAGAATGACAAAAGCATTAATGATTAATCCTTGGAGCCTTATTCTTACCTCCTAGTAAAATCACCCACATGGTTCCCTCCTTAGGGTCACCATCCCATGTGCATCTCTTAACAACACAACCAAGTATTTATGTTGAGATAACTCATGGTGCATTTTCGATGTGGGACTAAACTTTTACAAGGCATATTGAGAGCAAGCTCTCTCCATGTAAAGAAAGCACCAACATCCCCCATATATCACAATATATATATGTGTCCAGGGTTGAGCGTTCCCCACAGTAACTGTCTATTTTGCATTAGAATAGATGTCGCTGACGACTTGAATCTTCCCGCATGGGTTAAATAACAATGTGATACAAGAATGGACTACGCCTTGAACTCTGCACCACAATTGTAATTCTTCCCACTCATAAAGTGTAGTTACGTATGCTTCTGGC
The DNA here is from genome assembly GCA_029216955.1 of Iris pallida. Taxonomy (NCBI): domain Eukaryota; kingdom Viridiplantae; phylum Streptophyta; class Magnoliopsida; order Asparagales; family Iridaceae; genus Iris; species Iris pallida. The sequence goes on from JANAVB010038613.1 coordinate 16,403,000, forward strand.
TGCACATTAACGGCCCTGTGCCAGCCTGGTTTCAGTATATAATTTTGGGCGTCTACAAGTTTACCCTCAAGAGACGGCCTGATATATCTTTTCATACACTATCGGTGAGTTCTTTATTAAAGAGACATGGCATGAAGCCTTACGTTTCCTTGCGGTGCTACGCCGCTATGACATGGCCTGAAGCCGAGGCATTACCCCTACCTGGGAACCTCATCGTAGTGTCATACTACTGTAGCATGAGGTCTCAGCCTCTTTGTAGTGCCAATCTACTCAGCATGAAGCCTAAGGCTTCCTTGCGGTGTTATGCCGCAACGACAAAGCTTGCAAGGCCGAGGCTTTACCCCTACCTGGGTACCTCATCGTGGTGTCATGCCACTGTAACATGGGGCCATCCTCCCCTTTGTAGTGTTATCAACAACTCTTTAATTACGTCATACAACATTAGGCTACCTGCCTATTTGCGGTGCTACGCCGCTATGACTTGGCATGCAAAACTGAGATATTACCCCAGACCTGGGAACCTCATGGTGGAGTCACCCCACTGTAGCATGGAGTTTCACTCCTTATAGTGCTGCTCTACCGTGCTTCCTGTAAAGTACACCAGGCATTCACTCTTCCTGAGAACTCATTAAGGCGTTTAAGCCAACCTTCCACAGGATCTGTTTTTACTGCAGAAAATACATAGTAGACAACAGTGGTTTTGGATCTGTATCCCTTCTATGTTCCAGAGAATAAGGACCCACTGTTACCTGATAGTTTTCCAGTCAGTGATCCTCCTATGAACCAAAAGTTAGATGCCTAGTAGATTTCTCTTTGAACTAATAGCATAAAATTTTATGGTAGAATTACAAAGACACACTATCAGAATGCCTTCAAGCCCATTTTACAAGCTATGTCATCAACCAACTGGCGCTTGAGGCCCTTTGTGAACGGATCTGCCAGGTTCTCCTGACTCTGAACATCAATCACTGTAATTATACCTCTTTTGATAAGATCATTTACTGCCTCGTGCTTCAACCGTACAGTCCTCTTCTTTCCGTTGAAGAGGTCATTTGATGCCACCGTCGCAGTCGCCTGGTTGTCACAGTATATCTGTATCATCGGTATCTGAGCTCCAACCACTGGAAGATCATACATGAGCTCCCGAAGCCATTCTGTTTCATCTGCTGTAGTTTCAAGTGCATAGAATTCAGATTCCATGGAGTAACGAGAGAGTATAGTCTGCTTCTTCAACTTCCATGATATAGCAGCTCCACCCAAGGAAAAGACATATCCTTCTGTGGATCTCTCACTTTCCACCTCTCAACACCAGCTAGCATCACTGAAGCCTTCCACTACTGTCGGATACCCGTTGTAGTGCAGTGCATATGTCTGAGTCTTCTTGAGATATCTCATCACCCGCTTCACAGCTTTCCACTGCTCAATTCCTGGGTTGCTTGTGAACCGACTCAGCATTCCCACGGCGAAAGCTATGTTAGGCCTTGTGGCAGTGGTTGCGTACATCAAACTTCTGATAATGCTAGAATACTCTATCTGCCTGACGCTTTCCCTCGAGTTTGGCTTCAGCTTTTGATCACCCCTGTATGGCGTATCGATCCCTGGAAGATCCTTATACCCATAGCGTGCGAGCATCTTCTCAATATAGTGAGAATGTGACAGCGCTACTCCAGTGTCTGTCCGGATGACTTTATGCCCAAGATGACATCTGCATCCCCCAAGTCCTTTATACTGAACTTGGTTGAGAGAAACTTCTTTGCCTCCGTGACACAGCCTATATCCGTCCCTAGGATTAGCATATCGTCCACGTATAGACAAACGATGACTCCTCTTCCATCAGCGAAATTTGTATAAACATATTTGTCCGTCTCGCTGACTCTGTAGCCGTTTGCCCTAATAACTTTGTCAAACTTCTCATGCCACATTTTGGGAGCTTGCTTCAAACCATACAATGATTTTACCAACTTGCAGACTTTGTCTTCAAGACCTTTGACGACAAATCCATCTGGCTGTTGCATATAAATCTCTTCGGTCAGCTCCCCATTCAGGAATGCTGTCTTTACATCCATCTGATGTATTACCAATTTATGTATAGCTGCTAGAGAGATTAACATTCTGATGGTGGTCATCCGAGCTACTGGAGCGTACGTGTCAAAGTAGTCTATCCCCTGTTTCTGAAAAAATCCCTTGGCTACCAGCCTGGCCTTGAACTTGTCAATAGTTCCATCTGTCTTCATCTTCTTCTTGAAGATCCATTTACATCCGATGGGCTTTTCTCCTTCAGGTAGATCTACCAACACCCATGTGTTATTGGAGTTGATAGAGTCAAACTCGTCATTCACTGCCTTCTTCCAGAAGATAGCATCTCTGGTCTTCATCGCCTCATTATAGGTAAGCGGATCTGCTTCCACATGATAGATGACAAAGTCATCTCCGAAGTCTTTAGGTCTTCTCGCTCGCTTTGCTGACAGCTCTCCGAAGTCTTTGCAAACTTGTCTTCAAAGTATTCAGCATCGCGAGATTCGATGATATGATTTGACTCAATATCTAGAAATCTCCGAGCATCACTCTTCTTGGCATACCCCAAGAAGATCGCCTTCATAGTCCTTGTCTCCAGCTTCTGAATCTTCAGATCTGGGAGCTTCACATACGCCAAACACCCCTACACTCGAATGACATTCAAGTTTGGTCTGACTTTGAACCAGAGTTCATGAGGAGTTACGTCCGAAGTTGCAAATGGCACTCTATTCAGAATGAAAGTGGCCGTTAATGCAGCTTCTTTCCAGTAGCATTTTGGAAGACCTGCAGTAAGCAGCATTGAATTCATCATTTCTGTTAATGTTCGGTTCTTCCTCTCTGCTACTCCATTGGATTGAGGAGAATATGGAGTAGTAGTCTCGCATATGATTCCATGTTCTTTGTAGAACGATGCAAAGTCATGAGGCCTGTACTCTCCTCCTCGATCACTTCTCAACCTCTTGAGTTGTTATCCAATCAGTCGTTCAGCTTCAGTCCTGAACTCTCTGAACTTCTCGAAAGCTTCGTCTTTAGTCTTGAACAAGTAGACGAACGCGTATTTTGAGAAGTCGTCGATGAAGGTTATAAAATACTTCATCCCAGCCTTCGTGGAGAAATGTTTGAAGTCACAGATATCGAAGTATACCAACTCCAGAAGATCTGTGCTTCGATTGAACCGATGAAAGGGTTTCCTTGTGATCTTCGTCTAAGCACACACTTCTCCACCTTACTCCCACATTTGGAGATAAGTTCTAGACTAGACATTTTGTTAATTCTTTTACAATTAACATGACCTAGTCTATTATGCCACAACTCAAGAGAATAATCAAAAAATGCAACTGTATTAATGTCATTAAACTGGTTGACAAGCTAAATTTTAAACATTCCTTCGGTTTGATAAGCCTTCCCGAAGTATGTTCCCTTCTTGGACATCACCATCTGACCAGCATTGATGTCCATCCTCAAGCCTGCGTTGCAGAACAGGCTCCCAGAGATCAGGTTCTTGACAATCACCGGAACATGTTTCATACCTTGAAGCGTCAGAGTGTTCCCAGAAGTGAGTTTTAGCACCACAGTCCCGATCCCCAGAACTTCAGCTTGGGCCTGGTTTGCCATGACAACTTTCTCAGATATCGGCTGGTACGTGACGAACCATTCCTTGCCAGAACAGACATGGCAAGTCGCACCAGTGTCTATCCACCAGTCAGAGTCAACCTCCACAGTTGTGACCTGTGCGATCATAGAAACAATGTTAGAAACCAATGAAACCTTACTAGGCTCACCTTTCTCTGATTATTTAGGCTTGGATCTGCATTCACTCTTGTAGTGGCCTTTCTAGCCACAATTGAAATAAGTCACGTGGGACTTGGACTTCTGTTGCTTGAATGAAGGACCCTTCACTTTTAGATTAGTGAAGTCCTTCTTCTTGCGATGAGAAGCTGCCTGCTTCCCCTTGGGATCTCTCGTCTGCACTAGATTGGCCTTAGCCAACTGTTTGGACAGAGTGTCCATCTTCTGTTGGGAACACATCTCGTCCTCAATATGGATCTCTTGAAGTAGATCTCCCAAGCTAATGTCTAGCTTCTTTCTGAGCATCCTTGCATAGAAGGTACTCCATCCAGCAGAAAGTTTTGAGACGATCCCTTCAACGACAAACTTGTAGGGAAGGGGCATCTTTTTGTCTTCCAGTTTCTGACGCAGCTTCAGAAATTCCTTCACCTGTGGCAACATGGACTTCTCGTCCTCAAAGAGCAATTTGTGATATTTTTTAACCACAAACATCTTACTCCTTTTTCTGTCTTCTTCATACAGTTTTTCCACAGACTCCCATATGTCTCTGGCAAATTCCTTCTTAGAGTAGGATTCTGCCAGGGAATCCCCCATAGCATTGAGGATGAGAAGCCTGCAGATGCTATTTTTTCTTCTCCATTTGGCCTAGAGTTTGGTAGCCGCATTGATTGCGACAATAGACCCAGTGTCTAAAACAGAAGGTTCTTCCTCCAACAGTACATGATCAACATCTTTGAGTTGAAGAGTTAGATAAACCTTCCTCTTCTAGACTTGATAATGCTCTCCATCGAACTTTTCCAACTTGCAGTAATCCGATTGGACGAGCGAAGCATTAATGTTTTCCATCTACAAGGATCTTGCTTTGAGATTGTTATTCCCGGGGCTTGATCAAAGATGGAAAAACTGATACAATCGAGATCTGAGAGTCACACAAACACTTTGCAGTGATCAAACTCAAGATCTACGATGATACAAAAAGCCAACTAGCCATATAACAATATGAAGGAGGGAAATAGAGAAGAGAAGATCTCTCTTTCTTCCTTGTAAACGTGTTATAATTGGGATAGAACGAGTTACAATAATCTAGAGAAAGATGAGATGAAAAAAGGTTACTGGGATGTCAAAACACCGTTGCTCAAAGCAAGATTCGCCCCACACGAACTGCTTCCAGGAACCAGCAAGTTGAAGAACTTGTTGAACGCTTGAAGTCACCTCTGTTCTGACTCCTCGGATGGACTTGCAATGGCGGCAGCAGCTCCCTCTCTTTTTCTTTTTTTTTGACTTATAAAATTCGTAGTACTTCACAAAGGAGGCCAGAAGAGAATATATATAGAGAGAGGGTGGAAACCCTATCTGCCTCTTCAGTCATGGAAAGATTGAATCAAATCCTACAAAGATAGCAACGAAATTAATTCAAATCCCACAAAGATAGCAATAAAATAAATTTAAAACCCACAAAAAATAGATCTGAATTAATCACATTGAATCAGTCTTTCCATAACTAACTTGTAGCCTGCACAGTCAGCGGAGCCCTTCATGCGGTAGCAGCAGCCTGACCACATGAGCCGCATGGCCTCATGGCCGCAAGTACCGTATGGACCGCATGAGACCGAATGAGCCGCATGGACCGCATGAGCCGCATGAGACCGCATGAGGCCGCATGTGGCCGCATATGAGCCGTATGCCGCATATCAGCTGCATGACTGCTGACGTGCTAAGTGCAAAGTGCGCCAACAAAATGCCACATTACGCCTCATGAGCCCATGAGCCCGAGCCCGAGCCCGAGTTCGAGTCCGAGTCGCTAAGCCCCTTTGGAACTTAGCTCCAAATGGAATTAATCCAAGAGAATGACAAAAGCATTAATGCTTAATCCTTGGAGCCTTATTCTTACCTCCTAATAAAATCACCCACATGGTTCCCTCCTTAGGGTCACCAACCCATGTGCATCTCTCAACAACACAACCAAGTATATATGTTGAGATAACTCATGGTGTATTTTCGATGTGGGACTAAACTTTTACCAGGAATGTTGAGAGTAAGCTCTATCCATGTAAAGAAAGTACCAACAATCCTCCACATATCTCAACATATATATGTGTCCAGGGTTGAGCGTTCCCTACAGTAACTGTCTATTTTGCATTAGGATAGATGTTGCTGACGACTTGAATCTTCCCGCATGGGTTAAATAACAATGTGATACAAGAATAGACTACGCCTTGAATTCTGCACCACAATTGTAATTCTTCCCACTCACAAAGTGTAGTTACGTGTGCTTCTGGCTGCACATTAAAGGCCATGTGCCAGCCTGGTTTCAGTGTATAATTTTGGACGTTTATAAGTTTACCTTCAAGAGACGGCCTGATATCTCTTTTCATAAACTATAGATGAGTTCTTTATTAAAGAGACATGGCATGAAGCCTTGCGCTTCCTTGCGGTGCTACGCCGCTATGACATGGCCTGAAGCCGAGGCATTACCCCTACCTGGGAACCTCATCGTAGTGTCATACTACTGTAGCATGAGGTCTCAGCCTCTTTGTAGTGCTAATCTACTCAGCATGAAGCCTAAGGCTTCCTTGCGGTGTTACGCCGCAACGATATGGTTTGTAAGGCCGAGGCTTTACCCCTACCTGGGTACCTCATCATGGTATCGTGCCACTGTAATATGGGGCCATCCTCCCCTATGTAGTGTTGTCTACAACTCTTTAATTACGTCATACAATATTAGGCTACATGCCTATTTGCGGTGCTACGCCGCTATGACTTGGCTTGCAAAGTCGAGGCATTACCCCAGACCTGGGAACCTCATAGTGGAGTCACCCCACTGTAGCATGGAGTTTCACTCCTTGTAGTGCTGCTCTACCGTGCTTCCTGTAAAGCACACCGGACATTCACTCTGCTTGAGAACTCATTAAGGCGTTTAAGCCAACCTTCCACAGGATCTATTTTTTCCGCAGAAAATATATAGTAGACAACAGTGGTTATGGGTCCGTATCCTTTCTATGTTCCAGAGAACAAGTACCCACTGTTACCTGATAGTTTCCCAGTCAGTGATCCTCCTTTGAACCAAAAGTTAGATGCCTAGTGTTTGCAAAAACAAAAATATAAAACTTTATTGATACAAACTTTGTAAAGATTACAAGAATTCTGGAAAAGTATAACTGTAGGAATTCAATCTAGAAGACGATTGCTTTATCCCTTGGACGACGTGAACTTTGAAGACGGTAGCCTCTGAAGTTGAAGTTGAAGGCAAAAGCCTCGGAAGTTGAAGGCAAAAGCCTCGGAAGAATGCAGCAGCACTTGGGCAAGAACTCCTGAACTCTCTGGTATTTCTGAACTTTATGTCTGATCTCTCTATATGATCCCTGAATGAAGACTTGAAACTCTATTTATAGAGTTCTGGAAATAACTAATTTTTAGTTATTCTGGATGGCGCAAGTTGGATTGTGCAGGAACTGGATTGCACAGCATCGGACTGCGCAGGCAGTTGTCTAGTCGTGGGCCAACTGTCTTGGACACATGGCATCATTTGATTAAAATACGCATGATCGTGCATAGACGGTTGCCACGTAGTAAGGAATTGATGACATGAATGCCACGTGTACTTTTGTCAATTGTCAGGATGATATGCGCCACATGAATTGCGCTAACTTCGAATTGCGCAAAGATGTATTACGCAGGCACTAGATTGTGCAGGCACTGGATTGTGCTGTATGTACAGCTGTCCTCGAGCGTTGTGCGGCACAATAAACGAACAGTCTCCTCGTTCTTTGTGCTGTCAGTTGTCAGAAAGATTTAATTTTGTCAGATAATGATGACATCGCCACGTCAGCTTGCGCAGTTGAATGTGTGCGCAGTCCGGTGTGCGCAATCGGAATGATGCACAATCTGATATCTGCGTAATTTATTTGAAAGTTGTATTTCTTGATTTTCTGACTTTGTTGATAGGTGCAACTTGATTTTTTAGGACCTACAAGACCCCCTTCAAAGTTTTCGAAAGTTGAATTTATTCAAAGTTTCGAAATACTTTGAATTTCAAAATTTAAAATCAAGTTGCGCATGAGCTGTTTGCGCAATCGGATGAGTCGATTCGACTTTTTCGGCGCAATCTAAGGCAGCCGTTACTCTTTGAAAAACTATAAATAGTTCTCTTCAATATTCATTTCATTCTTTCTTTGCTTTTGTGATTTAAGAGAGAAGTTTTGAGCCTATTCCTCCTTTCTTCTCCATCGAATCTCCATGGCTCCTAAGCGTTCTTCTGCCGCTGCCAAGGACAAGGCCCCCGCCGAGCCTTCGGCTAGGGTTGCACGACGTCCTTCTCGATATGAGACTGCACATCCTGTTTTGCAAGGTAGATGATTCAATCGAAAACTCTTTTTAGAGTTTTTTTGACTTCACTGATCTTCAAAATTCATCTCTTTTTAGAGATGTGATCATATTGCGCCACCCTTTTTAGGGTCTTGGTTGCACGAACTAGTTATTCTTCATTTTTATGAAGAATACTTTCTTGCGCAATCAGTTGAACTGCGCTGGCAAAAGTCAGCGCAATCTGATGCTGGCACAAGCTGATGGATGCGCAATCTGGTGGTTGTGCAATATGATGGTTGCGCAGTCTGATGGTTGCGCAATCTGATGGTTGTGCAATCTGATGGTTACATCCTTGATTTTTTCTTGTGCTGAATTTTTGTTTTCTCTGTTTGATGCAGTTAATACCAGAGAAGATCCAGAGTATGAGAACTTTGTAGGAACTCTTTCAGAATCGGAATTCAAAGAGGACCTGTCCCATGTGCACTTTCTACAGTATGATCTGCCAGCTTTCCGTCAAGCTATCTTGGTAATCCAAGATAATGAAACCCTGTTATGTCTGATGAATGGGCAACCTTTGGAGTCGACAGATGCCATCATTCACAAGAAGCCCCTATTTCTGTTTGGCGAAGCTTTTGAGAAGCGCTCTCAGCCGAGGCCACGGATGGAAGAACGGATTGTCCAACAGAAAGACAAGACAATCTCGATACCAGATGTCTCCCGCTGTCTCCCTTTATCTCGATATGCTCATGCAAGCTATCCGAGGAAAATAGAATGGAATCTCACACCTTTTCAGGATGCCCGTCCAGGAAAGATTTATGTGAAGAAGGGGCCTAACAAAAAAGACATGTTCTACAGTTCTTCGGAACGATACAGTGTCTTGCTCAGAGGTTTAAAGCCCGGTTGTATTCCACCGAAAAATTCTTCTTTGTTATTGCCCGTGAGAGTTCTAATATTCGCGAATGAGTTCTCGAAGGTCGAAGGGAGGTATCCAGATCAAGACCTCAGATTAACTAGACTGGTGAACCCAGACTATAAGAGATGGAGTTGTATAGCAAACTGGCTTTTGACTAAGTTTGAAGACAAACTTCAGCAGATTAACTTGTATCAAGCAGTGCATGCCATTGTTTACGGTTTCGCCCCCAATCTGCATCTATTTTTGGCTCTAGCAAAAAGAAACAACTACAGGACAGGGACTTTTATGACTCCCTACGGAGAGATCGGGTTTGCCCTTCACGAGATGCAGTACATCTCTTACCTGCCGATGGGGGATGCCCCGTATGAGGAATTTTTTCCAACTAATGATGAGTTGGACAAACTTCAAAAAGAGAACGCAGCCATGGTAGAAGTTTTCGAAGAACTGCTGTGTCATTATAAAATTTGCTCCTTGTTTTACAAAAGTGGTACATCCGGTACCTACTATTCATCCAAATGGTTGCCTTATCTGTTACTCAACCATATTGAAGAAAAGAAGACCAAGGAATATGACAACTACTATACCGACTTCTTTAAACCACTGAGCAGCACTGAGGTGGTGAAGTTAATGGAGAGAAGTGGTGACTTGGATGTCAAGATCAAGGACGATCATCAATGTCCTCCTCTAAAGAAAGGAGACATTCTCGAGAGTTATATGAGAGTGGGATATCGATTTATGTCAAAAGAAGCCCAACTGGCAGGTTTTTTGACATATTAGCTCCGCCGATTCGTCGTTCCCGGAGCAAGTGCCGTAGACCGCTTCCGTCGCGGTGTTCTTTTTACTGCCGTTTGATTAGTCTTCGGCTACAAGATGGATCTCTTATCGGCGATGACTTATAGAATGAACGCCAGTCTTCGCCTGTACGTCGAATTGATGCTGAAAGCTAAGGGCGAGAAAGAGTTTCCTCGGCTAGAATTGCCATATACTTATCTGTTCGGGTGGTTGCTTCTACACCATCCTACTTTGATGGACCCCGACATGGGACCAGTCGGTGGCAGCTTTTTGCGGAGATTCTCCTACGGTAAGTGGAAATACACTTCTTTGAGAGATTGCAGATATGCTTTGAACCTTGGCAAAGGATGGAACTTCTATTGCACTCCTCCTCCTGCCGGATATGAACAGATGCCGACCAACATGATTGACTCAAAGATGCAACCTTTGAGCCGTATAGCTTTTGATTGGTTGAAGACAATTCGACCAACCCACTTGGTATATCGGTTTGAAGAAGAATGTTACTTGGAGCCATATCTTCCCAGCCGGTTTGCTCGACAGTTTGGATATGACCAATTCCACGTAGGTAATGCTATCTCATGCCTACAAGGAAAAGGTTTCTTGATAGATGGAGCCCGAGCTTGGGCTTATTACAACGCTCGAGATACGAAAGTAACGTTCTCGATACCGGTGAATAGTAATCATGGCCCTCGTATGCTGTTCACATATTCGGTATTTTATACGTCATCGAACACTTTTGCCGAGAACTTCAATCTTACGGATAGCTTCGCGTCTGCAACGAGATTGAAGAAGGGAGGAGTCATCATGTCACTTCCAGGTAATAATGAGGTGCACGAGCCAGTGGATGCACCCTTAGAAGTTTCGAGGGACGTTATGTTCCCTGAAGAGATTAACGCGCCACTGCGTGTTTCTTTGAAGGTTGCTAAATCTTCGGCCAAGAAGAGAAGGAGAGAGGAGCCTTCCGTCCCAGCTGCGAAGAAGAAACTGATCTTGGATCATTCTTCAGAAAAGATTACTACCAGATCTCAATCTCGGCAGCTGGCCGAGACAATTCAGCAGGAAGAAGCTGCCACACCGACCTCTGTTCAAAAAACAAGTCGAGGCAATAAACGTAGAGAGTCCTGAGAGACCTCTACATAGGAAGAAAAGGTTGGTCCGCAGAAGACAAGTTTTGTCTTCGATCGTGATAGACGCTGCAGCGGGACTCACCATGCCCTCTCCCACTCCTGTTTCTGAGGCTGGACATAAAACTCCTTGTCCAGAACAGAGGGAGGATATTGAGGAGAGAGAAGAGATCGACCGGAGAGATGAGGCCATAGAGCCTAGAGACAATATTGCAGAAACACAGCATGAATCTTTGCAATCTCCATTGCCAACAGCAGCGGAAACTCATCTTCCTGCCATACCGGAAGCAACCCTTACGGAAGAAGATCGTTTGATGATCGAAGCTTTATATGGCTGTGACTTCGGTTATCAAGAAGAAGCTGATCATGCCGCTGATGCTGCTAGTGAAGAGGCTCCCGAGGACAGCGAGAACGAGGAGAGCACCTCATCAGAAGCTGCTGATGAGACACGAAATCCGGAAGAGAATGTTGAAATCCAGACGTCCCCTCAAGACACTCTGACTCCTGAAAAGGAGGCTGAGGTGCCGAGATCTCCGGAGAAGATTGCTGATGAAGAGGTGGATATGGAGGAAACTCCAGTTGCTGCTCCCGAAGGTATTGTAATAAAATTAGCGATCTTCTTTTAATAAATAACTTGATAGCTAACATCGTTACTTTTATCCATACAGAACCCGAATCCTCTTCTGCTCCTCCAACATGCATGGACATAGTACTGGCAACGACAATTGCCAGTAGCAGCCGCCATTTATCTTGTGGCTCTGAAGCAGAAAGTAGCCAGGCCATAGTGTCTGAGGCTACTTCTGCTCAGCTAAAGTCTGTTCCTGCAGATGATAGGCCTGTTGCTGGATCGAACCAAGGTAAGACTGTTTTCACTTTCGATTCTTTTTGACAATAACAAATGACAGGCAGAATGACAGTATTTAATTTTGCAGAAGATCAACCAGGAGGAGCAACCAGCTCCACTTTGGTTCTCTTATTCAAAGAGCCTGCTGTTCAGATACGAGAAATTGAGCGTCCTGCTGCTTCGTCATCAACAGGAGTTGCTGCGACTCCTGGTGCTCTGGCGATTAATCAGCTTGTCATCCAATCATTCTCCAAATGCTTCTTCGAGTCCTTGGGACCTCTGATCAATAGAATGATGGACAAAGAAAACGCTGATTTTTACATGGTTAGAGGTCCGACCTCTTTCTTGGTGAAGGCCATCCGAGAGCAAGGTGATGAGGCTCAGGCCACTTTCCTTGACCATGTATTGAATGAGCTAGAAATCTCCATAAAGAACTATAAAGATCTCAACAAAGGGGAAGTGGAACCTTTAGTGCAGGCAGAGTTTGAAGAAATGGCTCAGGCAGCTGTAATTGAAAGAGTGAATCTCCAGAACCTCTTAGATGCCTATACTACTAAATCTGCTGAATATAATTCCAAGTTGGAATCGGTGATCTCAACTGTTGAGAGAAGAGAGATAAGGATTGCCGAGCTGAGAGTGGAGATTGCTCGTCTCGAAGAGGAACTGGAAAATAAAGTTACAGAGCATCAGACTGCAGTCCAACAAATTGATGCTCTAACTCAGGAAAGAAACGAGTATGTAGCAGCTCATGATGCGGAAATCAGTCGCCGAATGGTAACCATGCCCGTTTTTAATGAAGAATCTGGGATGGAAGAGGCCAGGAGGAGAGTAATGGCATCTCGTGAAGAACGGTTGCAGATTTTGAAACAACAGATTGCTAATCTGATGATGCCTCCGTCTCAGTAGAAAGAACATCTTGTATCTTTTTGTCTTTCTTTATGCTATGTATGTAATATCTTAAATTTTGATCAATAAAAGACATTTTGTTGTGGCTCTATTATTTCTTGCATATCTTATTCAGATATAAAAAATAGCGATAGAAAATATATTCAGAGGTGCAGGACATGATATATTTCTTTGTAGAAAATAATTATATTCATTATATCTGCTCAGAGGTAATGTGGACGTGGCAGAATATAATTTATCGAATATTATTACTTCAAAATAGACAACTTAATCGAAGACGACAAGTTGCTGATATGGACAATGAAAAAGGTGTGAATGAAATAAATGAACGAAATGAATCGTCAGGATGAACGGATGGACCGTCAAATGAATTGAATGAACGGGTGAACCGTCAGATGAATATGAATGAACGGATGAACCGTCTCATGAACGGATGAACCGTCTGATGAACGGATGAACCGTCGGATGATGATAATGAACGGATGAACCGTCAGATGGTGATAATGAACGGATGAACCGTCTGATATTAATGAATGATAATGAACGGATGAACCGTCAGATGATGATAAACGAACGGGCGAACCGTCAGATGAATATGAATGAACGGACGAACCGTCGGATGAATGTGAATGAACGGATGAACCGTCTGATGAACGGATGAACCGTCTGATGAACGGATGAACCGTCTGATGAACGGATGAACCGTCGGATGATGATAATGAATGGATGAACCGTCAGATGGTGATAATGAACGGATGAACCGTTGGATGAATTAACGAACGGGCGAACCGTCAGATGAATGTGTCATTTTGTTATTTTGAGAATCTCTGCCTATAAATAGAACAGAAATCTGGAAGGAATGATCATTTCCACTTTTTAACATAAAGATGTCGTCCGGAGATGCATCCAAGAAGGCTGAAGTCACCCCAAAGGTTGAAGCGGGCACTGAAGAACGTCTTGCCGATCCAATCCAGCCAAAGCAGACGGAAGCAGGCGAAGGTTCGTCCGCACCCAAACCACAGCAGGATATCCTGGATTTTCTGCTTGAACCAGGGAAGACTGAAGAGGAAGAGACCATGAGAATGGCTGCTTGCAAGTTCCTAATGTCTTTGATAAGGACGGCAGTGGTCCGCATCCCAATATTGAGAAGGACGATAGTGACCTTCCTTGATATCATGTAACATCATTTATGATGAAATAAAAATCAAACTTTATTTATGAATTGTCTGATCATATTTACATAAATGTTTGTTACATTTATACATAATATTTTTTGAGGAATTTGCCATTGATAGGCATCATTGCAACTCGACCATCTAACTCTGAAAGTTGATAGGCTCCATTTGAAAAGACTTTGCTGACATCGTAAGGTCCCTCCCACTTCGCATCGAACTTGCCTTTACTCGAGTGAGTCATAGTCATGGGACGGCTTACTATTAGAACAAGTTCTCCTTGCTGAAAGGCTCGAATTTTAACTTTGCGGTTAAAAGTCTTCGATATACGGGCTTGATATAACTCAATATACTGTTGAGCCAATAGCCGCTTTTCATCGAGCGCTTCTAATTCCTGAAGTCGGAGAAGATCGTTGTTTTCTGTAGTGAGTTCATTAGCAATGACAATCCTTAAAGAAGGAATTTGTAGTTCCAGAGGAAGAACTGCTTCACAACCATACACCAAAGAGAAAGGTGTAAAGCCTGTGGGATTGCGGACCGTAGTTCGATAGGCCCAAAGACATTCACCAAGCTTTTCACTCCAGTTTTGTTTGTTAGTAGATACAAACTTCTTAAGGAGCTTGATAATGGTTTTGTTGAAAGCTTTAGCTAAGCCATTAGCTGCAGGATTGTAAGCTGTCGAAGCGATATTGTCAATCCGATGATCATCGCAGAATCTTGTAAATTTCTGGCTGATAAATTGTGGTCCGTTATCATGGATGATTCGTCGAGGTACACCAAATCGATAGATGACATGGTGGTTGACAAAGTTGATGACGCTGCTAGTCTTGACTTCAGCCAAAGGTATAGCTTCAACCCATTTGGAGAAGTAATCGGTTATTGCTAGTATGAACCGATGTCCTCTAAAAGAAGGAGAATTGATGGGACCTATGATGTCCATGCCCCAAGCTTCGAAAGGCTATGAAGCAGTCGTCGGATGCAGAAATTCTGAAGGTTGATGAATGAAATCTGTATGGATTTGACAAGCTTGATATTTTCTTGCATAGTCGATGGCATCAGATACCATAGAGGGCCAGTAGTAACCCATGCATCGGATACGATCCTGTAGCTTAGGACCGGGTTGATGTGCTCCGCAGACACCGTCGTGAGCTTCACGCAGTACTTGCTTTGCTTCATCACCAGCTAGACAGCGCAAGAGTAGACCGTCATAAGTCCGCCGATAAAGAGTCTTGGTAGTCTGATTGTAATAGAATCGGAGAGACCGCCGACGAACACTCGTAGCCTCCTTGGGATCTTCAGGGAGTATGTCATGAACTACGAAGTCGATAAAGGGAGTTCTCCAATCTTCATTGATAACATTGACTTCAGTAAGATTACTGAAATCAATATTACGATTATTTTCGACACAGAATAATTCTCGATTAGAGATGACCACCACTTGTTGTCTTCTGATAGGGATGGCTAGGACTGCTGCAAGATTGGCCAAAGCATCTGCCTCAGTATTGCAAGCTCGGCGTACATATTCAATAAAGACAGCTTTGAATGATGTAGCCAAGTTGATTGCCGTTTCAAAGTAAGGTACTAGATCTTGATGACGAGCTTCATAGGATCCTCTAACTTAATTAACAACCAACTTAGAGTCACCATAGACTTCAAGATACTCGACGTCTAGTTGTTTGGCTAGCTGGAGGCCAATAAGTAGAGCATTGTACTCTGCCACGTTGTTGGAGCAAGGCTCATCTAGAGAGTAAGCTCTTTGGATAACTGACCCGTTTGGAGAAACAAGGACAACTCCAACTCCTGTGACAATGGCACCATTGGGTCCAATCCTGGATGCTCCATCAAAGAATAGACGCCAAGTAGGAAATTCTTCGGAGACTGTGTTAGATTCCAATGTCTCGTCTGGAATTTCATCATAGAGTTTAGATGTTTCTGGCACAGGATGAGCTGCTAAAAAATCTGTCAGGGCATGACCTTTGACAGACTTTTGAGGAACATATACCATGTCATATTGGGCTAGTAGAATAGCCCATGTAGCCAGCCGAAAATTGAGTGTGCTAGGCTTCTTCATGAGTACCCGAAGAGGATTAACTCGGGATATGACATGAATAGTTTGGCCAATGAAGTAATGTCGAGTCTTCTGAACAGCGAACATAAGAGCTAGGCATTCTTTTTCGACCGGACTATAACGGTGTTCAGCACCAATCATAGTACGACTGAGATAATAGATGGCTTGTTCGTGGCCTTTCTTGTTCTTTTGGGCAAGTAAGGCACCCAATGAATGGTCCATAGCATGGACATACATTAAGAACGGTATGCCCGAGATCGGTGGTACCAAGACTGGTGGATTCATGAGATACCACTTTATGTCGTCAAATGCTCGTTGACATTCTTCGGTCCAAACGAAAGAAACACCCTTCTTCATTAGTTGAGTGAATGGTCTGCAGCGTCCAGACAGATTCGAAATAAATCTCCTGATGTACGCAAGTCGACCTTGGAATCCTCGTAGCTCTTTTAGGTTGCATGGAGGACGCATCTCTTGAATGGCTTTGATCTTCTCGGGATCTACGTGTATACCCTTAGAGGTAATGACGAAGCCGAGAAATTTTCCACTAGAGACACCCAAGAATGACTTGGTGGGATTCATTTTGAGTTGATGTTGGTGCATGAGATTGAAGATAGTTCTCAAGTCTTGGATGTGATCTTCCTTCAGACGACTTTTGACAGCAATATCGTCAACGTAGCATTCGACAGTCTTGTGCAGATGATCTCGAAAGATGATACTCATGGCTCGTTGGTACGTTGTACCAGCGTTCTTGAGACTAAACGGTATCATAGTATAACAATAGACTCCACGAGGAGTGCGGAAAGAAGTATGGTTCTCATCTTCAGGATTCATCCGAATCTGATTATATTCGGAGAATCCGTCCATAAAAAATATTTTTTCGAACCCACAAGTGTTGTCAATCATGACGTCCGTGATAGAAAGAGGAAATTCATCTTTTGGACATGCTTTATTAAGATCCCGGAAGTCGATGCAGACTCGAACTTTGCCGGTTTTCTTTAGAACTGGGACAACATTAGCTACCCAATCAGGATGCTGTTCTTCTCTGATAAAGCCACAAGCGATGAGCTTCTTGACTTCATCATCGATTGCGTCCATTATTTCTGGCTTGAAACGTCGTTGTTGTTGTTTGACCAATTTTGCATTCGGCAAGATATTCAGTTTGTGAGTAGCGACTTTAGGATCCAGTCCTGGCATGTCTTCATAACTCTAGACAAAGACATCAATGTATTCTTTAATCAGAAGAATTAATTCTTGTTTGTCTGCCTCTGGGAGATTCTTGCTAATGAATATTGGACGAGGTGACCCGCTCTCTCCTACATCAATTTGAACTAATTGATCTTCGGTAGGAGGTTCCCTTTGTTCGAATCGGGGTTTCCATTGGGTATCCATTCGTTGAGCCCAAGGATCTATTTTAGAACTTTCTTCAATATCCTCGTCATAGCCTTCTGGAAGTTCGACGGGGACCATATTAGAAGATATGGTTAACCGATGAACTTGACCGATACTGGTGTCAGAATCCCACGATCTGGAATCGGAAGAGTTAGAACGCTCCTCGCTATCAGATTCAGAGCCTGCTGGGGATAACATCGGAGGAGAAGCATATCCAAGACCTCTTTTGGTCCTGCTGTAGTACATATCTGACTTTCCTTTTGGAACAGCCGTAGGAGAGGAGTTTTTCTACCCATACCGTAGTTGAGGCCACTCTTGAAGTCGTAACACATCTTTCGGATGATGTCTTTTGATTGCTGACTGTAACGACGGAATTGAAGATGTCCCGTGTCGTTGACTTTGCTATCATCCGTATAACTGAATTGTTGTTCCGGTCTTTTACTAAAATGTATTGGACTTTCGCCTTTCTTGCGAGCAGGAACAATACGATATGAATCCTTTGAGTGTTCACATGAAACTTCTATTTGAAGAGATTGCACAACTCCTATTGTAAATGACTGATAGCTATCTAACATATCCAAATAGCATTTAGTATGATAAATGACATCAGTATATTGGAAAGTAGGTGCTTTTTCATTGATTTGTACATTGGTATTTACAACAGGACCTTTAGCCTTAGCAGGCTTAGTCAAATTGATTACAAGAGGGGGAGAAGAAGAACGTGGAGGAGGATTGGCTTTGTTATGACGGAGGTCGATAACAAGCGGCTCAGAGGAGGTGTGCTCCCTTTGTCCTTATTATGAGTTAAATCAATAACAAGGGGCTCAGAAGAGGTGAGCTGCCTTTTTTTCTTGTTACGACGGAAGTCGATAACAAGCGGCTCAGAGGAGGTGAGCTCCCTTTTGTTCTGATCATCATCAATACATTGTTTCTGAACTGGCAAGTGAATAGCCAGTGGCTTGGAAGATTGAGGACGGGAAACACGCCCTTTAACAGGAATGATGAGGGTGTCATTAGGCACTATTTCTTGCTCTTCTTCGGTGTCCAGAGATAGGACAACCTTCATGAATTCGTCCTTGTACATACGTGCATCATTGCAGTATGCTTCAATGCCTTTAAAAGGATAGAGATCAGCAACCTCCTTTTGCACCTCTTCATTGTCATCAACATATTTAAAACATTGATGGAGAGTCAAAGGGACAATGTTATGCTCGTACAGAAATGGTCTTCCCAGCAAAGCATTGTAGGAACAACCGTGGTTATCAATGATGTAGAAGGTAACCCTTGTACGAAGATTGCCTATTTGGAGTTTTAGGCGAATCTTGCCCAGAGGTTCACTCCTTCCCTGATTGAACCCAAGGATGGTGGTGATGGTACTGGAGAGACTATGCACTGGGATCTTTAGTGCATCCAATATTGTTTTCGGCATAATGCTAAGGGCAGACCCTGGATCTATCAGAATACGATCGACTTTTATCGAGTCGACATATCCTGTATAGTAGAGAGGACGATCGTGTCTGTTGTCTTCCATCAACATGTCATCTTGAGTGAAAGTTATGTTTGGAATTAACTCCAACACACTATGACAATGGAGGCAAGAAACTGGCTCTGCTTTTGGCTTCTTCAGAAGAGCTAAGCAGGTTTCAGCTTGCATGAGAGCTTCGCTCAGAGTTTCCTGAGTCTCTTTAGAGAGGCATAAGAGCTCGAAGATTGACAACCGGGCCGGTGTATTGGCCAATTGAGCCAAGATGTCAAAGTTGTAAGGCTTTTCAAGTCCGGAAGGAGATGACTTCTTCAAAGGTTTGTCGAAGTGGACTTGCTGTTTGCCTTTATCAGCGACTATTGGCTTGGGAGGAATGGGTATCACAACCGGTGAGGAAGCAGTAGGAATATCCTCAGTAGAAGCAGGCTGCACTGGAGCAGGCTCAGAAGAAGAAGAAGCAGGATTCTCTTGAGTTTCGGGGTAATCCTTCAGATAGGCTTTCCCTGATCTGGTGCCTAGCAAGATTTCTTCATCAACTATGGGGTCAAAAGACACCATATTGCAAATCTTTGTCTTGCCCTTGGAGCGACCTTTCTTTTTGGAAGAAGAGGGAAGTTCAAACTCTGAAGCAAGATCCGGATGAATCCACATAATCTCGTCATTGTCAAGAGACAAGGGGACAAGACTTTCACTTTATGGAGGAGGATGATTCTCAATCTCAAGAGTAGCCTTGGGGATAGGAATGACACCATGTTGCACCATCTGCGGAGGAAAGTCACCGAACTGAACTGATACCATGTTTGCGGTAACAGTCTTCTCGTCATGCTCGAGTGGGATGTCCGATGAACCTGTGATAGATACAGTACTTGGGATAATCAGTCTTACCGACTTCATCGGGCTTCTTGGGATCTGGAAGTTGGATTTTATTACTTTTGATTAAGCAATCAAAGATACTAGCAGTGTCATTCTCATCAAAGGAATATTCTACTTTAGGACGAGGTTCTCTCGGTGGAGGTGCTGAAGGAGTAGAAATGGACGTAGGAGGAGCTACGTTAACCGCCAGAGATTTTTTGTTCTTGTTCAAATTAATGTTCAAAGTTTCTTTTGGTTTGCGATTGTTCTGGCGATTGCCACCACCTGATGTTTGATGTTTATCCCGGTCGGGGTTAGACATTTGTACCCCTAGCTGCTTGAATTTGTCGGCACTAACTTTAGCGGCTTTAGCGTTGACAATGAAGGATGGCCAATCTTGGAATTGAGTAGATCCCGTCCACATGCTAATGATGGGCAACAGATTTGTCTTGCAGGTGTCTATGGTGATAGCGGCCGGAGTCCCAGGAGGCATTTTCAAAGCTTCTCGACGGAATCTTTCAATGAAACTCTCAGCAGTTTCATTGTGTCTTTGTTTAATTTTATTGAGGGCTGACATAGTTATGTCGTTGATCGCCTCGTAAAATCGTTCCAAGAAGATTTGCTTTAAGCCAGAGAAGGAGGTGATACAACCATCGGGCAAGCTTCTATACCAATCGTATGCTACGCCAGCTAAACAGTCGACGAATACTCTGGTAAGAAGAGCGTTATTTGGTTGAAGTTGGACAGTCATAACCTCAAAGTGGTTGATGAACTGACTGGGAGATGTACTGCCATCAAACAGCGAGATAGTTGGGATCTTGTACTTCGGAGGAAACGGGACTTCCTTCCATTCAACTGGGTAAGGTTGTATGATCCCCAATCTTTGCAAGTTGTCCTTCTCCTTGAAAGCTTCAAACTGAGTTCGTAGGAGATTCACAGCTTCATTGGCATCTTCTACTGATGTAGAAGGAGCAGGCTGAACCACGGTGTTAAGAGGAGGAACAGCATGATAAGCACTGCCCCCAGCACCTGACTCACTACCAAAATACACTCAATTAGCGACGAATATTTAGCGACGATAAATTTCCGTCGGTGTTAGCGATGGCTTCGTGGCCGCTCAGCGACTGAGTACCGACTACACGCCTTTGCCATTTTTATTTTAATTTTAGGGGGAGAAAAGGTCGCACGTCCGTCGCTAGACTGTCGGAATTATAGCGACGAATCCCCAGTCGTCGCTATGTAGTCGATTATTTGGCAGGAATTATGTAGAGAATTGGTGGGACATATCTTTGACTACGTAGCGACAGATATTCAGTCAGCACGTATCGAACATGGCGACTACATGGCGACGGGTTATCAGCCGTCGCTATTCCGTCGCTATATATACGTACCAAACTTTAAATGAAATGGCGGGGGGAACTTTTCGTATTCCCCCCAAATTCACTCTCTCTCCTCTCTCTCTCTCTCTCTCTCTCTCTCTCTCTCTCTCTCTCTTTCGCCGGTGTCGGCTTCGGTGATCGGCGTCGGTGTCGTCGTCGGCGTCGACGTCCTCTCCTCTCTCTCTCTCGAAGGTAATCCCCTCTTTCTCTCTCTCTCTCTCGATCTCTCTCTCTCTCTCGGGGTCTGGGAGGCGGGCTTGGGGTTGTGGCGTCGGGGGCTGGGCGGCTGGCTTGGGTCGTGAACTGGGCGGTGGGCTTGGGGCGGCGGCGTCGGGGGCTGGGCGGTTGGCTTGGGGCAGGGGCGTCGGGGCTGGGCGGCTGGCTTGGGTCGGGGGCTGGGCGGTGGGCTTGGGGCGGGGGCGTCGGGGCCTGGGCGGTGGGCTTTGGACGGGGGCGTCGGGGTCTGGGAGGCGGGCTTGGGGCTGGGGCGTCGGTAGCTGGGCGGCTGGCTTGGGTCGGGGGCTGGGCGGTGGGCTTGGGGCGGCGACGTCGGGGGCTGAGCGGCTGGCTTGGGGCGGGGTCTGGGCGGTGGGCTTGGGGCGGGGGCGTCGGGGTCTGGAAGGCGGGCTTGGGGTTGGGGCGTCGGGGGCTGGGCGGCTGGCTTGGGGCGGGGTCTGGGCGGTGGGCTTGGGGCGGGGGCATTGGTGTCTGGGAGGCGGGCTTGGGGTTGGGGGCTGGGCGGTGGGCTTGGGGCGTCGGGGACTGGGCGGCTGGCTTGGGTCTGGGGCTGGGCGGTGGGCTTGGGGCGTCGGTGGCTGGGCGGCTGGCTTGGGTCGGGGGCTGGGCGGTGGGCTTGGGGCGGCGGCGTCGGGGGCTAGGCGGCTGGCTTGGGGCGGGGGCGCCGGGGCTATTTGCAACCGACGTACAGCCATAAGCACTCTTCATATATATATACAACCGAACTACTGGACTGGGCGGCAGGCTTGGGGCAACGGGCTTTGGTCGGGGGCGGCGGGTGGCTTTGCTTCTCAAATTCATCTGTGTTTATATATTGGCTAAATAATGTGTTATCCATATTGGGTGTTCCATTAGTTTGGTGGTGTTTGGATTAGTAAATATGAACATGGGGTTTGGATTCATGGTATATATATATATGTTCACTGTCTCAAGGACAGTGCGAGTTCTATCAGTTGCGTGCTTCTGTATAGATGTATATATCTATACATCTAGCTGTGATATACATATGTGTATGTGACAATCTCGGTTAGCAACGGACTAGTTACCGGTTAGCGACGGATATTTCCAGCTCAATTTGCATTAATCTACGTACGACATGGTGATCAGGACATAGTCCCTGCAGCCATTCGACTGGCGAGGCAGAAACTATGTAGCCGTAGATAAAGTTGACTGTCTTCCGACCCTCATCCCTCGGTAATGATGATATGACAACCTATCACTATATCTTATATAGTAGTAGATGATGTCTTAGTATTACATTAAGTGAGTTCATCTTGATTCTGTTATATCCTTCAGATACTAGATACGATAAGAACATATACTACACGATATGTATACAGAATATAGATGATTCACACTAATGTATGCTAGAATGAATTTTGGGTTGTGTTCTGAGCCATCCGTTCTTACACTTAAAACACATAGGAATTAGTAGTGTGAGAGCGCCGGAGAGAGTGAGAGCACCGGAGGGGGGGAGAGAGAGAGTAATTAATGGTACGACATGGTGAAGTAGTACTTTATTTTGGCTCCAGTTCCAGCTCAATTTGTATTAATCTACGGTACGACATGGTGATAAGGGCATAGTCCCTGCAGCCATTCGACTGGCGAGGCAGAAACTATGTAGCCGTAGATAAAGTTGACTGTCTTCCGACCCTCATCCCTCGGCAATGATGATACGACAACCTATCACTATATCTTATATAGTAGTAGATGATGTCTTAGTATTACATTATGTGAGTTCATCTTGATTCTGTTATATTCTTCAGATACTAGATACGATAAGAACATATACTACACCATATGTACAGAACATAGATGATTCACACTAATGTATGCTTGAATGAATCTTGGGTTGTGTTCTGAGCCATCCGTTCTCACACTTGGCAAAAAATTGAATTTTTTATACTTCATCGGCTTTCAAAAATGTACTCAAATTACATGATGGTTCCTTTAGTTAGCTTGCTTATGTTACAATTATATTATTTGTGACTATCGATCTTACCAGATGGCACCCATGACCCGAGGAGCGGTACGTCGTTTGAGGAAAACAGTGAATGCTGAGATGGCTCCTCCTACAGTTAAGGAGGAAGTGGCACCGGTTGCTAGTAAGACTGGGAGTTCTATTCATCCAGCACCGGTAGCTAGTGAGACCGGGAGTTCTCTTCAAGCAGTCCTTGCAAGAGACGACATCTCTCCTCACACCAAAAATCTCGCTTTTTCGAGGTGGTTGCGTGATCGTATCACTGAGCGTTTACGTGAGCAGCGTGGTTCTCATTAGCTATTAGTACTTATTTGTATTGGACTATTTGTATTGAGTTGTTTTTGTATTAGACTATTTGTATTGGACTACATATATGAACTAGACTGTGTCAATCTCTGGATTGTATTGGACTACGACATGGTGATCAGGACATAGTCCCTGCAGCCATTCGACTGGCGAGGCAGAAACTATGTATCCGTAGATAAAGTTGACTGTTCTCCGACCCTCATCCCTCGGCAGTGATGATACGACAACCTATCACTAGAGGATACTCTGAGAGATCCATCTATGTAGGACGTATACTCTGAGAGATCACCTTTATAAGAATGATATCAATAGTGGGATTGAGTGCTGGAGGGGATACTATCAGAGTATACGTCCTACTCAGATGGGTCTCTCACCGTTACTATTTTTTGACAGCAAGGTGGATGTGCTCCGTCAACAGATTCTTGCTTCGAGCCAAAACTTTGCTCCGGAGCTCAAGTGGACATCCTTCGTGTAAAGCTCGAGTGAGAGGTTCCAGACAGCATGGTGGTCTCCTTTGTCAAAGTATCCGTGCTCATCCCACATTGGTTGTGGGACGAGCACGGATACTTTAAAAAAAGAGACCACCATATTGTCAGGAACCTCTCACTCGAGCACTACACGAAGAATGTCCACTTGAGCTCGGGGGCAAAGTTTTGGCGCGGAGCAAGAATCTGTTGACGGAGCACATCCACCATGCTGTCAGAAAAAATAGTAACGGTGAGAGACCCATCTGAGTAGGACGTATACTCTGATAATATCCTCTCAAGCACTCAATCCCACTACTGATATCATTCTTGTAAAGGTGATCTCTCAGAGTATACGTCGTACTCAGATGGATCTCTCAGAGTATCCTCTCCGGTTGGGTTGTGTTCTGAGCCATCCGTCCCAGGGATTTGATTCTGTATTTTGGTTTCTGTATTTTGGCTCCAGCTCCATTTGCATTAATCTACGGTATGACATGGTGATCAGGACATAGTCTCTGCTGCCATTCGACTGGCAAGGCAGAAACTATGTATCCGTAGATAAAGGAGGGAAAAGATAAATCGAATTATAACGACGGATATTAGGTTACTCTTCAGGATAATTGATGTCTATTTTATATTAATTTGGTTTGGTCTATATGATTCTTGGATAATTGGTGTGCATTAAATTCGTATGTGCATATTTGGTCTATGTGATTGTTGGATAATTGGTGTGCATTATATATTGGTTTGGTTTATGCATATTTTTGTGAACAGGGGAAGTGCTGTAATTTATTTTTCAAAAAAATTCTCAGTTACCGACGGACTAGTGACCGGTTAGCGACGGATATTTCCAGCTCCATTTGCATTAGTCTACGGTACGCCATGGTGATCAGGACATAGTCCCTGCAGCCATTCGACTGGCGAGGCAGAAACTATGCAAGTAGCCTTAGATAAAGTTGACTGTCCTTCGACCCTCATCCCTCGGCAATGATGATACGACAACCTATCACTATATCTTATATAGTAGTAGATGATGTCTTAGTATTACATTAGTGAGTTCATCTTGATTCTGCTACGTTCTTTAGATACTAGATACGATAAGAACATATACTACACCATATGTACAAAACATAGATGATTCACACTAATGTATGCTAGAATGAATCTTGGCTTGTGTTCTGAGCCATCCGTTCTGATCAAGCATCTTCCTTCTCCTTTCCTCCACCATGGCTCTGAACAAATCTGCTCCTCCCTCTACTTCTCTTCTTTTTATTTGACTTTCTCAGCCACATATGACATCCAGCTCAAGTGTAGAGTCGGGGGAGAAGAAGTGGACAGGAAGAGGAGGGGGAAGCAGCACAGCCGACGGCATGACCTAGAGGAAGTACAGAGGTTTTCTTCAACAGCCGTAGGAGAACTATAAGGATATATCTTTTCACAACATGTCATCTTGTCAAAGACCCTTCATGTGAATATCATGTTACCGCAGTGTCGGAAGACTAACATGTCATAAGTTTTTAAGCCGTGTGTTTTGACATAATCTTTCCAACTCTTTCCTCCTATGTAGTAATCTTGCATTATTACATAGCAGGAAAGAGTTTTGAGGATTATGTCAAAACACACGGCTTAGAAAATTATGACATGTTAGTCTTCCGACACCGCGGTAACATGATTGTCACATTAAGGGTCTTTGACAAGTTGATATGTTGTAAAAAGATACATCCTTATAGTTCTCCTACGTCTATTGAAGAAAACCTCTGTACTTCCTCCGGGTCATGTCGCCGGCTGTGCTGCTTCTCCCTCCTCTTTCTGCCCACTTCTTCTCTTCCGACTTTACACTTGAGCTGGATGTCATATGTGGCTGAGAGAGTCAAATAAGAAGAAGGGAAGTAGAGGGAGGAGCAGATTTGTTTAGAGCCATGGTGGAGGAGAGGAGAAGGAAGATGCTTGATCAGAACGGATGGCTCAGAACACAAGCCAAGATTCATTCTAGCATACATTAGTGTGAATCATCTATGTTCTGTACATATGGTGTAGTATATGTTCTTATCGTATCTAGTATCTGAAGGATGTAATAGAATCAAGATGAACTCACTAATGTATGCTAGAATGAATCTCGGGTTGTGTTCTGAGCCATTCGTTCCGATACTTGGCAATTAAGCCATTCGACTGGCGAGGCAGAAACTATAAGGCTACTTGCATGTTCTTCTAACTTTAAATTACAAGATTACTATATTAGGTTAAATAAATCACTAACCTCATCACGGTGAGTCTTGGTGTAGCACTCAAATGTGGGGCACCTGTAATCTATGTGAGTTTATCTTGATTCTGTTACATCTTTCAGATACTAGATACGATAAGAACATATACTACAATATATGTACAGAACGTAGATGATTCACACTAATGTATGCTAGAATGAATTTTGGGTTGTATTCTGAGCCATTCGTTCCCATACTTGGCAATTAAGCATGTGAAATAGAACTGATTATGTTTAGTTTGTCTTACGATACAGATTTTCACATCCAAATTGAAATAGATCGTTACTTCGTTGATCGTACATGGATGTACTATAGCGGATCAACCTCCTGGACCGTAGGTACTTATAAGTATTGACCGTATCGGATTAGTATCGATCTATCATTTTGGTATGGGCCGTATCGGTTGGTATTGGTCTTAGCGAATTGGTATCGTCCTATCCGATATGTATCGGCCGTATAGCTAGGATTCATATTGGCCTTATCGATTTGGTATCGGTCATATCCGATAGGTATCGGCCGTGTTGGATTATTATATACCATTTCGGATTAGTATCGTGGAAGGTTTAGTAACAACTATACTTGGATTTCTCTCTTCTAGAGCTAGATTACCATTGCAAGAGAGTCACGAGAGCGTAGATGGCCAGTTACAGAACATACATACTTCCTTTTCAATCTCGCTTTTCCTGATGGAAAAGGAAGTATGTATGTTACTGTAACTGGCCAATCACGATCTGGTGATTCTCTTGCAATGGTATTCTAGCTCGAGAAGAGAGAAATCCAAGTACAGTTGTTACTAAACCTTCCACGATACTAATCCGAAATAGTCTATACTAATCCAACACGGCCGATACCTATCGGATATGACCGATACCAAATCGATAAGGCCAATATGAATCCTAGCTATTCGGCCGATACATGTACATATCGGATATAGGACGATACCAATTTGTTAAGGCCAATACCAATATGATACGTCCTATACCAAACCGATAGACCGATACTAATCCGATACACTAGATACTAAGTACATCTGGCCTATACCAGCGGATCCATAAATTACTGTACGATAGGCCCAACGACTCCAGTTATATCCGGTTATTGGTGAGTACATGATTACATAGTAATTCTGTTAGTCTTGTGATACAGATTTTTACTCTCTCATGCTACCAACGTCACAACTTTTCCAGTGCTGTTCCCTCTAATGATGATGAACCCAAAAAACCAACGTCACAACTTTTATAACTTGAGTAAATTTCTTTACCCTATATGAAAATTTCTGTTGTCAGAAAGATGGCGCCTAGGACTCGTCGAGGTGGTGCTGCTAGTGGTCGAGGAAAGAAACCCTTGGAGGTCGACACGGAGAAAGTCTCCGTCGTCAAACAAGAGCCGATGACTATTAAGGAGAAGGTGTTACCAAAGATCGAGGTCAAGGAAGAACCGGTGACCATCAGGGAAGAGATTGCTTCCAAGCTTGAAGCTAAGGAGGAGCCACCGTCGGAGAGTAGTAGCATCGGGACCGACCCTCCTGTCCCTACAGAAGACCTCAACCAGATTGAGCCTTCATATGCAAATTTGCTGATAGAATGGTACATGCCTCAACACAACTATCATCCCTGGCTGTGAGGATTCATCGTCTGACTTGT
Source organism: Iris pallida (assembly GCA_029216955.1). Lineage (NCBI taxonomy): Eukaryota > Viridiplantae > Streptophyta > Magnoliopsida > Asparagales > Iridaceae > Iris > Iris pallida. Next base: position 16,430,923 of record JANAVB010038613.1, read on the forward strand.
GGTCTTTGTTGAGGCCAAAGTCGATTTTCCTATGTGTTTTGGAATATTTGTGAAAATTTTGGAATATTTGTGCTATGATCGGATTATAACGATGGATATTAGGTTACTGTAACTGGCCACCTTTACAACCTATGTGTTTTGGAATATTTGTGAAAATTTTGGAATATTTGTGCTATGATCGGATTATAACGATGGATATTAGGTTACTGTAACTGGCCAACTCTTTCCTATGTGTTTTGGAATATTTGTGAAAATTTTGGAATATTTGTGCTATGATCGGATTATAACGATGGATATTAGGTTACTCTTCCGGATAATTGATGTCTATTTTATATTAATTTGGTTTGGTCTATATGATTCCTGGATAATTGGTGTGCATTAAATTTGTATGTGCATATTTGGTCTATGTGATTCTTGGATAATTGGTGTGCATAATATATTTGATCTATGTGATTATTGGATAATTGGTGTGCATTATATATTGGTTTGGTTTATGCAAATTTTTGCGAAAAGTGAAAGCGCTGTAATTTTTTTTTCAAAATATTCTCAGTTAGCGACGGACTTGTGACCGTTTTGCGACGGCTACTACCAGTTTCCGACTACTTTTTGACGGCTATTCCGTCGCTAACTGGAGATTTAAAAATGTTTCCAGGTAGCGACGGATTGTCGACGGATTATCCGTCGGTATGGTACATTGTTCGACGGAATAGCGACTACCTATCCGTCGTCCTTCTTCTGGAAATACCAAGAATTTCCAGAACAAGATCGACGGTTAATCCGTCCGTATTCCGTCGATATATATCGACGGAATAGCGACGACTTATCCGTCGCCATGTTGCTGGAAATGACATGAATTTCCAGAAGCTGATCGACGGATTTTCCGTCAGAAAACCGTCGCTAATTCGTCCTTTGTTATCGAAGGCGTCGACGGCTTAGCGACGGAACGATACGCTGTGATACGCTATTACGACGGGTTACTGACGGAATTTTACGTCACTATTGTCTACACAGTTCAGTACTTAAAATTTGAAATAGACGAGAGTCCGTCGGAAATGCGTTGCTAAAGTTTTGTATTGTGAAGTCAAAAAGCGGTCGTTATTCCGTCGCTTCACGACTACGTAGCGACGGACCGTTATTAGCGACGAGCTGATTGCCGACGAATTTTTTTGGCCAAAATCCGTCGGTTATCGGTCGCTAATCGTAATTACCGTCGGATTGGCGACGGATAGGGCCGTCGCTAAATCGATAAATTTTGGTAGTGACTGACTGGGTGTTGGTTGGACTTGTACAGGAGGTATTTGAGTAGGTGCTACCCCCAATCCAGCATTGATAAGCACCGACGATACTATAATTTCAGGATTTGCAGGCAATACGGTCGGTGGTACTGTATGCTGGGCCACAATGATGGAATGCATACTCGCGACCATCTTAGCCATGGTCTTCAACTTATCTTCTAGTGCAGGTATTCTTTGTTCTTGACTATCTGAACTGGAAGCATCGGGATCTTCATTGACAACATAAGCTGTCACTTCTCTGGGTACAGAGGAGGACACTGTTTGTTCTGAGCTTTCGCTGTATGCATCGTAGTCGGACAAAGAATCATCTCCTGATTGAGAAGGAAGAAAACGACCAGAAGGATCTTGAAGATTCCTTTGACCGATTGTGTCTCGACTTCGGGAACAGGTATGTTGGAATACTCCTTCAGAGGATTCTTGGAGTAGATCCAAATACCGCTGGCTTGGCTTGCGAGGTTTTCCGTGCTTAGAGCACTTCCTACCCCCAGTGTCTCTGGAAGTCATGTTGACAGAGGCGTACAAAACCTCATCTTCATCTTCAGACATAGGTTCAGAGTTAGGAAAGTTCAGACGATCGAAGACAGATCGTCTTGTTGTTTGACAACAACACTTGATGACAACTTTGTGGTTACAGTGATGTCCAAGTGATTGCACTGGGGATGTTGGGATGTTGTCCCGTTTTTGCTTGAGGTATTCTTGGAGATCAGGAACAGCAACAGGACGAGGAAAAGTTCGAAGGATATGTTCTTTGATAACATTCGGAACATGGTTCCGGTTCTTCAAATGTTTTGTCCCTTGAGTGTACAGGGAAGTACTCATTTCATTGGCATAGGTGTCCGGATTCTTGATCCTGGAAGTCTGCTTTTGATGATGTTTGGTCTTCGGCATTGGCTGTTTACGTTTTACCGAAGTTGGCATGTTGAGATAAGTTCTTAGATCTGCAAACTCACCCACAGGGGTTTCTGTTTGAGACACCAGCAATTTTCCCTGTCTTGAACGGGAGATTTTGAGGGTTGGGAGATCTTGGAACTCTGCTACTGGAGTAGGCAGAATACCTCTTTGATCAGTACAAGTTCCTTTAACATGGAGAGAAGAATCCTTGTTTGAAAGAATTTTTGTACTGACTGATGCCGAAGCACGTTCAGTGGGATCTTCTATGGTAAAGACCGAAGAAGACTGAGAAAAGACCAAAGGGCCTTTTTCTTTATTTTGTAAAGAAGGGTGAGCTAAAGAGCGTTTCCCTCTGTTGTCTTCCAAGTCAAGGGACGAGGAAGTTTGAGAAAAGACCAAAGGGTCCTTTCCTTTGTTCTGGAGAGGAGGAGGAATAGCCAAAAGACTACCCCCAGTGGATTGCGCAGGAGCAGCAGGGTGTTTGAGAGGAGCAGCACTCTTTTCCTTGTTGTGAGAAGAAGAGAGATTAGCCAAAGGGCTGTCTCTCTTGGATTACGCAGACATAGTTTGCGCATGGGTGGATGGCGCACTGACAGGTTGCGCAGGAGAGTCTTTGGCAGATAACTTTCTGGTTCTGGCCACAGACACTGTGGTTTGCGCATCAGGAGTTCTGGCCACAGAGTGTTTGGGGTGCACTCTAGTTGCTGGATTGTTGGTTTGTGCAGGAAGATGGACAGCCAACTGCGCCAGAGGCAGAGGAGCTTTGCACCTTGATAAGGCAGCATATGAAGTCTCTTGTGCACTGGCAACAGCAGATTGTGCAGCATTCTTGACAGAGACAGATTGTGCAACGGTCTTAGTGACAGCAACTGTAGACCATGCAGCAGATTGCGCAGCAGGCTTCTTGGTAGACTGTGCAGCAGTCTTGCTGACAGAGTTGATGGACTGCGCAGCAGTCTTGGAGACCCACACTGGGCGCACTTTGCTCGTGGAAGAAGTGGTTGCAGTGCGATGAGTAGTTTTGGAATTGATCATGGCTTCATAGGCTGTCTGGTTGACCTTCACAACCAGCGTCTTCTGCGCCTTCCCGATAGACGCTACGTCACATTGAGTTGTCACTTCCTCGTCGGAGGAGAAAGTCGCCGCCAGCAGAGTCGCCATTTTGTTTGCAAAAACAAAAGTATGAAACTTTATTGATACAAACTTTGTAAAGATTACGAGAATTCTGGAAAAGTACAACTGTAGGAATCCAATCTAGAAGACGATTGCTTTATCCCTTGGACGATGTGAACTTTGAAGACGGTAGCCTCTGAAGTTAAAGTTGAAGGCAAAAGCCTCGGAAGTTGAAGGCAAAAGCCTCGGAAGAATGCAGCAGCACTTGGGCAAGAACTCCTGAACTCTTTGGTATTTCTGAACTTTATGTCTGATCTCTCTATATGATCCCTGAATGAAGACTTGAAACTCTATTTATAGAGTTCTTGAAATAACTAATTTTTAGTTATTCTGGATTGCGCAAGTTGGATTGTGCAGGAACTGGATTGCGCAGCATCGGACTGCGCAGGCAGTTGTCTGGTCGTGGGCCAACTGTCTTGGACACATGGCATCATTTGATTGAAATGCGCATGATCGTGCATAGACGGTTGCCACGTAGAGAGGAATTGATGGCATGAATGCCACGTGTACTTTTGTCAATTGTCATGATGAAGTGCGCCACATGAATTGCGCTGACTTCGGATTGCGCAGAGATGTATTGCGCAGGCACTGGATTACGCTGCATGTACAGCTGTCCTCGAGCGTTGTGCGGTACAATAAACGAACAGTCTCCTCGTTCTTTGTGCTGTCAGTTGTCAGAAAGATTTGATTTTGTCAGATAATGATGACATCGCCACGTCAGCCTGTGCAGTTGAAAGTGTGCGCAGTCCGGTGTGCGCAATCAAAATGATGCACAATCTGATGTCTGCGCAGTTCATTTGAAAGTTGTATTTCTTGATTTTCTGACTTTGTTGATAGGTGCAACTTGATTTTTTAGGACCTACACCTAGTAGATTTTTTTTTGAACTAATAGCATAAAACTTTATGGTAGGATTACAAAGACACACTATCCGAATGCCTTCAAGCCCATTTTACAAGCTGTATCATCGACCAACTGGCGCTTGAGGCCCTTTATGAACGGATCTGCCAGGTTCTCCTGACTCCGAACATCAATCACTGTAATTACACCTCTTTTGATAAGATCGTGTACTGCCCTGTGCTTCAACCACACAATCCTCTTCTTTCCGTTGAAGAGGTCATTTGATACCACCACCGCAGTCGCCTGGTTGTCACAGTATATCGGTATCGCCGATATCTGAGCCCCAACCACTGGAAGATCATACATGAGCTCCCGAAGCCATTCTGTTTCATCTGCTGTAGTTTCAAGTGTATAGAATTCAGATTCCATGGAGGAACGAGAGACTATAGTCTGCTTCTTTGACTTCCACGATATAGCAGCTCCACCCAAGAAAAAGATATATCCTTCTGTGGATCTCTCACTTTCCACCTCTGAACACCAGCTAGCATTACTGAAGCCTTTCACTACTGTCGGATACCCGTTGCAGTGCAGTGCATATGTCTGAGTCTTCTTGAGATATCTCATCACCCGCTTCATAGCTTTCCAGTGCTCAATCCCTGGGTTGCTTGTGAACCGACTCAGCATTCCCATGACGAAAGCTATGTCAGGCCTTGTGGCAGTGGTTGCGTACATCAAACTTCCGATAATGCTAGAATACTCCATCTGCCTGACGCTTTCCCTCGAGTTTGGCTTCAGCTTCTGATCACCCATGTATGACGTATCGATCCCTGAAAGATCCTTATACCCATAGCGTGTGAGCATCTTCTCAATGTAGTGAGATTGTGACAGCGCTACTCCAGTGTCTGTCTGGATGATCTTTATGCCCAAGATGACATCTGCATCCCCCAAGTCCTTTATACTGAACTTGGTTGAGAGGAACTTCTTTGTCTCCGTGACACAGCTTATATCCTTCCTAGGATTAGTATGTCGTCCACGTACAGACAAACGATGACTCCTCTTCCATCAGCGAACTTTGTGTAAACACATTTGTCCGTCTCGCTGACTCTGTAGCCGTTTTCCCTAATAACTTTGTCAAACTTCTCCTGCCACATCTTGGGAGCTTGCTTCAAACCATACAATGATTTCACCAACTTGCAGACTTTGTCTTCAAGACCTTTGACGACAAATCCATCTAGCTGTTGTATGTAAATCTCTTCGGTCAGCTCCCCATTCAGGAATGTTGTCTTTACATCCATCTGATGTATCACCAACTTATGTATAGCTGCTAGAGCGATTAACATTCTGATGGTGGTCATCCGAGCTACTGGAGCGTACGTGTCAAAGTAGTCTATCCCCTGTTTCTGAGAAAAACCCTTGGCTACCAGCCTGGCCTTGAACTTGTCAATAGTTCCATCTGCCTTCATCTACTTCTTGAAGATCCATTTACATCCGATGGGCTTTTCTCCTTCAGGTAGATCTACCAACACCCATGTGTTATTGGAGGTGATAGAGTCAAACTCATCATTCACTGCCTCCTTTCAGAAGATAGCATCCCTGGTCTTCATCGCCTCATCGTAGGTAAGCGGATCTGCTTCCACATGATAGGTGTCAAAGTCATCTCCGAAGTCTTTAAGTCTCCTCGCTCGCTTTGTTGACGGCTCTACGAGTTCTGGTACAAGTGTTGTTTCATCAACAACAGCTTCTTCTTGGACTACTGGACCATATGAGATTTCAGTCTTATTTGTACCTACATTATTTTCCGGAATATCCGAAAGAACAATGTTTTTGCCTTTTGCAAACTTGTCTTCAAAGTATTCAGCATCGCAAGATTCGATGATATGATTTGACTCAATATCAAGAAATCTCCGAGCATCACTCTTTCTCGGCATACCCCAAGAAGATCGCCTTCATAGTCCTTGTCCCCAGCTTCTGAATCTTCAGATCTGGGAGCTTCACATACGCCAAACACCCCCACACTCGAATGACATTCAAGTTTGGTCTGACTTTGAACCAGAGTTCATGAGGAGTTACGTCCGAAGTTGCAAATGGCACTCTATTCAGAATGAAAGTGGCCGTTAATGCAGCTTCTTTCCAGTAGCATTTTGGAAGACCTGCAGTAAGCAGCATTGAATTCATCATTTCTGTTAATGTTCGGTTCTTCCTCTCTGCTACTCCGTTAGATTGAGGAGAATATGGAGCAGTAGTCTCGCATATGATTCCATGTTCTTTGCAGAACGATGCGAAGTCATGAGACCTGTACTCCCCTCCTCGATCACTTCTCAACCTCTTGAGTTGTTGTCCAGTCTGCCGTTCAGCTTCGGCCCTGAACTCTCTGAACTTCTCGAAAGCTTCGTCTTTAGTCTTGAGCAAGTAGACGAACGCGTATTTTGAGAATTCGTCGATGAAGGTTATGAAATACTTCATCCCGGCCTTCGTGGAGCAATGTTTGAAGTCACAGATATCGGAGTGTACCAACTCCAGAAGATCTGTGCTTTGATTGACCGATGAAAGGGTTTCTTGTGATCTTCGTCTGAGCACACACTTCACACTTCTCTACCTTACCCCCACATTTGGAGATAAGTCCTAGACCAGATATTTTGTTAATTTTTTTACAATGAACATGTCCTAGTCTATTATGCCACAACTCAAGAGAATAATCAGAAAATGCAACTGCATTAATGTCATTAAACTGGTTGACAAGCTGAATTTTAAACATTCCTTCGGTTTGATAAGCCTTTCCGAAGTATGTTCCCTTCTTGGACATCACCATCTGACCAGCATTGATGTCCATCCTCAAGCCTGCGTTGCAGAACAGGCTCCCAGAGATCAGGTTCTTGACAATCACCGGAACATGCTTCACACCTTGAAGCGTCAGAGTGTTCCCAGAAGTGAGTTTTAGCTCCACAGTCCCGATCCCCAGAACTTCAGCTTGGGCCTGGTTTGCCATGACAACCTTCTCAGATATTGGCTGGTACGTGACGAACCATTCTTTGCCAGAACAGACATGGCAAGTCGCACCAGTGTCTATCCACCAGTCAGAGTCAACCCCCACAGTTGTGACCTGTACGATCATAGCAACAATGTTAGAAACTAATAAAACCTTACTAGGCTCACCTTTCTCTGATTGTTTAGGCTTGGATCTGCATTCACTCTTGTAGTGGCCTTTCTTGCCACAATTGAAACAAGTCACGTGGGACTTGGACTTCTGTTGCTTGAATGAAGGACCCTTCACTTTTAGATTAGTGAAGTCCTTCTTCTTGTGATGAGAAGCCGCCTGCTTTTCCTTGGGATCTCTCGTCTGCACTAGATTGGCCTTAGCCAACTGTTTGGACAGAGTGTCCATCTTCTGTTGGGAATGCATCTCATCCTCAACATGGATCTCTTGAAGTAGATCTCCCAAGCTAATGTCTAACTTCTTTCTGAGCATCCTTGCATAGATGGTACTCCATCAAGCAGAAAGTTTTGAGACGATCCCTCCAACGACAAACTTGTCGGAAAGGGGCATCTCTTCGTCTTCCAGTTTCTGACGCAGCTTCAGAAATTCCTTCACCTGTGGCAACATGGACTTCTCGTCCTCAAAGAGCAATTTGTGATATTTTTCAACCACAAACATCTTGCTCATGTTCCTGTCTTCTTCATACAGTTTTTTTACAGACTCCCATATGTCTCTGGCAAATTCCTTCTTAGAGTAGGATTTTGCCAGGGAATCTTCCATAGCATTCAAGATGAGAAGCCTGCAGATGCTATTTTTTCTTCTCCATTTGGCCTGGAGTTTGGTAGCCGCATTGATTGCGGCAGTAGACCCAGTGTCTGGAACAGAAGGTTCTTCCTCCAACAGTACATGATCAACGTCTTTGAGTTGAAGAGTTAGATAAACCTTCCTCTTTCAGACTTGATAATGCTCTCCATCGAACTTTTCCAACTTGCAGTAGTCCGATTGTACGAGCGAAGCATTAATGTTTTCCATTTACAAGGATCTTGCTTTGAGATTGTTATTCCCAGGGCTTGATCAAAGATGGAAAAACTGATACAATCGAGATCTGAGAGTCACACAAAAACTTTACAGTGATCAAACTCAAGATCTACGATGATACAATAGCCAGATTACAATATGAAGGAGGAAAATAGAGAAGAGAAGATCTCTCGTTCTTCCTTGCAAACGTGTTGCAATTGGGACAGAACGAGTTACAATAATCTAGAGAAAGATGAGATGAAGAAAGGTTGCTGGGGTGTCAAAACACCTTTGCTTAAAGTAAGATTCGTCCCACACGAATTCTTTCAGGAACCAGCAAGTTGAAGAACTTGTGGAACGCTCGAAGTCACCTCTGTTCTGACTCCTCGGATGGACTTGCAATGGGGGCAGCAGCTCCCTTTCTTTCTCTCTCTTTTCTGACTTATAAAATTCGTAGTACTTCACAAAGGAGGCCAGAAGAGAGTATTTATAGAGAGAGGGTGGAAACCCTAGCCGCCTCTTCAGTTATGGAAAGATTGAATCAAATTCCACAAAGATAGCAACGAAATTAATTCAAATCCCACAAAGATAGCAACGAAATAAATTCAAATCCCACAAAAAGTGGATCTGAATTAATCGCATTGAATCAGTCTTTCCATAACTGACTTGTCATGCTTGTTTTTACTACATATATGGATCGAAATTCGATCCGGACCTGAGAGTACTCGCTGTTACGATAAGCATGGACAATCCTATTAGGATTGTCATATAAGAAGATAATTAGGAGACTTATATCTATTTTGCAGAGTTTTGAAATCCAACTTGGTAAACTAGTAAGTACTTTAGGGTTATCCATCGGGGTCTGTATATAGTCACTTTTGTCAAGGTACACACCCTATTTCTACCCTAAAACTCAGTAGAAATCTCCTTCGTTCTCAATATACCTTGAGCGGAAGACACCGGGAGATTATCATGCATCTCTCACATTTGTTTATCTATGCAGGTAAAGGAGAAAACATGATTAGAGAAGAATAAATCCATTGTCCAAATCCACATTAACCCTAGATTCCTGGTGGTGGAAAAAAATCATCCTCACGACCATAAGGTTAAGCGCATTGTCATGCTTTCCTCCACTTTATGTATTACAATTCTTCTCATACTTGATACGTCTCTACTACATGCAACCGGTAGAATCTCTCGCTCCTTCGTGAAACGAGGCAACTAAGAAAGATAAGAACTCTTCAACAAGATGTTCTGATAAAGGCGTACTTGGTCTTTGGGGATCACTTCCTCTATTTACATGGACAGAGAATGATAAATTACTTAGGTAGAGGCATATTCGGCCCTTGGAGATTACCCTTTGCATTCTACATGGGTTCAAGATGCATTGATAAAGGCAACCCTTGACTTTGGGGATCACTTACTCCAATCTACAAGGATCTGCGCTAGAATGGTAAACTAATCATGAATGGTAGAGGCGCTTTCAATCCTTGGGGATCGCTCCATTTATTCTTCATGGATCCAAAATGCTCTTGTAAATGCACCCTCAGTCCTTGGGATCACTTCATTCTACATGGACCTAGAATTATAAAGTTGAACTTGGTAGAGGTGTATTAGGCCCTCGGAGATCACTTCCTCTATTCTACATGGGTTCAAGATGTCCTAACAAGTGCGCTCTCTGTCATTGGGGATCACTTCCTCTATTGAGCTAAACTTTGATACAGTAAACTTTGATACAACTTTTGTATGATAGATGGTCTTCTTATATATATTTGTTTACACGATTTACAAAGAAAGAGGAGGGGTCCACCTGTCATACAGAGGCTGTATCAAAACTTTGATACAGTCTACTGTATCAAAGTTTTGCACTCCTCTATTCTACTTAAAACCAAAATGATAAACTTACCTTGGTAGTGATGTCCTCTGTCTTCATGTGACTATATACAATTTTCATATCTTTACTACTGGCATTCACAAATTTGAAAAATGAATTTTGGAATTTATGTAGCACCCAATTGTCACTAATAATCAAGTCTGTTGGGTCAAGTTTCACTTAAGTCAAAAATGGTGTTGTTGTCATGATTTTTAAATATAGACTATAACCATTAGGGATAAGCATTCGATTTATTTGGTTTTAACCGAATCGAAATAGTTAAAATCGAATAAACTAAAATTCTAAAAAAATTCTTTAAGCTGGATTTGCAATCGACAGATAAAGAAGATTAAGAGAGGAAGTGTGTGAACAAGAGCAAACAACAAAGAAACCAGATCACCAGAATAAATAATAAACAAAAATCAAAGAATAAAAAAAGTTGAGAGACTCACAAGTCACAAATCAATCTATTTCAAGTGAAGATGGGATTAGAAAGGACGATTACTTCTTAATCTGTCATCCATGTGGGGCCTCAAACCAGAATGCTCCCTTTACTGTTCTCAGTTGAAGCTTATTACTTATTAGTCTGTCATCAGGAATCTGTCCATCATCTTGAAAAGAATTGAATGTGACAATGACTTGGGATGATGATGTTTGTTAGATGCATGTCTTTGTCTAACAATTCCACTCTGGTATAATATATAAAACCTTCCACCTTCACCTTTGTTGCAGGTGTATGTATGTATTCCCATAAATTTAGACAGTTGTCCTTGATGGAAAGCACGTTCGAATACAAGTAAAACCTTGCTTGATTGATAAATAGGTCTAAGAAACAAACAAACAAAGAAAGAAAGAAAAGTGCATGCACTTCTTTCTTTTCTTGTTGCTTCTGTGCGCAGGGGTGAGATTCTCCGTAGAAAGAAAAGTGCGTGCATTCACTTCTTTTATTTGTCTTTTTTCTGTGGACACACGGATTGTGAGATGCTATGTGAGATGCACCTCCCCCCTCCCCACCCCACCCCACCAAAAGACTGGTCATGGCATTAAAGAAGGAAAAACAGGACAAGTCAAAACTGATTCTGTCCATGCTCAAGTGGACCCACCAGGGCTCAGACCAAGTCAAAGTATTTGACAAGGTTGAGTTGTGGAGCCTGTGCATATTGATATTGCATGATGAACAGCTCATCCAACTATCCATATCTTACATATAAACTAGGAGACTGTTTGGATAGATGTAATTTTTTGAAAGTGTAAAAATAATACTTGCAGCAAGTTGAGTTTTCGTGGACTTACAGCAAGTGACACTTTCCAAAATGTGTTTGGGTTGAGTACTTTTTGTCTGGTAAAAGTGGAAGAAAAATGAGTTTGTTGTTTGGATAGTTATGTAAATTGAAAGTAAAATTTTTTTTTGGAGATATGGTAAACCTAGGTATGATTACCCCCAATAATTAAATTAGTTATCATAATTAAACAAAAATAAATAAATAAATTAAACTAAATAAATTAATTAGCTACCATATTAGCTGCTAATTATATGCCATAATTAGCTAATTTCTCCACTAATTATTATTATAAAACAATTATATTACTAATTTAACACCTACCAACCACACCATTCGCAGCAATCAACATAAACCCTTGTTTTTCTTTGTTTTGAAAATAGGAATAGCAGGAGCAATCAACAATTATATTCCATTGTTATTGTTGTGCTTTGCTTTGCTTTGGGTGAGATTAGATCCAGCTCCGACTCCTGCAGCCTCGGAGACCACCACAGCTCCGCCGTCGTTCAGATCATCTGCATCGTCCCCGCCGCCAGCCTCTCCCCCGACGACGGCTTCTACCTCCAGCTCTCCAACACCCTCAACTCCACCTACGTCCTCCCTCCCCCAAACTTTCCTGCCGACTCCTTCCGCCTCGACCACCTCCTCCACCTGACCGCCTCCACCCCTCCCACCCCATCCCCACCGCCCTCTTCCTCAAGCCCGTCCTTGCCCCCCACCGATCCCCTCCTCCCATCCTCGGCAGCCCCTCCCCCCTCCTCGTCCTCTGCTCCACCTCCGATCCCAGCCAGTAGGAAGAGGAAGAAGGAGAGGGAGAGGGGTTCGCATCAACAATAGTTTGGGGATGACAGCTACCACTCCCCCACCACTTTCCTCCCACTTTCCTTTTTTTTTTATGCAAGTGGAAGGGATCGAAAAGGGGGGGGGGACAGCAAGTGGAAGCTGTCAGAAAGCTACCACTCCCGGTTGCAGTTGCAGGGCAACCAAACACAGAAACTGGGACAACTTTCACAGAAAGTGGCAATTGTAGAGCACTTTCACTCCACCCCCTCCTATCCAAACAGCCTGTCACCCCCATTTCCTGTATTACGTATTTATGCTCGTATTTGATTTTTGGCACGTATTTTATTTTCTCGACTTGCGGATTTTGGTTTCTCGTAAATGGGTTTTGGACCATGACTTGGTTTTATTTTGTGGAGTTTATTTGGTTTGGTTTGGTTCATCATGAGTGGAACACCTTAGCCTACACTCTACCCTCAACACAACACACCCACCCTCATTATATCTCCACCAAAATTTCTCTCTCCTCTTTACTCTCCATTAATTTTCTTCTTCTTCCTTCTTCCACACAACTCCCCAACCCATTAGGCAAGTGCACCTTGCCATCAAATAAGCACCACTTTTTATTTGTCCATTAGCTAGATTAGGCCATGGAGAACAACTTTAGAACTTGACATTTTGTGATTTGGAGCTTCCATTTTTCTAGATCTAGGCTTTAACCATTTTCGAAAATCCTTGGTTTTGATCTATTAAACTTCGATTTTGTATGTTTTGATGCTTCCATGTGGAAGAGAATTCGATTTTACTCAAGTTAGAACTTTGAAAATCTAGATTTGGTTTTGATTTGATCAAGTTATGAAGAATTGAAGTTTTGAAGTCCTTGGAGTTCTTCTCGGGTTGGAGAAGCAGCCCTCTCGGCCTGCGCTCTTTAGCGCAAGGCCGATTGTGCAGCTCACCCTTTGGTGAACTGCACACCTTCCTCATCGGCCAGCGCCTTCATTGCGCATAGCCGATTACGCCCGGCCTCTTGGGCTGGACCGCGCACCAACCCCTGCGCAGTTGGCCCCTGCGCAAGCCAGCCATGCGCAATCCACCTATGCGCAATCCATCTCTGCGCAACCAACTCCTGCGCAGTTCACTCCTGCGCAGTTCACTCCTGCGCAGTCTACCTTCTGCGCAATCCATCCATGCGCCATCTGCCCCTGCGCACTTGGCACCCTGCACAACTGACACCCTACACAATCCAACCCCTGATCCCTTGCGCAAACCATTGGCTCTTGGAGTTTTGGTTTTATTTCTTTAAGCTTGGCTCTTCTATAGTCCTATATATATATTGGTATTTTATTAGGTATTTTACGTCCATTTTATATCCTTACGCCTTTTGTCATGAACTTGATTTTACTTAATATGTTTGGAATGACTATTGTACACGGCATGGTATGACAAGGAACTAGTATAACTTGACAGTGACCCGTAGTGGTGCACTCCTGACATGACCAACTTGACTTGATAGTGGCCCGTGGCGGCGCACTCTTGACTTGACTTGTAACTTGTAACTTGACTTGACTTGCCTTGACACCATGGGTGTTCCTGCTTGCTTGCTTGTACAATCCACTTGTCTTGCCTTGCATCATGTCTAGGACGTGACTTCCTGGGTACCACGGCCAGGGACTCACGCTAAATTGGATTAGGCTAATGATTAGATCAAACTAGAACATGGAGAATCCCCAGTCACAGGCAATCTTGTTATCTGGGCGCTTTAATGGACTTGTAGCTTGCCGACGAGTAGAGCACATTTCCAGCACACTGTCATGTGTTGCACCCTCTAAGTCACCTAAGGGTACATTTGTCTCCCGGGCAATATACCCACCTATAACTCTCAACCCGCGGAAGGATAACTGGATAGTCTGCAGGGCTTGGGACTGGAAATTCTCACTTGCATCTTGTTAGTAATTAGGCTTGTGATAACCTTAGTTAGTTAAAGTAGTAAGCCGTAGTACTTGCTTGGCCGATTGTGAATGAATGGTGTCCAGCCTTGTCTAAGTCTTGTCTAGCTCCAGTACCTGCTATCTCCTGAGCATGTTTGTTTTATTTACCTTAACGATAAATGAGTAGAGACAGTGAGCTATTCAGGCGAAGGGTTACAATCTCGGTCCTTGTTTGGTTTAAGGATTGTAACCTGGCTCCCGGAATGGTTCCACGTCCCTAGTCGTTTATCGCCCTGTGTACTTTACTACTTATATTTCCTTTTATTCTTTGTGTTCTGATATGCTGGCTTTTGTTCTTATTTGTGGCCTCCTTTGTGGCACTTGCTCTTTCTGGAGTTTGACCCAGCTGGTTTTGTGTGGCCAGATTTTGGAGCAGCTCCCGAGGATCTACCGAGCTTCCAGCCCAATGGTGACAACTAGACGGAACCCGGGCCAAGAGTGGGTTTTCCTTTTTGTTTCACCCACTTATATGTAAATTTATTCTTTTGAGGCGTTTAGCCGACGAGCACCTGTTAGCTCGATGCACATTTACTTACTGTCTGCCTACGGGCTGTAAACATGATTAACAAATCCTAAGGTTGATCATGTATGACTGAACTCTTGCTAGTCCTATCATTTTGTACGACTAGCTTCATGATCATCCAATATGTAATATTTGGGACGCCTTATATATATATATTTGATGCTCTAATATCTTGTAACTCTGTTAATTGCTTGAGATTGAGACAATAGGCTTGACCTTAAGAGACTGTTGGCTTGTAGTAAACCCTCATATCTAGACAGCCGTGACCGTATAGTTGAGATGTATTCTATTTCAATATACGTAGCTGGCTATGTCTGCCCCCGCTCTCCAGTATTCTGGTTCTGGGGCGTGACACAGCCCCTAGGTCTACTCACATTAATGGAGGATCCTCCTGTTCACAAGAACACAAGGATAGGGGTGAGCATTATACAATTTTGGACCGAAAATAGAACCAAACCCAATAAAAAAAATTCGGTTCGATTTAAAAGAAATTCGATTCGATTTTTGTTTTGAAAATACTAAATTTTTGTTTTATTCGATTTTGGTTCCAAAACCTAATAATAAAATTTAGTTTATATATATATATATATAATGCCTCTAGCCTAGTGGTTAAAAGAGATGCATCCGACCCGAATGGTCAGGAGATCGATTCTCGGTGGGAGCGTTCGCCACAATTACATTCTTTCAATATATATATATATATATATATATATATATATATATATATATGCCCTCCCTCCCACGGAGGTGGCTGGGTGGCAGTGGCCACGGCCTCCAGGCCAAGGTCGGGTGGAGTCGTCCACCGGCTTTAGTTTTTGAAATATATATATATATATATATATATATATATATATATATATATATATATATATATATATATATATATATAAACCGAAAAATCGAATAAACCGAATAAACCAAAAACAGAACTGATTTAATTCGATTCGGTTTCGGTTTTACTTATTCGATTTTCGGTCCAATTCAGTTTTCGGTTATACGGTTCGGTTTGAACCGAATTAACCGAATGCTCACCCCTATCCAAGGATACAAGTTTGAGGATATCGCATGGATTGAGTTTCCCCTACCTATTTCTTCCTTGTCCTCACCTAGGCATCATCCTTGGGCCCGAGGTCCATGGACGTCAGAAAAGTCTATCATATCCGATGGACCAAAGTCCGATATAGTCTGACCACTAGGGTACTCCAATCCGGTCCATATTAGTACATGACAGAACTTGAATTAAGTATCCGCATGTCCGAGTTCGACCAAAGGTCCATCCGATACAAGTCCGTCCGAGCCTAATCCTAAATGCCGACTAGTCCGGCCCCTTTTGAAACGTTCAGGTCTCAGTTTTAGTGAACCCTTTATGTTCCCTTTGTATGGGATCTTGTTGGAATCCGATTTTGATTCACCTCAAATTTTTGTGTAATTGGTTTGCCAAGATGGGCTGTGTTCCTTTGTATGGGATCTTGTTGTAATTGGTTTGTCAAGTTCTGTATTTTCTCACTTTTGCATCTTTCATATATTTTCTCTTTTATATCCATTGGATTTTGTTTAAATCATCTAATCTTAGTCATTTATTTTTCAACGGTTAAAATTAGATGACTTAAACAAAATTCAACGAAAATATATATATATATATATATATATATATATATATATATATATATATATATATATATATATATATTTTGAAGCAATGGGTAATTGTGGCGTCTTCACTGGGGCTCGAATTTTGACCACTTGGACCACATGTATCTCTCTTAACCACTAGACTAGAGATTATTTGCATATATATATATATATATATATATATATATATATATATATATAATTCTCAGAATGTAACAAGATTAACATAGTTTCTCAGAATGTAACAAACTCTCAGAATGTAACAAGAATAACATAGTTTCTCGAATAAGAATGAACACGTTGTCTGGATTGAATAAAATTGGCGTGTGGGGGGAATCTCTGTTGTTCTGCTATTCAATTAGTGATGTAGACATTAAAAACTAACATCAATGTACATAAGTAAATACATAAACTGCATCATTTTTTATTCAGAAGAAACTCGGTAATGTGTATTATTCCGATATATTTCTAATTATATGGTACATAATTCAATTTAATTTGAAAATAATGAAGTCCTAACTACCATAATTATCAAATTAAATTGAAGTGAATGGAATAGCAAATAGTGAAGTTCTAATTACCAATGTTAGCAAGTCAGAAAAGTCGATATGTTCTTCTTGTGAATATATTAATAATAAGATTCGAGAAAGTCCATTTGGACTTTTTTATAGGGCAAGTCTGGTCCGACCCGACTTGGCCCGAAAAGTTCGATACTTGTGGACGGACTTGGACTTCATAGATAATAATTAAGCTCGATCCGACCCGAATTTATGTAGGGCCAAAAAGCTCGGCCCAAGCCAGGTATTTATGGGCATGGGCGGCTAGGCCCGGCCCGGCCCAATGTCGACCCCTATCCTCACCCCCACCAGACTTGAAGTTAAAAAGGAAAAATAATTATTCTACTTTTACCCTATCCTCCAGTGTAGATGTGCACGTTCTGGTTTATTCCGTTTCAACCGAATCAAAATAATCAAAACCAAGTAAATTAAAATTATAAAAATTTGAAATCGATTCGAAATTAGTCAAAATCAACATCGAACCGGGCTGAATGATCAAAATTTGGTTAACTATATTGTTTAACGAATCGGGTACAAAGTTAAAATTGTGGTTAAATTTTATTTAAAATTATAATTTTTATGCACACATTTATTGTATTTCAAAATTGTGTTAAAAATTGGACTATTTGTTAAATTATCAAAGTTAAAATTTAAGCCACAAACATATAATTATTAGTTTTAAAATATATACATGTCTAATTATAAAAATATATGGTAAATTACAACTTGATATCCTCAGCTATTACGGTTTTTTCAACTTGATACCCTCAACTATTATGGTTTTCAACTTGATACCCTCAACTTTTAATTATAGGTACTAAATTGATATCCTGGAAAAAAAAATTGGACCAAATCGCCGGTGGGGTAGGGGGGTGGTTGCCGGTGGAGTCGGGGGCGGGGTAGTGGGGGTGGTCGCTGGTGGGGGAGGAGAGGGGTGGGAGATGGCCGCTGATAGTGGGGGTGGTCGCTGATACCCTCAACTTTTAAAATTTATACATGTCTAATTATAAAATATATATAGAATTGAGATAATTTACATAATTATACAAGTATTATTTGGATTTCGGTTTTGGACCGAAATTGAAACAAAAAACTGTAACTAAATTATAAACTTTAGTATTCTCAAAACCGAAATTAAAATTCTTTTTTTCAAATCAAAATTCTATTCGATTCAATTCAGATTGATTTATCGACATGGGCCTTTTGTTTGCTGACACACAAAGTAGCATCTTATGCCACAAATGCGACGTCAAAATGGAACAACCCTTTGAGTTCATTTTTAGTCACCCACAAAAATAACAATAGATGTTCATACTTCCACTTAATAGTTATCATGTGTCATGATAATTTTTTAGTGGAAGAAAAGATAAACTTCCTTACTTTTGGTGGGTAAACAGAAATATACTCCTATTAGACCTATCAATGTACAGTCAAAAATTTGAATCCGATTCGATTATGTATCCGAACATTCAGATATTATTCGAAAATTTGGATATCGTATTCAAATATCTGAATATTTATTTATCTTTATTCGGATACGAATTCAGATATTGAGGTACTTCGATTATTCAGCACTCGCCTCTTTTCATATCAAGCTGGTAATAAAGAATCCCGCAGACATTCGAATCTGTTAATATTCGATCCGACTTTAAATTACAAATTTCGGATATCGGATTCGGGTATCGAATTCCGATATTCAAAATTTTATATATTATTATAGTATAATGTGTATGTTATATATATTAATTACTAGAGAAAATTAAATATATAATTTTATTCTCAACTGAGTTTTAAATAATTCAATGCATTTATTGCTTTTCTCGCTCTATATTAATATATGTATATATAGTAGTAATATATATTAATTATAATTTACAACAAAGCTGAATATATATATATATATATATATATATATATATATATATATATATATATATATATATATAC
Source organism: Iris pallida (assembly GCA_029216955.1). Taxonomy (NCBI): domain Eukaryota; kingdom Viridiplantae; phylum Streptophyta; class Magnoliopsida; order Asparagales; family Iridaceae; genus Iris; species Iris pallida. The sequence continues at coordinate 16,449,691 of JANAVB010038613.1, forward strand.
ACGGTTGAAATCGAGCATTCTCAGAATTTTCAACATAAGATAAAGGGTTCAAACAGAACAATATGTAGAGCAAGTCAGTTGAACATTCTTGAAATTTTCAACATGACGAAAGGGATCAAATAGAGCAATTGAATTTGGTTTTCAGATATTCAGATAATAACTAAATTGAATATTTCGGATTTCGGCTTTCGGACATTTGAATAATAACATTCGAATTTTTTTTAGCTGATCGGATCTGATATTATCCGATATCCGCTAAACTAGACGGATACGAATTCGAAGTATCAAAAAAGTCATCTATTCAGATATCGAATCAGATTTGAATATTAAAAAAAAATCAAATACATATATTGTCCTATTTGATACCCCTAACTCCAATTCCTTTTGCCTTTGTCCATTCTTTGACGCAAAAAAAAAAAATATCAAGCACATGTTTTACTTTCCAGTATTTACACTTTTAGCCAAATTATGGTTTCTTTGAACTTTTTCGGTTTGCCTGGAATTTTGTTTCGTTTGTTGCTTTTGCCACTAATATTCAATCAAGACTTGCGACGAGTGTGTCTGCCATCATTTCGCAATCCGTCATTATCTAAACAGAAATTTTGATATAACGATAAAAAATTTAATCAAATTTGGTAAAAGATAAAAATTTTAAATAAAGAAACATTCCGTCAGATGGTATATCAAAAATTGGACATGTTCAATTTTCGACACTCCGTTTGTCGGAAAAGAAGGCTTTCGATTTTTTTTGGGTTTTTAATTTGCTTTTTTTTGTTTGGTTTAGTTTATTTGTTTTAAATTAATTTGGTTTGATCTTTTAGTTTTTTTCCTCATATTGATTTAATCTATTAGTTTATTTATTATTATCTATACAATAATAACAAAATCTTTAATTAATATAATTTATAATATTAATTTATATAATAACTAATAAATTTAGTAATTATCTATATTAGTTTATCATTAATTTGTTATTATCTATATTAAATTGTAATTAATTTGTTATTGTCCATGCTAATATTTGTTTATACTTATTAATTTGTTATCGATTTGTTATTATATATACTAATATATTTATTTGTAATGGATACAAATAAACATATACAAACTAATCTGTATAATAATATGTATATTTATTTGTATATTAACTTATATATATATATATATATATATATATATTGGAACCAGGTAAATTGTTTCTGGAATCGCTCCCACTGGGATTCGAACTCCTGACCACTCGGGCCGCATGCATCTCTCTTAACCACTAGGCTAGAGGTCATCTGCTAACTTATATATATATATATATATATATATATATATATATATATATATATATATATATATATATATATATATATATATATATATATATATTCTCCAAGTCGGACCGTGGCTAAATAATCCATCAAACCGCTCGAGGGAGATTCGAACCCAGGACATATACTTTGGCGGCCCCCCGCACTACCATTAGGCTAGTGTGTGTGTGTGTATATATATATATATATATATATATATATATATATATATATATATATATATATATATATATATGTTTTGGAAGAACACCAACTTTATTGATGTATTAGACGCAAAATGCCGAAGCCTATATAAGTAAGCGCACAAAGCGCCCAAAAGTCAAAATAAAGACCGAGGAGGCCCGAAGTCGGATCGCTCACTGTCCGAACCCCGGGCTAGCGTAGCGCCCGCCATGGGCTATCAGAGGGGTGGTGGCAGCGACTGGCGACTTTGGAGATCTGCTTGAGGACCTTCCTGTACAAGGAGTTGTAGTTGTACACCCGCCCATCGTACCTGAATTTGTTTCTGTTCTTCCACAGGACCCAGATTCTCGCGGCTGCGATGATCTGATGCCAGTGAGACTTACCCCAGATGGCGAGTAGATCGTTGAAGCCGTCGGTCGGATGAGTAAGATTGCAATTGGTAGCCAGGTTGGTCCAGATCTGCGTAGCGAGGTCCCCGGAGAGTAGGACGTGTTCCGCGGTTTCGGATTTGTGGGCTGTGCAACAGTGATAGCTAGAGGACAGGCTGAAGCCAATGGTTGTAAGGGCGTCATCGGTGTGGAGCTTTCTGCGCTGAGCTCTCCAAATCAAAATCGACCATTTGTGGGGAATGCAGGATTGCCAGAAAGGGGCGGTGTAAGGGGCCGGCGTTCCGATGCCTCTAGCCACGGTCCCGGCGGAGGCCAGCGAGAAAACACCGTTGGGATTGTGGGACCACTGAAGAGTGTCCGGGTTATCATTGAGCCGAACATTGGCGGCCATAAGACCGTTGACCGCCCCCGGCCCAAGCCAATCTGCCACTCTTTCCTATCTCCATCCAGAGTTACCGTCCCATAAGTCCCGGATTGAGTAGTTGTGGGGGGCGGCCGAGGTAGGAGGAAGGATTGCATCTCCAAGCCACCGTCCGTAGCTCATCGGCGAGCATCCGTTGCCAAGCTGCAGGCGGATTAGGGGTTTGGTGAGTTAACGGCCAAGAAGGATGCGTCTCCAGGTTGCGGAGGATCTGGTATTGGCAACGACAATCGAAGGGTGGGAGTATCGGAAGTATCTGGCCTTCATGAAGCGATTCCAGAGCGAGTTCCCCGAGCGATGTTTCTACCACAGTTTCATGGAGAAGGCTACAACAATGTGATGTAATCTGCTAAACCCCGGCCCTCCTTGGTCAGTCGGCTTGGCCATCAATTCCCAACTGGCCCAGTGGTGTTTGTCCTTGCCATCTATGTGTCCCCAAAAGAAGTTAGAGAACAGCGCTTCTAATAAGGACAACACCTTCTTAGGGGGGAGCAGACTGCCAGGGTATCGATGGGGATGGAGGAGAGGATGTGCTTGATGAGGATCATCTTACCTCCCGGAGAGAGGGTTGCATTATGCCAACCCTCGATTTTTTTTCTGATTCTGCTCGTCAGGCCGTCGAAGATGCCCGAACTCGATTTCTCGTACACCAGCGGGCTGTCACGTCCCGCTTCCGTAGGAGCGATCATCCTCGCTAAGGTGTGATGTCGCACGAGCCTAGATTGCGCTCGTGCAAGACGGGTTCCATAACGACCGATTACAGCGTCTGCGATGGGGTCTTCGTACAGAAGTCCCAAGCGGAGACATTGAATGTTAGCAGCGGATATTTAGAACAAAACACAAGTTACTCAAAAGATGATCTTTATATTGAAACAAGGATTACAATGGGGCGCAAGGCCAAGATTATAAGTCACTCAAGCTCTCTCTCATCTCTCAATACAAGTCTTGAACGAGCGGATGCTTCGGAAGGCGACGTCCATACATTATGTCCCATATAATTCTTGACTCCACTAGGCCGCATGCCTCGAATCACCAAGGAACTCCGTACCTCGACGCATTCAATTGAGCTCCGTGCCACGAGCTTTTACCTGTGCCTGCATATGAAAACTGTGTGGGTGTCAGTACTCAACTGTACTGGTGGAATGAGCTCCTTACCCACCCATATAAAACCAACACGTTCACTTACTTTGTGCAACATAAACCCTTTACGATTGTCTTTTTACTCTTGCCTTAGGGTCAATTTTAGGACATAGACTCTCGGCCTATTTAGTGCCTCCAGACCATCACCGTGCTATCACACTGATAACTTCCTTACCCTTGCCTCTAGACCTTTCTCGTGCTTGCATTGTCAACGCACCGACTCATACTTGTCTTTCGTGCCATACTCTGGGACGTAACGACTCGGTCATGCCATAAACTCGATTCGTTCTTCAATATCTCTTAGGCAGTGCCTCCTCACTTAGTCCTGCCTATACTTGTGTTGTGACAACGCGACCGTGCCACACATTTCGAGGTCGTGCCCTGCAACTCAACGTAACTTAACAAAACTTGCCCTACGGACCTTCTCGACTTAACTCGCAACGTCTAACCCAACTTATGGAACTCGTGTTGAGAACTCAAGTAGGATGCCACATCGTATGCCGAAGCATGTGTCTTACGCATAGCCAAATCTTAGGCTTCATAATACTTTAGGTGCAAATCGAGCACACATTTCATAACTCAAGTCACATCGTGCTTGCACTTCCTTTGATACGATCGACACTGTACATGCGGATTGCCGCTCAGCACACCAATTATCTATATGAAAGGCCACTGGCATGACAAGCCATCGTGGACATTGCTCGGGTGGGCGACGGGTCTTTCAATACAAGGTAGCTAGTCCCATGTAAAGCCCCAGACTACCCATATGGTACAATCCTGCGCTACTATAACGTCTTTCCCCTAGGTCGACTGGCCCCGGCGCCCCGGCGTAATACCAGTCGAGGAAGAAATCCTTGTCAACAAGTTGTCCAATGACCACGTACCTATGAGACATCTAGACTCACGTAAATGCATGGCCTAATTTGTGGTATAAATCGACCCATACATAGCAACTCGTGCGTCAGCACCATGAGACTCCCAACCGAGGGACCGCCTCATACAATGCAAAATATGCATTGAAACCATACGATGCAAAACGTGTATCCTAAGAGACTCCCAAAACGTGGGACTTGCCTCGACGACAAACGGTCACGTGTACTTTCCTTACCTTGAAACCCAGGGAATGAATATCGTATAGCCTTCCTACTTAACTTGAACAAAATGTGTTCCTTAAGTGCCATAGACCGTGGCTAACTTTTTAGAGTGTCGACCGTGGCTCGTGCCTTAAACCGACTTACATTCTACGCGACGCTATTGTCCAAGTCATACCTCATATGACGAGCCTTGGGATCGTGAGACTATTTAACTTGACAACCGCAGAAAGAGCATGACGACACTTGGAATGACTTAGGTCGACCGACATAACTTTGCCTAACTTGCTCAAGCCTATAACATAACCCGAAGGACGAGCAAAGGCTATGCTAAACCTTGTATCGTGCAAGCGTGCATGCTTTATCGAGCATTTACGCGGGCGACGCTTATGACTTAGGCAAATTCTCACTTGGTGACAACTTAAACCAACTTCCTTCTCCCAAGCCACGGGACGAAGGGACGAGTGACATTTTTAAAGCATACCGTGCACCAACTCTAAGCCGACCGTTGCACCTCTCCATATTCTAACTCAATTCGATCCGTCAGAATTATTCCCTTATCTATGTGGATTCGTCTCTTTTATTATCAAGCCTACTTGTACAAGTTGAAAACATACGATTTATTATGTGAATGCTAAGATGAGGCAAGTTTATCGAAACTACCCCACCTGAGCGAGGAGTCGCCTCGACTGAGCGGGCCTTCGAGTAAGCCGTTGCATGGCTAAGTCCGAAACGCCGTTGGCGTTTCAATTTCTCCGATTGACTGAGCGGTACGGGACACTACATCATACACCACTCAGAAAAAGTTTTGTCCTCGAAACTAACTGAGTACACTTATCGACAACTTGACTCATCATCTAATGATTCTTGCACACCTACTTTCTATACATTTCTTCAATCCGAGCCACTTTCGTGCTCTGATTTTCCTTTCACATCGAACAACTATATCTTGACTGGGTAACTTACACTTATCGCGCACATGGACGACTTAGTTCTTGGACAAACTATTCCTTCAATCGACATTCGAGTTCATTTAAATCCAACGATCACACTACCATCAATACTTTATTTGCAACACACGATTTCAAAATCCTCGATACTCTTCCATTCCTCTAGTCTCACTTGAATTCAATGTATCACTTAGCTGGATCATGCACATATTTAAGGCGTCCCCGAAATATATGCATTTCAGCCGAGCCTCGTGATAGTGAATCCAATCTCACATATTTGATTCATTCTATCAATCCTGAAATCAATCATACACTCTCTCTTAAAGCAGGGACGTCTCGCCTAACCGCTAGGCTATGTCTTTAGGCTAAGGTCTTTCGTCAGTATTGGAATCATAGTTACCAAACAACAATATCAACACTGACCCCATCCTAAGGTCAAACCAAGATGATAGTATAGGATTTTCTACCCAAGCTCGCATCACTCCGATTTCTAAACATCAAGCATCGATTTCCTACACACATCCCAACATTCGTCGCACGAGGTCTGAGTCATTCAGCAAAGCCATCCTACGATAACTCATGCTTCACCCAATTCCTTGACATATCAATATCACTCGACTAACAAGCCATTTCGTATAGTTTATCTCTTCGAACACGTTCGACATAATCCACCTATCAATTCTTCTCAAGTCGAGCACACTACGACACGATTTATCGCTAAACCATAATTCACATTTTATACTCCCTAAGTCATTTATTCCAATTCACGTAATCGATTACAAGGTCGTCTAGCTTAACAATATATTGTGCCCCAATCTCACGCGAGTCAGATTATCCATGGTGGGCATGAATCACCATGCCCGCTCCCGCGGGATAATCATCCTCATCGGGACGTAACTCTTGTTTTGTGTCTAGACTAATTCATTCTCGATGCGCGGATTAGACCTACTTAATCCTCAAGTATTATTCAATCGTCAATCATAAGTCCAAACATCCTCGAATTTTTCCTTCACATTAAACCAACAAGTCAAAGCAATCCAAATTGCCACATCCTGATTTTTCGTGTTTCGATCGTTTTCGCGACATGAATCACCATGTCAGCGCTCACGCGGAACGATCACCCCAAATCCGACGTAACGTACGTGCGAGACTGGAGTTGCACTAGCGCAAGTCAAGATCGTCGACGTTGTGGTTATCAACGCAACCATCAAGACACTTTTGTCTTCATCCACATTTATTTCAATCAAAATTTGAAGTATAGCATCCGTCAGAACAATAACACCTGTACGATCGTCATTCCTCGAATTAGAGTGCCCCTGAGTTATCGCATATCGATCTTTGATACCCCTCAATACCATCGATGATATGCGTAACCTGACAATCTTCCTTTGTAACGAATTTTGAGTCGTGCGAATGATGCTATCGTCTGACTGGATAATCTTCTCGACATTCAAATTCAAGTTCGATCATTATCCCTCAAATCATTCACAATATTAATTTCCTCATTCACAATATCAATTTCCTCAAACCTAAATTCACGTATTGTTCATCCGTCTATCTTAAGTCATCGACCAACATTTTTCTTCAAATCACATCATTCCTTGCTAACTCAAATCATCGAGCAACATCCATTCCAATCCTCAGAGTCATTTCCAAACATTCGAATCAAACTTTTTCATGCACGCTATCTTTCTATCGTGCTAACTTTTTGTATACAATCTGCATCAATTTCCTTGATCAAGTCACCCATTCGTACACCCTAACTTTTTTCGATTTGCTTTCACCTACTCAATTATTTTGTATTTCATACTCGCGCAATCCTCAATCCCGTGCACGGCACGTTTCGTGCACGTCAATTTCTAGGTTGTTCGAATCAACTCGTCAAATCTCAAGACTACAACTTATTCAACGATACTCAATCTACGGCTTTGCATACACGCGACGCTTGCTGATAGACTCATTAACACCCCATATCCTAAATCGATCAATCGACATCCCTTAGGCTATCGCATACACCACTCAGGGATGAAGTCATTCAACAAATCCTCAACTATTATTTGATTCAGAATATATTTCCTCGAATTTCCGTACAAACGATTTCTTAAATTTCAAGCACGCTCAACTATATCGCATCAACGATAACATCGTCACTCGATAGCACCCCCTATCGATAATCATCCCATTCACTCAATCAAGTTCAACTCATTCTTGTTCGACAAATTTTTAATCCACGCACTCGACTTTTCTATGGTCGACGCACTTTGGTGTATATGCCCAGCCCGACTTAGCCAATCGTGCTTATGCTAACCATCTTTTTAATTTTGTCAAAAATTGTTCTCCTACGTTTTACAAATTACTTAGACTTATTGTATGGATATCCCGTGGGACATTTGAGAGAGAGCGCACCAACGATATCAACTTTGCGGAAGCAACACATCAGAGTTTGCAGAAACAACGGAGTTAAAGAATTCAATTGATAGTTCAAGGACGTAAAGCCGTGCTCTGATACCATTATGTCACGTCCCGCTCCCGTAGGAGCGATCGTCCTCGCTAAGGCGTGATGCCGCATGAGCCTAGATTACGCTCGTGCAAGGCGGGTTCCATAACGACCGATTACAGCGGCTGCGACGGGGTCGTCGCACAGAAGTCCCAAGCGGAGACATTGAATGTTAGCAACGGAAATTTAGAACGAAACACAAGTTACTCAAATGATGATCTTTATTGATATTGAAACAAGAATTACAATGGGGCGTAAGGTCAAAATTACAAGTCTCTCAAGCTCTCTTTCTCATCTCTCAATACAAGTCTTGAACCAGCGGATGCTTCGGAAGGCGACGTCCATACATTATGTCCCATATAAGTCTTGACTCCACGTGGCCGTACGCCTCGAATCGCCAAGGAACTCTGTGTCTCGACGCATCCAAGCGAGCTCCGCGCTACGAGCTTCTACCTGTGCTTGCACATGAAAACTGTGTAGGTCTCAGTACTCAAGTGTATTGGTGGAATGAGCTCCTCGCCCACCCATACAAAACTAACACGTTCATTTACTTTATGCAACATAAACCCTTTACGATTGTCTTTCTACTCTTGCCTTAGGGTCAGTTTTAGGACATAGACTCTCAGTCTATTTAGTGCCTCTAGACCGTCACCGTGCTATCATACCGATAACTTCCTTATCCTTGCCTCTAGACCTTTCTCTTGCTTGTATTGTCAATGCACCGACTCATACTTGTCTTTTGTGCCATACTCTGGGACGTAACGACTCGGTCGTGCCATGAACTTGATTCGTGCTTCAATATCTCTGAGGCAGTGCCTCCTCACTTAGTCTTGCCTATACTTGTGTTGTGACAACGCGGCTGTGCCTTACATTTTGAGGTCGTACCTGCAACTTAACATAACTTAACCAAACTTTTCCTACGGCCCTTTTCGACTTAACTCGTAACATCTAACCCAACTTGTGGAACTCGTGATGAGAATTAAAGTACGATGCCCCATCGTATGCTGAAGCATGTGTCTTACGCATAGCCAAATCTTAGGCTTCATAATACTTTAGTTGCAAACCGAGCACACATTTTATAACTCAAGTCACACCGTGCTTGCACTTTCTTTGATACGACCGACACCGTGCATGCGAATTGCCGCTCAACACACCAATCATCTATATGAAAGGCCACTGGCACGACAAGCCATCGTGGACATAGCTCGGGTAGGCGGCGAATCTTTTGATGCAAGGTAGCTAGACCCATGGAAAGCCCCCGACTACCCATGCGGTACAATCCTGCGCTGCTATAACATCTTCTCCCTAGGTCGACAGGCCCCGGCGTAATACCAGTCGAGGAAGAAATCCTTGTCGACAAGTTGTCTAATGACCATGCACCTACGAGACATCTAGACTCACGTAAATGCATGGCCTAATTTGTGGTATAACCTGACCCATACATAGCAACTCGTGCGTCAGAACCATGAGACACCCAACCGAGGGACCGCCTCATACTATGCAAAATGTGCATTAAAACCATACGATGCAAAACGTGCATCCTAAGAGACTCCCAAAACGTTGGACTGCCTTTGCGACAAACGGTCGCGTGTACTTTCCTTTCCTTGAAACCCAGGGAACGAATATCATATAGCCTTCCTACTTAACTTGAACAAAATGTGTTCCTTACGTGCCATAGACCGTGGCTAACTTTTCAGAGTGTCGACCGTGGCTCGTGCCTTAAACTGACTTACATTCTACGCGATGCTATCGTCCAAGTCATACCTCATATGACGGGCCTTGGGATCGTGGGACTATTTAACTTGACAACCGCAGAAAGAGCGGGACAACACTTGGAATGACTTAGGTCGACTGACATAACTTTGCCTAACTTACCCAAGCCTACAACTTAACCCGAGGGACGAGCAAAGGTTATGCCAAATCTTGCATCGTGCAAGCGTGCATGCTTTATCGAGCATTTACGCGGGCGACGCTTATGACTTAGGCAAATTCCTACTTGGTGACAACTTAAACCAACTTCCTTCTTCCAAGCCACGAGACGAAGGGACGAGTGACATTTTCAAAGCACGCCGTGCACCAACTCTAAGTCGACCGTTGGACCTCTCCATATTCTAACTCAATTCGACCCGTCGAAATTATTCCCTTATCTATGTGGATTCGTCTCTTTTATTATCATGCCTACTTGTGCAAGTTGAAAATATGCGATTTATTATGTGAAGGCTAAGATGAGGCAAGTTCATTGAAACTATCCCACCTGAGTGAGGAGTCGTCTCGACCGAGCGGGCCTTCGAGTAAGCCGTTGCATGGCTAAGTCTGAAATATCGTTGGTATTTTAATTCCTCCGATTGACAAAGGGGGACGGGACACTACACGGACAACCCTAGTAGTTGAACGGCGGGTATGCGGTTGAGAAGGAGGTCAGGTTGGTGAGTGAGACTGAGTGAATCCTATCAGCTTTGTGATGGGTGTAGATGACACTTTTAGAGGAGTAGACAGGTTGGCCCGAGCATCTGGTGTATCTCTCAAGAGTACTACTGACAACCTCCACAAAATCGATGTCTCCGGAGGAGAAAATGAGGTTGTTATCGGCGTAAGCTAGGTGAGTGATTATGGGGGCACCCGGTAGTGGTATGGATGTGGTGAAAACCGGGAGTGTTCGGCAAAAAGTTGATGTTTCTGCTGAGCGCTTCGGCTGAAATGATGAAGATGGTGGAGGATAGGGGGTCTCCCTGTCTGACGCCGCGACTGGATTTGAAAAAAACCCTCCGCTTGCCCATTGATGACAGTAGAGAACCAAGAGTTGCTGATGGATCGAAAGATTATGTCGGTCCAAAGCTCCGAGAAGCCGAAGGCCCTGAGCACCCAGATCAAGAATTGCCAGTCCAGACGGTCATATGCTTTCTCCATATCAATTTTGATGGCCACGTTCCGCCTCTGGACGAGAATTTCAAGCAAGTGATCATCTCTTGTGCTAGGAGGATGTTGTTTGTGATGTTCCGCCAGTGACGAAGCCACTTTGTTTCTTAGAGATGATCTTGGGGAGGAGAGGGGACATGCGGCTAGCGATGATCTTAGAGATGACTTTATTGGTGAAGGTGCATAAGCTGATTGGGCGGAAATCTCTGAAGGTCTTCGGGTTATCTATTTTTGGTATGAGGATGAGAGTGGCGCAGGAAATGGACCTGGGGTCTTCGCCCCTGGAAAAAGGCAATCGTCGCCTCGTGGAAGTTAGGTTCGATGATATCCCAACAGGACCAGAAGAAGACACCGGAGAAGCCATCACGCCCGAGAGCGCTGTGTTCACTAAGAGCCCAGACAGCGGATTTGACTTCTTTCACGGAAGGGGGGGTAAGGAGCAGGTCGTTCTCCCGATCGTTGATCAGGCTGGGGATCTTGGCGAGAAGGTCCGCATCCTTGACGACGACTTCTTTAGTAAAAAGTTGGGAGTCGAATCTCGCAACGGCTTCTTGGATGCCCCGTTGATCCTTGATGACCAAGCTGTTATCGTCAGAGATTTGGTGAAGTAGGAGCTGATGTCTGCGGCCATTAACGTAGGAATGAAGGAAGCTTGAATTCTTGTCTCCCTCGCTGTCCCAGGTGAGTCTGGCTTTCTGTTTCCAGAATACAGTTTCTACCTTAATCCGGGATTTAAGGATCGCTCTGGTGAGTTTGAGCGCGGTTCGAGTCTCCGACGATCTGTTCGTAGCGTAGTGACACTCAGTGCGGGTGACGTCGTCTTCCGCCTCTTTAATGGCCTAGAAAATGTTGCCAAAAGTGCTTTTGCTCCAAGACGCTAAGGCTTTTCTGGTAGCCTTGAATTTGTTCACCACACGAGATAGGGAGTCGGGATCGTTAGTGGATCTCTAGGCCGAGGCCACTATGCTGCGGAATTGAGGATGATGTTGCCAGAAGTCCAAGAACCTGAAGGGTTTCTTGATGTGGTTGGAATTGCTGTTAATCTCAATCAGGAGGGGGGAGTGTTCCGAATCGGTGGTGTTCAGGTAGGATAGGATGGAGATAACTCCCATGTCAGACCAGCGGTTGTTGACCAAGGCACGGTCCAGGCGGGAGTATTGTCGGCGGTCGCCTTCCTGCATGTTATACCAGGTGAAGGCGTTACCAGAAAAATGGAGGGGTGTCATGTGGGCATTGAAGATGAAGTCGTTCATTGCCGCCTAGGGGGCGGACGACCTCCAGACTTCTCTTCTCTGCTCGAGATCGTGTTAAAATCTCCAATACAGATCCACGGGAGATTGTTGAGTTGTAGGTGGGTGTCGATCAAAGTCTCCCAGAGAAGCTTACGCTCTGGGATGTCGCAGCTACCGTGGATGGCTGAAAGAAAGCAGCGGGACGTGAGAGTGGGGTGCTCCACCGAGCAGGATAGCGCCTGACTAGAATCATGGATGATTCTAAACTAGATTTCGGAGCCGAAGAGGATCCAAATGTCGTTACATCCGGCGACGCTGGAAGGCAAGCCGAGCTGGAGCTAGATGGATTTTAGTCTTTTTTGGGGGATTTTTGGTTCAATGATGATAAGGATGTTAATCCGATAGATTTTTATAAGGCTTTTGATTCTCCTCTGAGTGGGTTTATTGGCCAGCCCTCCCACATTCCAAGCGAGGATGTTTAACATTGGGCTGGTGATGAGGATGGAGGGTTGTTGAGTTTAGTGGCCGATCGCGTGGTCATGACCGAGGACTCTAGGTTGAGTTTTTTTCTTACGGTTGAGGATCTCCGAGTCTGAGCTGTGGGGTCCTCCGCCGCAATAGTCAACCTTTGTGTGTTGGATCCTGTGTGTTCTGACGGGGTGGATGCCGCCTCTTCCTCTGCATCAGCAAGCACATAGAGCAGGTTGTAGGAATCTAGGAATCCTGCTTCTTTGGCTTGTATGATCATAAGTATCGTTGCTGGGCCAAAGATAGCCAGCTCGTCTAAAGTGGGGCAGGTGGGGTTGATGAGTAAGATCGCCACGCTCGGAGGGGCCGCCACGCTCGGAGGGGCAGCCACACTCGGAGGGGTGATCGTGTTCTGATGCTACTCCTGGTCGTTGTTGAGGAGAAGAGCGGCTCTCGGAGAGTCTGTGGTGGTCATCCCGCACTCGGCTAGAGGTGGCATAGGTGCCAGGACATCTTCGATGGAAGTTGAAAGAGTACCGAACCTGTTGTTTAGGGGGATGGGTGGGGGCTGGTAGGTAATTAAATCAGTGCACGGCGGTGGGGAATCGCCTGGAGTGGGATGGGTGTCGCTGTCTTCAAAGCGGGTATGAGAGTTAGGAAGGGGAAGGATTGGCGCTTTGTGGGTAGTGATGTCCACCTTAGAGATTTTCGACTTTCTGGGTGCTTTTTTCTGAAGCTCCGGGAGATCTCTGAAGCAGTGCTGTATGGTGTGACCTTTCATCTGACAGTGCTTGTAAAAGATAATGTTGTTGTCATATACCAGCGGCTGGGATATCGTCTGTCCCCCGAGTTCCAGCAAGATTTGGGCTGGGGGGTCTGTGGATAGATTGAGTTCCACGCAAATCTTCGTGTAGTTCCCCTTGGATAGATTGCGTTTTTCTTCAGCGATAGCTACGAGGGACCCGAAGGAGCTGGCGATTCTCTTGAGCACATCCGGGGCGAAGCAGACAAGGGGCATGTTGGGGAGGGTGATCCATACTGAGATGATCGGAGAGTCGACTTTGGGGCTGAAATTAGGGGACCATTTGATGATTTTGACTCCGTGGCCATCAATGCTGGTGGTGCCTTTCGCCCAGACTTTAATGTAATCAGGGTTGGAAGAGAGGTAAAGGAACATGTGCTTGGGGTCAGAGGGGGCGATCCTATAAGCAGATGAGAGTCCCCAGCTGGCGATGGCTTCGTGGGCTTTCTCGATCTTCGGACAGCCCGAGGAGAATTTAAGCACGAACATTTTAGCGAAGGTGGAAGAGAGGGAGGCAATCTCGGCAGTGGAGAAAGGAACTCGTAAAGGGTGGCCGTCGCTGGATATAGGAAACTCGATGTCAGGGAGTTTTATGTTCTCCGCCGGGAGAGGCCGAAGGGTCCCTCGATCTGGACGCAGGATTGCTGGGTAGGTGGGGCCTTTAAAAGGGGTCGCTGCGGGAGTGGGGAGAGTGCATGCACTAGGCGGAGGGGGCGCATGTTCGGATGTGGAGGGTGCATAGCGGCCATCGACAGGAGAGGGCGCATGGCTGGCTGTAGATGGCTTACTGGGCAGAGGGGGCGCATGGCCGGATGTAGAGGGCGCATGGTGGCCATAGACAGGAGGGGGCGCATGAATGGATGTAGAGGGTGCCCAAGACGGAGGGGGCGCATGACCCGAAGGGGGTGCGCTTACTCCAGGGGCCTGTGATGAATAGAGGGCGCATAGCAGGGGCTTGGGCGCAACCTCCAGGGCCCCACGTCAAGGGTAGGGCGCATAGCAATCGTCGACAGGCGAATGTGGCTGGGGGCGCACGGACTCCTGAAAATCCAAGACAGGGGGTGCATATCCTCTCCGAGCACCGAAGAGGTATACGCCCAAGCTCTCGCCGCCACTTGGGGGCGTGAGAGATTCGAATTTTGAACAGGGCTAAGAGCGGGAACGGAGAGGGTGGGCGTCCCGAGGCCCTAGGGGGTGGCTGCGGCGGACCTAGCCGGTGGGGTGACCGTCCCCAAACGAGAAGGGGCGGCGCTGAGGGGAACCGCCGGGGGTGTCGGCCATCGGAGCGGAGGGGCTGTGCTCGAGGGCTCGGGTTTCGGCCCACGAAAACCATCCTCCGACGGCCTGGGAGGGTCGAACGCCTTGCTCGCGCAGGAGGAGGAGGGGAGGGGGGCCATCGGAGCTTCGCTGCGAGACCCGAGGATGCGATCCCGACCAGAGCTAGCTGAGCGGCGGTCCAAGTGGTCGATGTGGTCGAGGAGGCCGGGCTCGCCGCGGAGAATGGGTGTTCGAGGTGGGTGGCACCGGGAGGAGATCGGGAACGGGGAGCGACGGGTGGTCGGGGCCGCCCTGCCTCGCCGCCGGGGGCGCGCGAGGGAGGGGGGTCATGCGGACATCGAGAGGAGGTTAGAGGGGGAGAGAATATATATATATATATATATATATATATATATATATATATATATATATATATATATATATATATATATATATATATATATATTGTATAGATACTAGTATAGATACTAGTATAGATAATAACAAATTAATGATAAATTATTATAGCTAATAACAAATTAATATATTATTATACAAATAAATATAGATAATAACGAATTAATTTCTATATATTAAATTTATATGTACTTAATATAAAACTTATTTGAATATTAACTATATTTCTAGATAATAACAAGTTAATGTAATATTGTGTATATATTTATTTGAATATTAACTAATATTAATAACGAACTTATTAGTTAATATAAAAATTAATATATAAAAGCAAACTAATATATTTTTTATTATTATATAGATAATAATAAATTAACTAATAGATAAAATGAAACTAATAAAAGAAACAAAAAATTAAATCAAACCAATTTAAAATAAATAAGCCAAACAAAATAAAACAAAAGAAAATCTAATCAAAAAAATCGAAGAGTCCCTATTTTTGCCAGACGGATCGGCCACAGGAATGTTTCTCCCTTTCAAAGTTTTTTTATTTTTTTATGGTTTAGCAAATTTGATTAAATTTCTTTATCGTTGGAAAGAAATTTTTGTTACTTATTTGTATATTAACTAATATAGTTGATAACAAAATTGATTAGTTATTATGTAAATTATATTAACTTACAGATATTGTTATTATTGTATAGATAATAATAAATAAACTAATAGGTTAAAAAAATCTGACCAAAAAAACCAAAAGATCAAACCAAATCAATTTAAAACAAAAAAAAAATCATACCAAACCAAACAAAAGCAAACAAAAGCAAATAAAAAACCCAAAGTCCTCCTTTCCGCTAGATGGTATGTCGAAAATTGGACATGTCCGATTTTCGACATATCATCTGACAGAATGTTTCTCCATTTTAAATTTTTGAAACATTTTATCTTTTATCAAATTTAATTAAATTTTTTATCGTTATAGCAAATTTTCTGTGATCTAAAATTATGAAACATTTTGTATATATATATATATATATATATATATATATATATATATATATATATATATATATAATATATATATATATATATATATATATATATATATATATATATTGGTACCTGGAACCTGGTAGTTCGGGACTGCTTCCAAAAAACATTTGGGTACAATATTCAAGGAAATAGACCATAAAGGACACAAAAGGCTTCCGGAAGGATATTTTGTTACTTCTAATGTTGGGTCCAGTCTAAATTTGATAACAGCATATTTGTAGCACCCATATCTGGTCAAATATTTATTTGATGCAATTTGAAAATCAATATTAAATATTTGATTTGTTTAGATTTGGATATCCATAATTAATGGCGCAAAATCTTTGAATTTCATATTACCTAAAATATGGTATCTTATTTTAGTAATAGGGTTTCCTATTTTAGGAATTCATATGTCCTAAAATATGATTACTAACTATATATGTGTTGAGGGTGTAGCCAATAGGGAGAGCACAAACTGTAAGATTTAGGGTACTTGTCCGCAGAAAATATAAGAGAAAATCCATACTTTGCTCTTAGGGTTTGCCATCCAAGGCAACAAGAAAAGAATATCTGTATGGGGAGTCATCGTCTTCGTACAGGAAGATCGTTACAGTTAGGGTGAGTGATTTCAAGTCATAATATTTTTCTTCTAATTGAGTTTGGTGAGGGGTTGAAACTTTGGACAAATGGTTCAACATAGTTTTCTTATCATTCTTGTATCTATTATTGAAATTTACATAGATTGGGATTTGTCCTGGTGATGTAGTCATCAAAATACGTTGTTTGATCTGTCTTGGCGTTCATGGTAGATTGATTCGTTATCTTCATGTTTGTTGGCATCGCTTCCACGTCTGTGTCTCTGGCCGTATCTGGTTCGGATCACGCACGGGTTCCTATATATTGTATTAAAGCTATCAGATTCTCGACATGAGAGGTGCAACCATGTCTACGGAGCAGATAAACACACGTATGATCACTCTCACAGAGGAAAACTCGATGATTTGAAAGTCAATGGTGGAGGACCTACTATGTTGCAAGGATTCTTATGGTCCATTGGAGCGCGATAGCGCCAAGCCATCGGACAAGTTTGTTGATGATCGAAGGCGATTTGATCGAAAGGCCGTTTGATTCATCCGCCAATGGTTAGACGATTCTCTGTTTCATTATGTCTCATTGGAGAGTTGTACAAAACTCTTTAAGAGAAGATACATTCTCTATACGAAAGAAAGACGACTAGCAAAAAGCATTTCTTATTCGCCAACTCGTCAACTCGAAGAACACGGAGGGTGCCTTGGTGGCATAACATTTGAACGACGTTTCGGATATTATTAATCAACTGTTTACAATAAAAATGATGATTAACAATGAGTTTCAGGCCCTTATGCTTTTGAGTTCTCTGTCGGAGAGTTGGGAGATATTGGTGTTATCGGTGAGCAACTACGCGCCTGATAGAGTTGTCACGATGGAGGCAGTCAAAAATAGCTTGTTGAAAGATGAGGTCCGACATAAGCATATTGAATCATCGTACTAGTCATCTTTGGTTGCTTCTGTCACAACCTGCTCCCGCTTTTGGGGATACATGTGAAACCCGTAATTTATAATTAATTAATTCAGTGTTACTTTTATTTATTATAATTAGATTAAAATTATTATTTCTGGAATTTTAGTGTTTGGTCAAACCCGTAAAATTTTATTTTTTATTTATTGTATAATTTGTTTGCTAAATTAATTATTATCAATTTTTTTATGAAAAACCATATTTTAGAAATATAATTATTCCTGGATTTTAATGTTGGACCTGACCCGTCCAGACCCGTCCCGAACTCATCCCGAACCCGTCTCGAACTCAAGTTCAATTTTCCCAAAACTAATTTTTGCAGTCCCTTAGTATATATATATTTATATATATATATAATTTACATTTTCCTTAATTAAAGCAAAACAATCCTTTATTAAACCCTCATTAACTTTTCTTAACCTCTCATTAACTCTCTCTCTCTCTCATTAACCTGGGAAAGGAAAACCTTTCCTTTCCGCTCACCAAACGTTGCTCGGCCGAACCCCTTTATTTTTGAAACTTCCCGAGCGGCGACCTCTCCTCTTCCGAACTGCCGAGACACCTTTCCCCTCCCGTAACCCTAGGTGCTCACCTCTATATAAGCCCATCTTCTTCTCCAATCTCTAATAACTCCTCAAAATCCATTTTCTTCAATTTCACAAGCCCTAGCTGCGCCCTTCCGGCCGACCACCCCAGAATCCGGCGCCTTACCCGCCGGCTTCTCGGCCGACTCCCCGAGCGACCCCTCCACCCGAGACCAGCGGCTTCCCACCGCCGTGGTGCCCCGCGCCCCGAGCCATCCCACCGCTGATTTTCCCGCGGCCATCTCTACCGCCGGCCGACCCCTGTACGAGCCCGTGCGCCGTTCGCCAACCTTCCGAACGGCCCCGATCTGCTGTCCCGTATCCCGATCTGTTGTCCAGCACCTCTGTACGCGACTCCAGCGCTGTTCGGACTCAATCCGCTGCTATCCGCGTTCCGTTCCCACTGTCCGCGGATAATTTTTCTTCTTTATTCACCTGAGAGCTCTAGCCGAGCACCCGAGTTATATCTTCGTATCTTCGTGTCCCTCTCTTAGTGAAGATGATGACATGGTCTCCGATCCCGCTATGGGAATCGGATCGATTCGCGGATTCGAACTCCCTTTCGGAATGATTATGTAGATTTGTTGTGGTTTTATGATTCTGTGGTTTCTCAAAAATTTCTGAGTTAAGTTCGGATTTTCCCGTATATGGTTCTGTAGTTTTCGTTTTCTGAATTTTATTTCGGATACTTCAAAATTTTCGGAAATGGCTCTGTGACCATTTTCCTTAGAGAGGTTCTGTGGTTTTTCGGTTTTCCGAGTTATATTTCGGGTTTCCCGAATTTTATAGTTCGGAAAGTTTTCTGTGATTTTGATATAAACCTACTCTTGGGTTAGATAAATTGGAATTTTTGGTTGGGAATATTTTGTGGTTTGGAATATTGTGGGTGTCGGTATTTTTCCAGGATTGTGTTGTCCCAATTATAGAGGAAGTGCTGCCCAAATTTTCAAAAAATATATTTTAAAACTATTTTCAAATCCCGATCTTTGCAAAACAAACTACATTTTTGGAGTGTTGGTTTTAAAATAGATTTTTGTATCTTTTCGGGCGATGGCCATATTGGTCCATGGGCCCTAATTAAATGCAAACGAAACCGGTCAACCTGGACGTTGAGGCATTAGTTAAAACATGAGTTTTTGAATGACCAAGTCTGAGACGCATTTTATAATTATCTTTAATTAATTTATTTTTTTAGAATGGGTTACTGCTGTTAGTATTTTGGTGCAGGGCTTCGGCCTACTATTGGACCGTTCGCGGTATTCAGAGCTCGCCTTTAAATTAAATTAATTTATGTAAAAATAATTGTAAGGACATAAGTCCAAGTTTTCTTTTCTATTTTCCGGTGGACCTGTAATAAGTAGTTTAGTTTTTTCTTTTCTTTTCTGGATTGTTGTTTTATAGGTAAACGCGTTAATAATAAAATGAGTATTTATTTTAATATAGAAAATTAATAAGAGTTTTCTCACATTAAATAAAATAAGATTTCAAGTTTGTAACTTAGACAATTTCATGTTTTCTCATTAAAAGAAAATTAACTAATTTATATATATATATATATATATATATATATATATATATATATATATATATATATATATATATATTACAAAATACAAAGTTTTGCCAAATAATTGAAAAATACGAAGTTTTTCCAATAAAAATGTTTACTTGATTTTTACCTCGTTATATTAATAACTTTGAATCGCATCGATAAACGTGTTTTGTTTATAATAACATAAGATTTGACTAGGATCAAATTTTAGAGAATGTAACTAGCACACCTAGATATTGTTTCCTCATTTATGCTAAGTCGGGATTCTCAATGTAGGATTTCGAGGACGAGTCTGATTTTCTTTTCCGGAACCGCCTCTTCATACCCAGTCATAAACAAAGGCAAGTATGGTTGTGTTTATTTTTCAATTTAGTTAATAATTGTAATATTGTAAGATTAAACCACATTGCTATACGGAACTCTCTCTTAGAGTATTGATTGTGGGATTAGGGCACTACTAAAATAACCCCTTTTAGCGACGTCAGAAGACGTCGCTAAATAAGGAAAATATGTCGCTAAAAGCTATTTGCGACATATTTAGCGACGAAAATTGGACGTCGCGTATAGGCATGTCGCAAATGACAATTTTGTCGCAAAACGTCGCTATTTGCGATGTCACGTTTAGTGTCGCTAGACGTCGTAAAATTCGTAACAGATAGCGACGTAACGTTACGTCGCCAAAATAGCGACGTAGAGCGACCACGTTGCGACGCGGTAAACTTTATATATGATGACATGGCATGGCAGCCACGTGGGCACTTTAGCGACGCCTAGCGACAAATTTAGCGACGTCCACTGACAAGTTGTCATATCCCACGTCAGCATTTTAGCGACGTCTAGCGACGTTACGTCACTATTTAGAGACGTATAGCGACGAGTACGTTCCATCGGTGTCCGTCGTAGAACGTCGCTATACGTCGCAGATATTATAAATTTTTTTTTAAAAAATATAATTGGTATTTTTGTTATGCTGTGTGTCTGTGTTTACAGTGTGTGTGAAGTACAGTGTTCGAACCATCGACAGTTTCGCTTACGGTTCTACGTTTTATCTTGGATAGAAAGAGCAACAGTGCAGGGTGCACTTCTCAGAGCTTGCTCTTCACGTCCTTCACCTTCTCGGGAACCTTTACGACGTCCGGAGAAAGTGAAGGACGTGAAAATAAAGCTCTCAGAAGTACACCATGAACTGTTGCTCTTTCTATCCAAGATAAAATATACAACAGTAATCGAAACTGTCGATGGTTCCGAACACTGCATTTCACATTCACTGTACACACAGAAACACATCATCACAAAAATACACATTATATTTTTTTAAAATTTCGACAGCACCTCCTTTGTATATCAGATCATCGCTTATAACCCAGCGTAGGTATATTTGTCATCCCCGTCGCTGATATCACAAAGTAAATATCACAATAAAAATAGGAGGCAGTGCAAAGTAAATATCACAGACACACATCCTCACAAACATCCAATAGAGTCAAATAAAAATGGAAGATGATAAAAAGTCTCCCACAAAGTGTATAAACAACAGTGTAGCAATAAACAATTTGCCCATAGGGCCAATACATACAAGTCATAAAAAAATCAATAAAATCACTGCGGACCCCTGCCGCGCAACTGGGATAGAATGTAGTCATACTGCTCCTAGGTGAGCTGTACCGTAGGGGCAGTAGGAGGCAGTGCAATATCTGGAGTCGGCACCGTCGATGGACCGGGAGGACGTATCTGCTCCAGCTCTCGCAGTCGCTCACCATAAACAGCAAGGGTACTCACCACCCACTCAGTACTCGCCTCAAGCGAAGCCGAAACCTGAGTGAGTGAGGCAGACATGCTCCTCTGCGATCCCTCCAGCTCGACCTGTCTACGCTCTGTGCGCTGCGTAGACTCGGTGAGCGTGTGCAAGCTGGCAGTTGTAGCCTGATACAGACTCATCAGCTCCTGTATACTGCGCTCGACCGCATCAAATCGTCCGGTGACGATCGGAGGGTCGGATCGTCGCTCGACCGCATCAAAAATCTGCTGCTGTAACTTGGGACGCAGCTCCTCGATCTGACGACGAACATCCTCAGCTCGTGACGACACCTGCGAAGCCGGAGACTGCGCACTGACAGAGGGGGCCCGTAGGATCCTGTACCATAGTACATACCCTTCTGAAGACCGCCAACGGCGGTCATCCAGAGCTTGTCCGACGATGGAGCCGTAGGCGGCTGGGAGGAACTACCAGCCCCTCCCTCTGCTGGCGTACTAGCAGCAGCAGCCGCCTCCTCCTGTAGTCGAACAAACTCGGCCTAGAACAATGTTTGCTAACGTGTAAGTGTTTGCTAAAGTCTATATTGATATTTATTTTCCTGTTTTCTAAATTATAGTAAATTAATATAAAGAATAGAATGTACATATGCCTGCGTCGCCCTCTTGTCAATGAACTCCCCAGCCCTCCGATGGATGACCAGGAAGACGGTCACCATGTTCGGGTCCTCACCCTTTTTTACCTGTTAAAATATATTAACTATTATTAGTATTAAACATTCTATCGAACTATATATAAATTAATGTCCGTCATAGAAAACGTACCAGACAACGAAAATGCTCCGTCATCGGAATGGAGCCACCACACCACTTACCGGCGCTCGACCGTGCCACCTTGGCCTTGTCAGACCGCTCCTGGTACTTGGGCTCGTTGAATCTAGCCTTCATCGCAGCCCGCTGCTCTGGCGTGATCCAACCATGGATCGGCTCTCCGGAGCGATCACGACACTTCTGGTCGTGGATCGCATCACGGATGAGCTTGGCTGCGACGATAGAAAATTGGCCCTCGATCCTCGCCGCCCGGTATGGTGGATAGAAATAGGTCCTCTACAATAAGTAAAATACAAAAGTTGTATAATATACACAAATAATTATTAAAATTTAAAAATAAACAAAATTTTAACCTTGAAGTGGGCAAACCAAAAGGCCTTCCTATCTGCGGGAGCATCTGAATAGTTAATCCAAGGCCTACCATAATTCTGCCTCAGAAGTACCCCCAGCTGTCTCTGTACTGCAGAAGGCCGATGCCTATAGAATAATAATTCTCATGAATATATATGTACATATAATCATTTGAGAAATATATATTAACTAATTAACTTACTTCATAGGCCCGTCCGTCCAAATCTCCATACGCGTCTTGCCCGGGGGAGCGCATGGAGGGTCGCTCTCACCTCCTGCCTGGATAGGATTAGTCTGATCGTCGTCCTCCATATGTGCGGCGTCGGCTTCCTCCATAGAGCCGTCGACAGGAGGAATGCTGGACGGGGGATCAGGGATGCTGGACGCGGGATCAGGAAGGCTAGACGACGAGGAAGGAGTCGCCAACCTGCTCGAACTGCCCTGTCCCGGTAATGGACCGGGAACAGAATGGTACAATAGCGTACTCGAAGATGAGGATGAGGGTATGGAATCTCCATCCCCAGCCCGAGGCTGACGGGATTGCCTAATATAAAATCCTCCGTGTCGTCCTTTTGGTCTAGTCATACCTGATAATAACATATGACAATAAAACAAAAAACATATTTATATGATAGACATCACAGATTTTTGAAAAATATCATAGTCACAGATAAAAGTGTCAATAAAGTGTCACTGAAGTATCACAGATTTATATGATAAAAGTGTCACTAAAGTGTCAAATATGATGATAAAACAAATGTACAATTTTAATCCTCTTCTGAAAATTCATCTAGTTCGTTTAGATCATCTACTTCTTCTTCTTCTTCTTCTTCCTCCTCTACATCTTCACTTTCATCTGCATCTTCCTCTTCAGATAATTCTACTTCTTCTACACAATTAGATGTGTAATGAGGAACTTCCGTCGTGTCCACTTCTATAATATTTGTTACAAGAGATAGTTCATCCTCTTGATAAGCTATATCGTCAACCTCAAAGGTATTTCTAGCTTTGGTCTTGCATACTGCCCACCAGTCCGACCTTGTTGTTCCCCGTTTAGGATAACTTGTGAAGTACACGAGCTGAGCCTGACTTGATAGGACAAATGGTTCATAGGCTTGATATCGGCACCGATAGTTTATATCAACAAGACCGTGCTTGTCTACTTTCCATCCTTGACCTTCAATCGGATCGAACCAATCACACCTGAATAACACAATCTTAGCAGGCTATATTCTATAACTATATGTCAGCTCCACGATCTCCCGTAGCACACCATAGAAATCGCTGCCCACATCAACATCTTTGTAGTTCGAAGATCTGATACACAAACAGCTATTTTTGGTGGAGTCGAGATCCACAAAGTTGTCTCTGATCGGGCAAGTTGTTGACTTGAACCTAAACCCATTAACGCAGTAGCTTGGCCATATTTTTGCAGCATAAATTGGTCCCTTGGCTAGCGTTCTAATAGACTCATTCTCTAGTCTTGCGTATGGACGATCGACCTAAATACCACGAAAGAAGCAATTAAGCTTATTCTCAATCAAGTGCATATACAAAAAGGTAATTACAGAGTTCTCAAGTCTTACATATGCACTCAACCATGATGGAAAATAACGCCTCATTTCTTGTTCTAGTTCTTCTTCTGTTATGTGTGGCCTACCTGACCTCACATCATCATTAAATATGCTAAAAACAACATCGTGCAATTAATGTAATAGTATAATAATCAATACTATTAAAATAATGTAGACGTATTAATTACTTATCCCTCCAGTTTATCTACTTCCTCCTCGTCGCAGTTGAGTAATACATACACCTGAGCAGTCCTTAGCTCATTATCGTTCAGATATCTCTTCTTCATTTTATCCGATGGCTTTCCTGGAGCATTGAATACCTTCAGTATTGTATCATTACTTTCATGATCTCCGTCGTCGTTTCTGGAAGCTCTCGTTCTATTAGTTGCAACAGGAAGCTTGAAATACATCGAACAAAAGTTTGTAATCTCCTCGAGAACATAGGCTTCACAAATAGAACCCTCGACCCATGCCTTATTTTTACCTTTCTTTTTAGGTGATTCAAATGTCGCTCGAACGGGTACATCCATCGATATTCGACGGGTCCACCAACACGTGCCTCATAGGAATGAATCGGCAAATGCTCCATAGAGTCGAAGAATCCAGGAGGAAACACCCTCTCTAGCTTGCATAGTGTTACCGTAATGTCCTTCTCTTGCTTTTCTAGACGATCAACGAGCAATTTCTTAGAACAAAGATCCCTGAAGAATATGCTAAGCTCTGTCAATGGATCCCAAACTGCCTGCGGTAAGAATTCCCGAAATGCAATCGGAATTAACCTCTCCATGAATACGTGACAGTCGTGGCTCTTCATACCCGTCAATTTATTTTTCTTCGGATCGACACATCTTCTCAGATTTGACACATATTCGTCTGGAAATTTTAGGCCCTGGATCCACCGATAAAGTCTCACTTTATCCTCCTTGTCTAGCGAAAAAAATGACTTCGGCAGGAACTGTTTTCTATTCTGCTCTATCAAATGCAATGCAGGGCGTTTGCATATTTCTTCCAAGTCCAACCTAGCCTTGGGATTGTCTTTCGTTTTTTCCTTTATGTCCATCACAGTATTAATTATGTTATCAAACACATTCTTCTCAATATGCATGACATCAAGATTATGTCTGATCAGATTGGTACTCCAGTATGGCAGATCCCAGAATATGCTCCTCTTTGTCCAGTTATGATCTCTACCAAAGCCATCGCACTTGTACCCAGCTGTAGGATCTTCGATAGCACTTGGAAAATCTCTAACCTCCTCCCATATCGTGGCTCCGCACCACCTTGGCGGTGGATCACCCTTCTCTACAACGCCGGCACGGAATGCATTCCTGTTCCTTCTGAACGGATGATCTTTTGGCAGAAATTGCCGATGACAATCAAAGAAGCACGGTTTTCCTCCGTGTTTCAAACGGAAAGCCTTACTACGGTTCATGCAATACGGACATGAGAGACGGCCATGAGTGCTCCATCCAGATAACATTCCATAGGCCGGAAAGTCGTTGATGGTCCACATAAGGGTTACCTTCATCTGAAAATTCTGCTTCCTAGAAACATCGTACATGTTAGCGCCTACTTCCCATAACTGATTCAACTCATCTATCAAAGGCTATAAGTACACATCAATGTTCCTCTTGGGATTATTCGGACCAGGAATTATAACGGTTAGAAACATGTACTGAGTCTTCATGCACATCCAAGGCAGTAGGTTATACGGAGTGAAAATCATAGGCCAGCACGAATAATGGGATCCCGAAAGACCAAAAGGAGTAAAACCGTCAGAAGATAGCCCCAACCTGACATTACGCGGATCTGAAGCAAAATCAGGATACACTCGATCAAAGTGCTTCTACGCTTCTCCATCGGATGGGTGATCCAATACTCATTCAATCTGTTCTTGCATGTGCCAACTCATATTTTTGGCCGTCTCTTTCACCATAAATAATCTTTGCAACCGTGGCGTTAAAGGCAAGTAGTGCATTGAATCGGTCGGTCTTCTTGCACCGGTAGACCTTCCTGTACTAGTTGTCTTATAGCGATCAGCACCACAAAATCTGCACACATCTGCATCCTTGTCATCTTTGTAGTACAGTATGCACCCATTGCGACAAAAATTGATTTTCTCGTATCCCATCCAGAGCGATCTCACCATCCTCTTAGACCGGTAGAAGTCTTTAGGCAACTTAGCACCGCCGACAAGATCTCTATAATCAACTCCAACACTCGGTTGTAGCATTCTTGCGACATGTTAAAATCTGACTTAATGCTCAACAGTCTTGTAACCACCTCCAACGGTGAATGATCCTCACAACCAGGATACAATGGAGTCCTTGCATTCTCCAGCAACTCTATGAACTGTGCAACATCGGCGTTCGGTGCCTCCTTAGATGCATCATGAACGAAACTAGGCCTCGCAGCATCGAAAACCATGTTCACGTACCCGTCGTCGTATGCATGATTATCTGAAACAAAATTAGGTCCCGTATGCATATACGGCTCAATATAAGGCTCCAGTTCTGATGCTAAAGACACAAGTTCTCCGTGTGCGGTCCACTGATAGTAATTAGGCGTGAAACCCCTCGAGTACAAATGATATGTCACTTCCACTTCTGGATAATATTTCACGTTATGACATTTCACACACGGACACTTAATTTTGGTGCCGTCCATGTACTGAGGGAATGCCTTAGCAAACTGTAGGAACTGCTCTACTCCAGCTATGTATTCATCCTGCACACCACACATATCATCAGGACGACGATTATATATCCATGAACGATTCTGCAAGTAGTAATTCATATCCATTTGGAAATAATTCTGCAAAGATGGACACACATTATCTAACAGGCACAAATTCGTATATTATGTCTTATTATGGGACACACATTAGTAGCGGACAGTTACTAATAAAAAAAATATGCAATCTAGGTCAAACTAGGTTGTACTAAGTCAAACAAAGTTAAACAAGGTCAAGCTAAGTCAAACAAAGTCAAACAAGGTCAAACTAGGTCAAGGGTTGACCTACAGTTGACTTTGTCAACTCTTAGTCCAATCTAGGTCAGATGTTGACTCTACTTTGACTTTCAGTCAAAATAGTCAACCTTGGTCAAACAAGGTCAAATCTAAGTCAAATATCCTATTTCTAGTTATTACCTACCAAGGTACCCTTTACCTTATCGCTATTGGTATCCCAATACCAATACCTTAAGTTGGTACCCTTTACCTTATCGCTATTGGTACCCTTTACCTTATCGCTATTGGTATCCCAATACCAATACCGCGGTAACATGGTTGGTACATTAAGGGTCTTTGACAAGATGACATATTGCAAAAAATATATCCTTATATATAGTTCTCCTACGGATTTTCTTTAACATTACGTAGGAGAACTATAAGGATATATCTTTTCACAACATGTCACCTCCTCAAAGACCCTTAATGTGACAACCATGTCACCCTCTCAGTCATATCCCTGAGCTACGATGCAGCTGCAGGCATTTAACATATCACGGTTTATAAAAATAACTAATAAATCTCTATCCTAACTAATA
This sequence comes from Iris pallida, assembly GCA_029216955.1. Lineage (NCBI taxonomy): Eukaryota > Viridiplantae > Streptophyta > Magnoliopsida > Asparagales > Iridaceae > Iris > Iris pallida. Next base: position 16,477,552 of record JANAVB010038613.1, read on the forward strand.
AATTAATATCTTACTCTAACATCTAATAACTCTCATATTCCTGCAGCAATGATGCAGTTGCAGGCAGTTCCTTCTAACATAAACTAATATCCTAATCTAAACTAACCCTTTAACTAAAACTAATATCTAAACAATGCTAATCATGAACTGTACACTACTACCTAACATTCACATGAACTATCTATCTCAAACTCTCTATCATAACTAATTAATTAATATCCTACTTTAACATCTAATAACTCTCATATTCCTGCAACTAAAAGGCAAATTAAACTATGGTATATACATGGTTTAAAGTATCGGCCGATACCGATCCGATACGGCTGATACCGATACAGTTTGGCATATTCCGATCCGATACCGACCGATACCAAATATTGACCGATACCGACATTGGGGGTCTTTGTTCCGGTCAATTCGGCAAAACCAATCGGTAAGGGTGACTACTGTTTCATATAATTTCAAAACTACTAAGAAATAACGCTGAAATACTTAAAATTATGCCTAAATGTATAAAAATATGTTTTTAAATGTAAATAATTTATTAATAATTATTTGTTTTCCGATACCAAAGTCCGATACTCCGATACGATACCGCCGATACTACCGATATCGTCGATACCAATACTTCTAGGAATAGTTCGATACCGATTCCGATACCGATATTGTGAACCTTGGGTTTATATCGTCAACATTTCAGATTCTTAAAATGAATTTCAAATGGATTTTTGATTGTATATATATGTGTATTTGTGTGTATGTACGTTGTATACATATATATTTATATATGTATTTGTGTGTGTATGTAAGTGTGTGAGTATATATATACATGTAGATATGTGTATTTATATATATATAGGTATATATGTATGTATTGTGTGTGTGTGTGTGTGTCCTGTGTCCTGTATCACAGAGTCGTGTCCGAAATAGGGTTAGGGTCCTGTCCCCTGCCCCCTCCCCCCTATAGGGTATCCTATTACCATAGACTAATCTAGGACACTCTTAAGATACTAGGATATCTAACTATCCTAGGATACCAAATTCTAGCCAAGATACTAACTTAGGGTACTAACTTAGGGTACTAACTTCTAGCCCATATCCTAATATCCTATTATCTTGATACCCTTAAGATACTAGCATAATTCTATGTTATCGTATAAATTCGAGAAAATTTTGATATAAAATCACCGTCTGCTTGGATATTTTGATATGGATGTGTTTTAAAATTCTGCATATCACTTTGAAAGGTTTGGACTTGATTAAATGAGTGATCTTGATTTAATCAGTTTAATTTTTATTTAAAATGACCCCAAATATACTATAACCTGTACTCTTAATAATAATAGTAATAATAATAATAATAATAATAATAGTGTAGTAGCAACACCACTACAAAAATATGTCAAATCAACATCTCGACTAGTAACGAAAGTTGTTCAATCCCTACGTAGCGACGGTACATCAAATGATTATCGACAAATATATTATTTGGATTCCACTAAAAAACCGTTGTTGCTATATTGTTGTTGTTTCGTCGCTAAATATCTAGTGACATCTTAGTGAAGGACCTGTTTCGTCGTTGCGAATCGTGATATATATTGGTAGAACAGATTTTTTTTTATTTCATCCAAAAAAAATTCCCCTACCCCAAACTCAAAATTTCTCTCATCCCCTAAAAATTCCGATTGGCGCCACCTTCATTTCCTGAGGCTCCTGACCGCCCATACACACTTGACTCATATGCCACCCTACGTCCCTCGACGTAGACACCACCAGAGTCTCTGACGCAGACACGGACGCTGCACCATCGACGTATGCGTGCACCACCAGTGTCTTTGGGGACACGATGTGTGTCCGTGTGTGTGTGTGTCCGTGGGAGAGGAGGAGGAAGGAGAGGAGTTAGGTTAGGGTTTACCTGAGGAAGAGGAGGAGGAGCTCGGTTTGGGGGAGGAGGAGCTCGAGGAGGAGGATCTCGAGGAGGAGGAGCTCGCCGGAGGGGGAGGGAGTCGCCGGGGGGGAGGCGGTCGCCGAGGGGGAGGGCACTGACAGAGGGGGAGGGAGTCTCTAGGGGGGTGGGGAGGAAATTAAAATTTTCGAGTATTTTCGAGTGAGAGTGAGGGGGAAAGCAGGAAACGGTGTACCCTAAGTAAAAAAACTTAGCGACGTCACGTGTTGACATCGCTAAACGTCGTACAAATGGCGACGTATGCTAATAATATGTCGCTGAACGTCACAATTCAGTGACGTAGTAAACTCCTGTCGCAGAACGTCGCTAGGCAGCGACGGTTTGCGACGTGTTTATAAAGCTGTCGCTAAATTACATAACTAGCAACGTCATTTCTTGCCGTCGCTAAATTACGTCGCTATTAGATGATATTTTAGTAGTGGGGGAGTAGTGTAGTGTATTATGACCAATACCCCTCATATTGCATATTAATTGTGCGAGCTTACCCCTCTTACACATGGGGATAAGCCGTATCGTATCACTAGGATACTATTGTACAACCCAAGCCGGTCATAAGCATTACATACTCAAATCATATTGTTTTCAATTGTGGAAAATTGCTGAAAAATATTGTTCAAGTATTTCAAACAGTTTAAAATTACAAATTTCTAATTATTAGTTGAATTGTTAGATATTCATAATTGTACTTTGCTTCCTCCTCACTGGAGACCAACATTTTTAGGTGACATTGAGGATGCTGAGCTATTGTACAATAGCTACTATGACCCGGTATTGTATCTTGTGGTGTTGCTAGAGTTTCTCTTGGATGACGCAGAATCAGAGGCTGACGAGCCGACCATCTAGCTAGTTGTTTTTTTAGTTATCTAGTTTTATTGTATTGGAGTTTGTTGATTTGGATTCAGTACTTTATTTTAGTACTATCATTTCCAGTTGTACTTTTAATTATTGAGTAATTTTTTTTAAAATTTCCGAATATTCAAGTTGTAACAAATGTATAGATGTTGTTGTGAATACCTGCATATAGAACAGCTTACTGCTGCCGTCTCACAACGGTGCAGGCTGGGCATGATCCGGTTCGACCCAATAATTTGGGATCGGGTCGTGACATATTTTTAGTGGTGGCCCATACAGGTCAGATCAACAACTTAAGAGAACATATCTAGAAACAATTAGAATACTAGAACATTAATTTGTCACAACATAGGACCGAAATATATTATAAATAAATATTTTGTTTATTATAGACTGGTAGGCTACCTTGCTTATGTTTTGCATCCTAAACCTTATCTAGCATAGGCCGATTGTATGGTGGTCTATTTTACTATCTACTTTACTTTCTAGATTTTATATATCTTTTAGTGTCCCTTGACTTTCAGCGGTTATTTTTCTCCATATCCTTATCATACTCCACCATTCCTTAGCATCCATACTCTTTTGTTATTTTAGGATTAGATTTTTTCCAATCTCCTTCTTCGACAAACCTATTTCAAAATTTTTATTAGTTGATCAAATCTTACTTCTCTATCTTTATTTAGAATCTAGATCTATTTCACTATTTAGAGTTTCAAATTCTCCTTTAGCAAACTTGGTAAACTTTTATCTATCCAGAGTATTTTACGACTAGTGAATCCAACCATTTATCTTGACATTATTTTCAATTGACTTTCTTGGGACCAATCCCGAACCAAATTCTTCTGGAACAATAAAGCCCCAAGGTTAATTATTATCAAAAGAATTGGTTCAACTTAGCTTGTTCATGAATCTTCCAAGGGAATTATTTTCCAAAAAATAATTCCAATATTGATTGATATTTCCTAAGTTATTCTAAGACCAAGAATATTTTCATTTGTTGACTTCCTCCACTCAACCTGAAACCTTACTCTCTCTAAGAACTTCTTGATCAGTTCAAGGCCTAGAAAGCTTCCAAAACTCAATACTTTATTTTTGTTGATTATTACTAGATGATACCCTGTAGAGTTGTAATAAGATATCTTTTGAATTCATAAGAATTTGCTGAATCTTCCCGATATAAATCGACCCTTGATTACACTCTTTTTGGCAGTGTCTTTCACAAAGTCATGTTTCCCTTACAATACGATTTCTAAAAATTTAGAAGATTCTAATCTTAATGAGAATATATGGCGGTACTTATCAAAGAAATATTGGTGTTAAGCTTTGAGAAGAATGAAATTCTCCTTAGATACATGTTAGTACTCGAGGTGATAATGATATGAGGAGTGAAATTCTAATCTAAATGAGTTACAGTGATAGGACAAGCGACTTATCGAAAAAATATATTACAGAGTGTAAGGCTGAAAAGATATATGGATATTTAGGGATCGAAATCATTTATGGAAAAGGCAGGGATGCAGTAACGATCAATTAATTATGTGACTTAGTGGTTGAAAAAAATAATAAATACTGAGGTGTTCTTTAAGGAGGTATAAAAAATCTATAAATGATTGCGGGGCAAGTAATTTTAACTCGAGGTACAACTTAACTAAGGACGACAATTGATAATAACGAGAGGAATCAAGGATAATTGAATCTTATGAATATGATTGTGAGTAATACGAAGTTAAGAGATATGTTATAAAAAAATGTGTACGATGAATTGAAACGTACTATCGATGGGTGAAACAAAATATTTGAAACTTGAGGACTACTCAATTAGAGATACAAATCGAAAGACCCAGATGTTATAAATAAGAGATCAAAGGATTAAAGGATACAATAAACTACTCATGAGAAAACTTTTTTTGGCTAAGTGATAACAACAAAATTAGAAGCTCAAGATGGAATAACCGAACTTCCATTTGGTCAAGGATTTTGAATCAAACGTTTAAATCAGGAGATGTCAAAATGTACGTGATGGTGAAGATAGAAGTCTAAAGGAATACAAGATTGATGATGGATTAGACAGTTGCATAAGAATATCATTCACGACCAGTTTAATTTTGGAAGAATATTGGGTTGATTTTCTAGAACATTATTTTCTTTAAGATACCCAATTTTCAGTAACACTATTTCGTATGTATTCGTGACTATACATGACATTGCTTGACATGACAATTTAACCATTCCGTAGGGTGTCTTTTACGATTCTTAGACTTTGTAGCACTGTTAGGATCATAGAGATGGAATATTGATAAAGATAAGAAGACAGGATGTGTAGGATCATGAATAAGTGAGTTGTTGACCATAGAGTAGTTTGGATAACAAAGTTAAATCATGATGTTTTGAGAATTACCACATGAGGAAGAAGTGGTGCAAGAATCAAAAATTGATGATGAAAAAAGGGCTAATAATTGTAAAATTGATGACTGAGAAAATATTTCGTAACTGAGGTACCATTTTTGAGATATAACCAACAGTTGATGATGTCTTTCGTCCAATGACTTTCTGTTAGAATAAGACCCTATTTTATTACCATTTCAGGTGTAGCTAGTAGTATTTAAATAGTCTATAGAATTTCATTACGGGATCAGTATTAATGAGAAGTTGGATTACAATTAATATTTGAAAAAAAAAGAATATTGGAAGAAATCTTGATCAATGAATGTAAAGTTCGGACATGATTGGAGGGAATTTATATATTAATCTTTATTGTTGGATGACAAATTTGGTTTGACAAACTTTTGACAACAAGTTGGAAGAAAATCGCAATTATACGACTCTAAACGGTGACATAACGGAAAAGTTTTAAGTGACATATATTTGAGGAAAGACTTTTGTAACCCAGTTATTGAAAGGGTTGTTGCAACAAATTGATTATAAAGACAAAATATGGGACTATAAATTCATCGATATGTGATAAAACGGTTACTAATGCTTGATATTGAGTTAAAGGCATGACACCAAATGGAATGTATCAAGATTATTTTGGAACGTATATAGCGACGCAATACGAAACTGGATCCTTGGTAAATATTAAATTGATCGGTAAGGTAACAAGAGGGTACAAATTATTAGAGAATAATTATGTGGGCTTAAGTGACTTATTTCTGCACAAGTATTTTGCCCATTTATGATTTGGAAATAAGAGCATGCTAAAAGTAATTTTGCACGATTATTTCCGTGATTAACAATTCAGAAATGGAAGCAAACATTAAATTGTGGACAATGGCCATATTTCTAAGGAGGGAAGAATGTTGTTGCATGAATTGACTAAGATAGTTCTTTTGTAGCTGACTTAGGGATTGCCAACATTATTAAGAGATAATCAAGGTAGTAATTGTAAAGGTTTGGTCATCCCCTAACAGTACCCTTAAATTTCGAGGACGAAATTTTCTAAGGAGGAAAGGTTGTGAAACCCGTAATTTATAATTAATTAATTCAGTGTTACTTTTATTTATTATAATTAGATTAAAATTATTATTTCTGGAATTTTAGTGTTTGGTCAAACCCGTAAAATTTTATTTTTTTATTTATTGTATAATTTGTTTGCTAAATTAATTATTATCAATTTTTTTTTATGAAAAACCATATTTTAGAAATATAATTATTCCTGAATTTTAATGTTGGGCCTGACCCGTCCAGACCCGTCCCGAACTCATCCCGAACCCGTCTCGAACTCAAGTTCAATTTTCCAAAAACTAATTTTTGTAGTCCCTTAGTATATATATATTTATATATATATAATTTACATTTTCCTTAATTAAAGCAAAACAATCCTTTATTAAACCCTCATTAACTTTTCTTAACCTCTCATTAACTCTCTCTCTCTCTCTCTTATTAACCTGGGAAAGGAAAACCTTTCCTTTCCGCTCACCAAACGTTGCTCGGCTGAACCCCTTTATTTTGGAAACTTCCCGAGTGGCGACCTCTCCTCTTCCGAACTGCCGAGACACCTTTTCCCTCCCGTAACCCCAGGTGCTCACCTCTAATGTAGCTCCCCTTTCCGAAAATTTTAAAATATTTTATTATTATTTAAATGGTGATTTTTAGAATAATTGTACGAATTTCTAGGACCAAGTAAGATGGGGTATGATATGTTCACCAAGAACTCTTAGTGGACATTTTAGTAGGTTATTATTATTCTTATTTATTATTCTTAGTATATTATTCTTACTATACTTGTGTAGGTGTATTTCATAAATTTTAGTATCATTTTATTCTTATTATATTATTGTTATTATATTATTCTTATTATATCGTTATTATTATTATTATATATATATATATATATATATATAAATGTACATAGATTTTTATATATATGGATGTATATATATATATGATATAGAATAAGAAATAGAAAAGAAATAGAATAAGTTCATAAAGAAAGAAAAGAAATGTGTAATAATATTTAGCTTAAGAATTAGTAGAAAGTGAATAAACAGAGGTGATAGAAATGTTAGTGCAGTAAATAAAACATTTGCTATTAGATGTTAATTATATAAAAAAAAAGAATAAGTAAACAGCAAGCCGGCCCGCCCGACGAGCCCAGCTGAGTAACTCAGCTCCCCACAAGCAAAACCACAGCAGCATCAAAATCCAAACCAAAGCCTTCCCCGGCTCAATCCCCCAAACCCGACCCCTGTGAACTCTCAGCCGCTGTTATGTATTAGTATATAGGGAGCGGGAGTTCGAAACTTCTAAAAACCCTAAAATTTCCTAACACCGCCACGACCCTCGCCAATACTGGGCGAACCCCCACGCGCGCGTGCGCCGCCGTGGGCCGTCGCCGCCGGCCGGCCAGGCGCTGGAACCAGCCGCGCGCGCACGCGCGTAACAGCAGTAGTAGCAACGGATGCGCAATTTTGTCGCGAGAAATCTCCGCGCACAATCGACCATTCGCCGAGCCATTTTCTCGGGTAAGTCCCCAACTTATACAAGATTACTTCCCTTCAAGTAGATCGAATGTATATGCATTATATTGTCTGAGAAATCGAACCAAAGTTCGATGAAAATCTATCCCAAACAGGACAGAAGAACCAGTCTAACGACCCTAGTTCACGGACAGTTTTCTTCCAACCCATGCACGATTTTGAAATTCTGTTTGAAGAGATTCATAGATAATATATATAGGATCGAAATGCCACTGATAGAATTATTTTTGTGTGATTGTATAAGAAATTATTCATTGCTAAAAATCAGGAAAAATAGTTTTTAGAAAATATAGAATTTCAATAAAACACTCCGATACCACGTGCGTCCCGCCAAACCGGGCGACTTGGTCGCGAACCGAAAGCATTGAAAGGTGCGTAATGGCTTCGTGGACGTGTGGGCTTTGACGGAATTCAAATTGATCGCGTGTGCGCGACGAATTTGATGCGTATCCGTCAAAATTCACCGTATCGGCCTCTGTGCAAATTCCCCAATTACTTTGTGCACGCTCGTCAGATCGAGATGAAACTTGCGCCAACAGGACTGTATCATTTTTTTGGTCATGTATACCAAGTTTGGTCCAATTCTGAAACAGTTGAATCGGAGCGCCGTTTTGCGGGCCCCACGGTCCGACTCAACGGACGATTTTGTGCACGGCCCGCCGAAATCTAACTTTGGACATACGGTTGGGTTCGTATCAGAAAACTGGACCTGTTGACATATAGTTTAACGAATTTAGAGACCGTTGACTCTGGCACGCTTTTCGGTGCAAAGCGGGTCCAACAACAGACACCGTTTTAACCCAAAATTACCGTTTTGCCCCTGTGTCCAGAATTGGACTTAAGGACAGGCAATCCTAGCTAATTTGACTATTCTGAGAATGTTAGTAATATTTATTTCAGCATCTGGAGACTCTTTGCATGTGTTAACTTTAGTGATTCATCTGATGTGGTTATACTATCGATTTTTCCAGCTAAGGACCTCAGGCAAGTGCACTTTTTGATTGCTTTCGATTCATAGTAGTCTTTTTATTTCATGTTTATACATATATCTTGCTGCTTGTTGACACGCTCGTCACACGGAGTAGTCGGGAGGGGAAATATCTTAGTAGACATGTGGACTACCCAGAACTATCCCATGAGTCTATTCTTGAATAATAGTAGCTGCACACGACACGTGCAGGTGCCGGATTTACCCCCTAGTCGTTCACATGTCGAAATGGATATTTCACACCACATAGGTAGATGTATTTTATTTTTTCTTTTTTTCTCCATCGTGCCATGTCATCAGTTATCTTCCAGTTTTATCTCTCATATGCTATTTTCATGTCTTGTTAATTCTATTGTATTTTTCGTATTGCCGCCGGTTTGTGTACTTGTTCCATTCCTGACTGAAAACCAACATTTTTCAGGTTAGCCATGGATTCACTTAGCTTGGGAGATACGGGTGTACTTGCAGGCAGAAACCTAGAAATAGATAGCAGTTGTTTCAATTTCATTAATTGTGAAATCTTGTATTTTCTTTTAATATAAATGTTGTAACTGTTGTAATAAACTTAGAAATGTGAATGAGCAACAAATGTTATACTTTGAGCATTTATTTCTTGTGGGCTTGACAGCGTTCTACCGCAGACTCTGCGGCGTAGGCTGGCTTGGACACGTCTCGTATCCGAAAAAGCGGGTACGGGTCGTGACAAGTTTTTATGGTGGCCCATGCAGGCCAGTTTTTGCAAAAGATTACGAACTCGTGATGGTACTTAAGTTAGTTGTACCATTGCGAACCTACGCTTAATGCTCATTCACAATTAGGATTAAAATGATTTTGGAGGACAACAAGGATAAGGGTCCCTTATTAATTTGACTAATTGGGTAGTTAAAATTTTCTGATAGGCCATGCAATTTAGATACAGAATTGTTAAATTTAGATATCTTGCTAGATCTCTATAGATACACTATTACTTTTGATACGACGATATGATCTAGTGTGGATATACCATTCACTTGGTAAGTTAGGCTTACCTAGAATTAAGACTTTGATCTTGATGAACTGTTTAATTTTTGCTTTATTAGATATAAATCTTATATCATAAGTTAGAATTGTCTATTTTAAATTCTCTTTTGCTGTAAGGAGTTAGTTTATAATTTCTGATTCTGTTATTTGTGTATGAATCTCGAGTTAGATTTTGACTCTCACAAAACTCGAACTACTTGTGGCTCCTTACAAACAATCTTGTCTACTTATATTTTGACTATCTTGACCAATGCTGCTATTACAGCCTAATTTTGCAAGCTTATTTTTTATCGAGCTTGATTCGAGACATATGTTTATTGGGGACGCCCGCTAACAAATTGTCTAATCAGAATTATTGTATTACGGTCTGATCAACCATGATGCATTTGGTTCGCTTTTCATCTAATTATCCTACGTGGATTGAGATGTAGATATCTCTAGGATCTCATCCGCGACTGCTTTGACAATTCCTCTTGAATTATACATATGCCTTTGAATCACGTAATTGTATTCAGTGACATCTCTCTTAAACTCTTTATTATTTTTGCCTTTCACTAATTAGAAAGACGAATGTTCGTATTTGATAGATAGAGACAACGTATCCCCATGGCTATGATAGTAGTATACGCAAGTGTAGCTGCCATCGGCCAGCCCTATGACTGGAACCTTGCCTTGAGTTACTCGTCCTCCCTTCGACCCTAAAACCTACTATCTTGATCTTCTAGTCATTGGAGTCCGAAAATGAGTAGGATCTTTCCCTTGATCAAATGCCAACCTAGGAGACTACCTATTCTCAAGAGACCAAATGTTGTGAGCCTCTAATTAATTGTTTGAAGCTTGCTTTAACTAGAACCCTTGTAACAATAGTCTGGCAGGTTTGACACAAATAGAAATTCACAACTCAGTTGTTAGAAACCTTTTCCTATGATGTGCCTTAGAGTTGGTTACCCCGTCGATAATTCTTGTATACTATAGACGAGTGGGTCCTTCTATTGACCAGGTATCATCACACTCACTTGCTTCCCATTTATTGAGGAACGGTCTTTGACTTGACTTATATCTCCGTATTCCGTCATGCCGTGCCTTATTCTTTATTGGAAAAAGTCGAGGTGCAATACCCGGACTTTGAAATCCTTCTAACCTTGTTATTCCTAAAACCATATCCTAGTTTCTAAGGTGGGTAGACTGTGTGAGCCCCTGTTTTTCAAAAATTATTTAATTAGTGTTAATTAATTATTAATGTCATATTTAGCATTAAAAATATTTATTATGATTTTTAGGAATTTTTCTAGAATTTTTAAATGAATTTTAAATAAGTTTTAAACACAAAAATATTATTTTGCAATTAATTAAAAAGTTATAATATCATTTTGTAATAATTAGAATTATTTTAATATAGTTTTGTAATTTATTAAATTATTTTAATTATAGTTTGTAATAATTAGAATTGTTACAAAAGTAGTTTGTAATTAATCAATTGTTTTTAAGGGTGGAATGTAAATTTTGTATTTACATTTAGTAACTGTTAGGACCATTGTGTAATAACCTAAACTAGGGGGGACCAAAACGCTAAATCCTAATCTACCCACCCCCGACGACCCGACTGCCCGACGACCGCCAGCGCGACTGCCCCCGCCATTTCCGGCCAGCGCACGCCCCCCCCGACCGACTCGACCCACCTATATAAACCCCCTCACTCCCCTCAGTCGACCACCACCACTACGACCTAACCACCGCCGACCACAGCCCCGTTCTTCCCCAAACCCCAAGCCCCAAACCCTAACTCCGGCCATCTACCCAGTACAGCCCCTACGACGACTGTCACGCCCAACCACCGCCGACATGTTCGTCCAGACGAGTGGAGCCCAGCGCCACCCGAGCGCCACGCCCCGACCACTCCCGCCGTCCACGGCCTTCGAAACCCTCCCCAATCACCGGACACGTAAGTTGCAGCACTGAATCGTGTCATACGTGTCTCGAATCCACGTATGTGGTTCGCCAGGACACGGGGACCCTAGTCCAGTGCTTGGACACGTAGATCGATGCTCGTGCGTGTCATAGCACGGACACGTAGACTCTATGTCCCAAACTGTCAGGACACAGAGTGATATTTCGGGCTACTGTTATAATCTAACTTAAACCTAAATAAAATAAACATAATCCAACTCTAACACATGAGCGGGCGACCCCTTGGCCAGCCGACGAGTCTAAGAACTCGGCTCAGTGGCCCGAGTTCGAATCCCCCCTTCTTCTGTCTGTGCTGTTTTCTTTTTCTTGTTCCTTTTGTTTTTCTTTTATTTTTATATATATA
>JANAVB010038613.1:16503803-16609748 GCA_029216955.1 Iris pallida
AATATATATATATCTATATATATATATATATATATACATCCATATATAAAATATCATAAAAATATATATATATATATATATATATATATATATATATATATATATATATATAATATATATATATATAGAATAAGTTAATATAAAATAATATATGTATATAATATATATCCATATATATATATATAATAATAAAAAAAAAAATATAGAATAAGAAATAGAAAATAAATGATAAGTTCATAAAGAAAGAAAAGAAATGTGTAATAATATTTAGCTTAAGAATAGTAGAAAGTGAATAAACAGAGGTGATAGAAATGTTAGTGCAGTAAATAAAACTTTTGCTATTAGATGTTAATTATATAAAAAAAAGAATAAGTAAACAGCAAGCCAGCCCACCCCACGAGCCCAGCTGAGTAACTCAGTTCCCACAAGCAAAACCACAGCAGCATCAAAGTCCAAACCAAAGCCTTCCCCGGCTCAATCCCCCAAACTCGACCCCTGTGAACTCTCAGCCACTGTTATGTATTAGTATATAGGGAGCGGGAGTTCGAAAATTCTAAAAACCCTAAAATTTTCCAACACCGCCACGACCCTCGCCAACACTGGGCGCAACCCCACACGCGCGCGAGCCGCCCTGGGCCATCACCGCTGGCCGGCCAGGGGCTGGAACCAGCCGCGCGCGCACGCGCATAACAACAGCAGTAGCAACGGATGCACGATTTCGTCGCGAGAAATCTCCGCGCATAGTCGACCATTCGTCGAGCCGTTTTCTCGGGTAAGTCCCCAACTTATACAAGATTACTTCCCTTCAAGTAGGTCGAATTAATATGCGTTATATTGGCTGAGAAATCGAACCAAAGTTCGACGAAAATCTGTCACAAACAGACAGAAGAACCAGTCTAACGACCCTAGTTCACAGACAGTTTTCTCCCAACCCATGCACGATTTCGAGATTCTGTTTGAAGAGGTTCATAGACTACATATATAGGATCGAAACGCCACTGATAGAATTATTTTTGTGTGATTGTACAAGAAATTATTCATTGCTAAAAATCAGGAAAAATAGTTTTTAGAAAATACAGAATTTCAATAAAACACTCCAATACCACGTGCGTCCCGCCAAACCGGGGGACTTAGTCGCGAACTGAAACCATCGAAAGGTGCGTAACGGCTTCGTGGACGTATGGGCTTTGACGGAATTCAAATTAGTCGCGTGTGTGCGACAAATTTGATGTGTATCCGTCGAAATTTACCGTATCGACCTCTATACAAATTCTCCAATTACTTTGTGCATGCTCGTCAGATCGAGACGAAACTTATGCCAACAGGACCGTATCATTTTTCTGGTCCTGTATGCCAAGTTTGGTCCAATTCTGAGACAGTTGAATCGGAGCACCGTTTTGCGGGCCCCACGGTCCGATTCAACGGACAATTTTGTGCACGGTCTGCCGATATCCAACTTTGGACATACGGTTGGGTTCATATCAGAAAACTGGACCTGTTGATATATAGTTTGACGGCTTTAGAGACCGTTGACTCTGGCATGCTTTTCGGTGCAAAGCGGGTCCAACGGCGGATACCGTTTTGACCCGAAATTACCGTTTTGCCCCTGTGTCCAGAATTGGACTTAAGGACAGGCAAACCTAGCTAATTTGACTATTCTGAGAATGTAAGTAATGTTTATTTCAGCATCTGGAGACTCTTTGCATGTGTTGACTTTAGTGATTCATCTGATGTGGTTGTACTATCGGTTTTTCCAGCTAAGGACCTCAGGCAAGTGCCCTTTCTGATTGCTTTCGATTTATAGTAGTCTTTTCATTTCATGTTTATACATATATCTTGCTGCTTGTTGACATGCTCGTCACACGGAGTAGTCGGGAGGGAAAATATCTTAGTAGACATGTGGACTACCCAGAACTATCCCATGAGTCTATTCTTGAATAACAGCAGCTGCACACGACACGTGCAGGTGCCGGATTTACCCCCTAGCCATTCACATGTCGAAATGGATATTTCACACCACATAGGTAGATGTCTTTTATTTTTCCTTTTTTTCTCCATCGTGTCATGTCATCAGTTATCTTCCAGTTTTTATCTCTCATATGCTATTTTCATATCTTGTTAATTCTTTTGTGTTTTTCGCATTACCGTCGATTTGTGTACTTGTTCCATTCCTGATTGAAAACCAACATTTTTCAGGTTAGCCATGGATTCACTTAACTTGGGAGATACGGGTGTACTTGCAGGCAGAAACCTAGAAATAGATAGCAGTTGTTTCAATTTCATTAATTGTAAAATTTTGTATTTTCTTTTAACATAAATGTTGTAACTGTTGTAATAAACTTAGAAATGTAAATGAGCAGCAAATGTTATACTTTGAGCATTTATTTTTTGCGGACTTGACAGCGTTCTACCGCCGACTCTGTGGCGTAGGGTTGCTTGGACACGTCTCGTATCCGGAAAAGCGGGTACGGATCGTGACATCTATATAAGCCCATCTTCTTCTCCAATCTCCAACAAATCCTCAAAATCTATTTTTTTCAATTTCACAAGCCCTAGCCGCGCCCTTCCGGCGACTCTCCGGCCGACCACCCCTGAATCCGGCGCCCTACCCGCCGGCTTCCCGGCCGACTCCCCGAGCGGCCCCTCCGCCTGAGACCAGCGGCTTCCCGCCGCCGTGGTGCCCCGCGCCCCGAGCCATCCCTCCGCCGATTTTCCCGCGGCCGTCTCGACCGCCGGCCGACCCCTGTGCGAGCCCGTGCACCGCTCGCCAACCTCCCGAGCGACCCCGATCTGCTGTCCAGCACCTCTGTACGCGACTCCAGCGCTGTTCGGACTCGATCCGCTGCTATCCGCGTTACGTTCCCACTGTCCGCGGATAATTTTCTTTCTTTATTCACCTGAGAGCTCTAGCCGAGCACCCGAGGTATATCTTCGTATCTTCGTGTCCCTCTCTTAGTGTCGATGATAACATGGTCCCCGATCCCGCTATGAGAATCGGATTTATTCGCGGATTCGAACTCCCTTTCGAAATGATTATGTAGATTCGTTGTGGTTTTATGATTCTGTGGTTTCTCGGAAATTTTTGAGTTAAGTTCGGATTTTCTCGTATATGGTTCTGTAGTTTTCGGTTTCCGAATTTCATTTCAGATTCTTCAGATTTTTCGGAAATGGCTCTGTGACCATTTTCCTTAGAGAGGTTCTGTGGTTTTTTCGGTTTTCCGAGTTATATTTCGGGTTTTTTGAATTTTATAGTTCGGAAAGTTTTCTGTGATTTTGATATAAACCTACTCTTGGGTTAGATAAATTGGAATTTTTGGTTGGGAATATTTTGTGGTTTGGAATATTGTGGGTGTTGGTATTTTCCCAGGATTGGGTTGTCCCAATTATAGAGGAAGTGCTGCCCAAATTTTCAAAAAATATATTTTAAAACTATTTTCAAATCCAGATCTTTGCAAAACAAACTACATTTTTGGAGTGTTGGTTTTAAAATAGATTTTTGTATCTTTTCGGACGATGACCATATTGGTCCATGGGCCCTAATTAAATGCAAACGAAACCGGCCAACTCGGACGTTGAGGCATTAGTTAAAACATGAGTTTTTGAATGACCAAGTCTGAGACGCATTTTATAATTATCTTTAATTTATTATTATTTTTTTAGAATGGGTTACTGCAGTTAGTATTTTGGTGCAGGGCTTCGGCCTACTGTTGGACCGTTCGCGGTATTCAGAGCTCGCCTTTAAATTAAATTAATTTATGTAAAAATAATTGTAAGGACATAAGTCCAAGTTTTCTTTTCTATTTTCCTGTGGACCTGTAATAAGTAGTTTAGTTTTTTCTTTTCTTTTCTGGATTGTTGTTTTATAGGTAAACGTGTTAATAATAAAATGAGTATTTATTTTAATATAGAAAATTAATAAGAGTTTTCTCACATTAAATAAAATAAGATTTCAAGTTTGTAACTTAGACAATTTCATGTTTTCTCATTAAAAAAAATTAACTAATATATATATATATATATAATATATATATTATATATATATATATATATAGATATATATATATATATATATTACAAATACAAAGTTTTGCCAAATAATTGAAAAATGCGAAGTTTTCCAATAAAAATGTTAACTTGATTTTTACCTCGTTAAACTTTGAATCGCATCGATAAACGTGTTTTGTTTATAATAACATAAAATTTGACTAGGATCAAATTTTAGAGATTGTAACTAGCACACCTAGATATGGTTTCCTCATTTATGCTAAGTCGGGATTCTCAATATAGGATTTCGAGGACGAGTCTGATTTTTTTTCCCGGAACCGACTCTTCAAACCCAGTCATAAACAAAGGCAAGTACGGTTGTGTTTATTTTTCAATTTAGTTAATAATTGTAATATTGCAAGATTAAACCACATTGCTACACGAAACTCTCTCCTAGAGTATTGATTGTTATTGATTGTGGGATTGGGTGAGTAGTGTAGTGTATTATGACCAATATCCCTCATATTGCATATTGATTGTGCGAGCTTACCCCTCTTACACACGGGGATAAGCCATATCGTATCACTAGGATACCATTGTACAACCCAAGCCAGTCATAAGCATTACATACTGAAATCACATTATTTTCAATTGTGAAAAATTGCTGGAAAATATTGTTCAAGTATTTCAAACAGTTTAAAATTGCAAATTTCTAATTATTAGTTGAATTGTTAGATATTCATAATTGCACTTTGCTTCCTCCTGACTGGAGACCAACATTTTTAGGTGACATTGAGGATGCTGAGCTATGGTACAATAGCTACTATGACCCGGTATTGTATCCTGTGGTGTTGCCAGAGTTTCCCTTGGAGGACGTAGAACCAGAGGCTGACGAGCCGACCATCTAGCTAGTTGTTTTTTTAGTTATCTACTTTTATTGTATTGGAGTTTGTTGATTTGAATTCAGTACTTTATTTCAGTACTATCATTTCCAGTTGTACTTTTAATTATTGAATAAAAAGTTTTTAAAATTTTCGAATATTCAAGTTGTGACAAATGTATAGATGTTGTTGTGAATACCTGCATATAGAACAGCTTACTACCGCCGTCTCACAACGGTGCAGGCTGGGCATGATCCGGTTCGACCCAATAATTTGGGATCGGGTCGTGACAATACGAGTACGTAGCCAAGTCCAGCCTACGCCGCAGCATCGACGGTAGTACGCTATCTGTGATAACAATGGTCCACAACATGCACAACACGCACAACACGCACGTTTATGATCCACAATTAAGCCATCAGTAATAACCCAAATATCCAATAGTCTTTAATATTATAAATAATCCACTACAACACAGAAAGTCTCGAAAATAAATCCGAATTGCAGAAAATAAAACAAACTAAACTCTATAACTATACTACTAACTAATGCGAATCCATAAGAAAAAAAAAATGCTAATTCGTATTAGTGCTGGAATCAGGTACGCCAGTGACATCAGGGTCACCAACATACTCACCGTAGACCTCGGGACAAATTACGTCGTCTAAAGCTAAAAAAATAGTTATCCAGTCAGGATAGGAGCAAGATGACCATAAACTACATTACAAAATATGATATAAAAGCATGGAGAAATAATAAAAGAATATTAAACAAAGATAATTATAGGCATGACATTGTATGATAAGAAAATACCACCAAGACATGATAACAATACGACAGTAGACATGACAAAAGAAGAACAAGAGACAATAGAGCAACAATGATTAAGTCACATAAACTGTGTTTTTTAGAATACCTACTTTCGATATGTAGACGGCTTAGGATTTCCGTCAGTCATATGTGTGGTACATGACTAATATTATGCAATCAATGTATAGGGTGTCTGTATTCAATTTATTTACCACATGCTTACTTATTGTATTCCCCCGCCCAACTCACTCACAATACAAGTTCATTACGATAAAACATTAGCAATACAATAAACTGTAAACACAAGAAATAAGAAGTAAGATATGAATATGTATATATACCCTAACGATTCTAACTCTCGTGCACAATAGTAATCATGAACAATGGCAACATAAATTATAAGAAAGTAGTAGTGAGAAGACGATATGAAGATACATGTAGTATAAATAAAGGCAACATAGGTCATAGTGATACTTGCCTGCTCCGATAGATGATGAAGCACAACTCACGACGTCGTAGTCCGATCTACTGCGTCACATAAAAACCACAAGTTAGATCTACGATTCCTACTTAATTTTTTTTACAAAGTGGCTAATGGGTTAACCTAGTTAATTCTATTTTAATTCCAGAATAAATCATCTAAAATCCTATTTTAACCCATTTAGATCTGAAATAAAAGCTAAACACAAATTTTAGTCAAGGAAAGTCATGGTTCCAAATTCGGGATCCATGGTACGCAAATCGAGACATATCGTTGACTAACTAGTCAAACGTTATGACCTAAAAAGTTTGAGTATGGAACCTAGTAGATTTCAGCACCACGAGTGTACTAGAATCAACCATGCCACAAAATTATGATTTGGTCAAAAATTATCGCCATTATGGCTAACCGTGACCAAATCGATGAATCATGGACTAAATCTGACTTCTATGAATAAAATAAAATAATAGATAAATTTTGGAATTTCTAGAAAAATTATACGTTGTAGATAACTATGTCGAATTTCCAAAACTTCAAACAAAACGCGAATCGGAGTTCAAGATCTCTCTGAATCTCAAAAATAGTACGACCCATCTATTTTTGGACAACCAACACTCAAATAATTATCCAGAAATTCACACTCAAAATTACAGAAAAATAGTTATTCGGAAACCTTACTTTGATATGCTTCTAAACCCAAAAATGGCACATAAAAAGCTCTTTTAGACTAGCGGCAATCACTCTGCGAAGTCGAGGACTCTAATCGAACTCTCCCTCAGAAAGGCTGCTGGATTTTCTAGGGTTTACGAAATAATAACTATTTACTTATATATGTAGGGAGAGATGGAGTCGGTGGAGCTGCTGGATCCGGCAGGTGCTGCCACATGGCAGGATCTCGTGCGCCCACCGCCCAGATCCAACGGGCCAGAGCCAACCCTGCTTGGCTCGGCTCCAAGCATGGCTCGGACAAAGTATCCCACTGCGGCTCACAGATCGAGCCTTACCGGCCCCCCTTTGACTGCCATCTGGGCCCCGCTGTCGGGCCTGTGTGGCTGCCAGGCAGGCCCAGGATGGGGGTGGGTCTGTTGCTTTTTTTTTCGGTTTTTAGAAAAAAAAACATTTTTAGCCCTTTTAACCCACAAATAATTCCCAATAAATATTAAAAAATCCCTAAAATTCCTATAAATTTCTAGAAATTATTTCTAGATACCTAGAGTCTACAAAAAAATGTTGGACCCAAAAATATCTCCGAGCGGCCTTATAGTAAATCCTAGAAGCCTATAAAAATAATAATTCTATAGGTAAAAATTGTCTAAAAATCTGCATAAAATTCAAAAAAATCTAAAATAGTAAAATAACCCCTTAGGGACTATGTAGGGACCATATGTGACCTAATATTACCATACTTCACCTATAGGCTTAGGTACGCCCTCTTGTGATCCCAAAATCAAATTCCTATTTAACAATAATTCTAAACACTTAATACCTAATAGTAATAAAATAAAAAATATTCTCCAAAATTATAAAAATAATTTTTTAGGAAACCAAATGCTACAAACTATTCTCCTTAAAAGATTTTTGTCCTAAAAAATCAAACTTCACAAATAGCCCAATATAATATATAACTTAAAAGCAAAATCTAATAACTCTTAGGCAAGATCATGGTGAGATAATGGTTGGAAAAAAACCATAAGAAAACTAAATCAATAAGATATAACCAACTAAGCCTACCTTCTTACCCTTATGGATTGCACTACGCCTTGTATCAACCATTGCGAACTAAAAAGAAGGAAAGGATATGGTTAAACGGTAGATACAAATATATCGAAGAAATCACGGACGAAATTAAGCAGGATGCAAATAAGAGACAAGAAGATCCTACTATAAAATAGACTCATAGGGTTAAAAATCCTATTTGTGGATGATATAGCCTCTTAACTTCAATTCTATTCGCAAGCTCTCAGTACAGCTAACTTAAGCACTACTACAAGTTCGTAGTCTTTTGCGAAATTGGACCTGCATGGGTCGCATAAAAACTTGTTACGACCCGCTCCCGCTTTTTGGGATACGAGTACGTGGCTAAGTCCAGTCTACGCCATGGCATCGACAGTAGTACGCTGTCTATAATAACAATAGTCCACAACACGCACGTATATCATCCATAATTAAGCTATTAGTAATAACCCAAATATCCAATAGTCTTTAATATTATAAATAATCCACTACAACTCAGAAAGTCTCGAGAACAAACCCAAATCGCAAAATATAAAACAAACTAAACTCTATAACTATACTACTAACTAATGCGAATCCATAAGGAAGCAAATATGCTAATTCGTATCAGTGCTGGAATCAGGTATGCTAGTGACGTCAGGGTCGCCAACATACTCATCGTAGACCTAGGGACAGATCACGTTGTCTAAAGCTGAATAGATAGTTATCCAGTCAGGATTGGAGCAAGATCACCATAAACTACATTACATAATATGATATACAAGCATGGAGAAATAATAAAAGGAAATTAAATGAAGATAAATGTAGACTTGATATTGTATGATATGGAAATACTACTAAGACATGATAACGATATGAAAGTAGACCTGACGAAAGAAGAACAAGAGACAATAGAACAATAATAATTAAGTCACGTATACTGTATTTTTTAGAATACCAACTTTCGACATGTAGACGGCTTAGGATATACGTCAGTCGTACGTGCGGTGCATGACTAATATTATGCAATCAATGTATAGGGTGTCTGTATTCAATTCTTTGACCACATGCTTACTTATTGTATTCTCCCGTCCAACTCACTCACAATACATGTCAAGTACGATAATACATTAGCAATACGATAAACTGTAAACATGAGAAAAAAGAAGTAAGACATGAACATGTATATATACCCTAACGCTCTCGTGCACAATAGTAATCATGAACAACTACAACATAAATTATAAGAAAGTAGTAGTGAGAAGACAATATAAAAATACATGATGTATAAAAAAGAGGCAACATAGGTTATAGTGATACTTTCCTGCTCTGACAGTTGATGAAATCACAACACAAGACATCATAATCCGATCTACCCCAGTCACATAAAAACTACAAGTTAGATATACGATTCCCACTCTAAAATTTTTAGAAAGTGGCTAATGGGTTAACCTAGTTAATTCTATTTAAATTCTAGAATAAATCATCTAAAATCCTATTTTAACCCATTTTAATCTGAAATAAAAGCTAAATAAAAATTTTGGTCAAGAAAATTCTTGGTTCCAAATTCGGGACCCGTGGCCCATAAATCGAGACATATCGTTAACTAACTAGTCAAACGTTATGACCCCAAAAGTTTGAGTATGCAATCTAGTAGATTTCACTGCCATGAGTCTACTGGAATTGACCATGCCACAAAATCACGATTTGGTCAAAAGTTATCGCCATTATGGATAGCCGTGACCAAATCGATAAATCGTTGACCAAATCTGAATTCTACGAGCAAATTAAAATAGTAGATGAATTTCTGAATTTTTAGAAAAATTATATGTTGTAGATCTCTGTGTCAGATTTCAAAAACTTCATACGGATCGCGAATCGGAGTTCGAAATCCCTTTGAATCTCGAAAACCGTACGACGCATCTATTTTTGGACAACCGACACTCAAATAATTATCCATAAATTCACACTCAAAATTCCAGAAAATAAAAGAGATATTCGTAAACCCTACCTTGATACGCTTCTACTAAAAAATAGCATATGAAAAGCTCTTCTAGATTGGCGGCAATCACTCTGCGAAGTCGAGGACTCTACTCGAACTCTCCCTCAGAAAGGCTAATAGATTTTCTAGGGTTTACAAAATAATAACTATTTACTAATATATATATATAGGGAGATAGGGAGTCAGTGGAGCCGTTGGATCCGGTTGGCGCTGCCACATGGCAGGATCTCGTGTGCCCACCGCCTAGATCCAACGGGCCAGAGCCGGCCCTGCTTGGCTCGGATCCAAGCATGACTCGGACAAGGAGTCCTACTGCGGCTTGCATATCGAGCCTCACCCACCCCCTTGTGAGTGCCACCTGGGCCCCACTGTCCGGCCTGTGTGGCTGCCAGGCAGGCCCAAGCTGGGGATGAGTCTGTTTGCTTTCTTTTTCTTTTTTTGTTTTTTTCTTTTTTGTTTTTAAAAAAAATGATTTTAACCTCCAAATAGTTCAAAAAAATCCCTAAAATTCCTAGAAATTATTTCTAGGTACCTAGAGTCTACGAAAAAATGTTGGCCAAAAATATCTTCGAGTGGCCTTACAGTAAATCCTAGAAGCCTATAAAAATAATAATTCTATAGGTAAAAATTATCTAAAAATCTCCATAAAATTCAAAAAAAAATCTAAAATAGTAAAATAACCCCCTATGGACTATTAAGGGACCATAGTAACCATATGTGACATAATATTATCATAATTCACCTATAGGCTTAGGTACGCCCCATTGTGATCCCAAAATCAAATTCCTATTTAACAATAATTCTAACAACTCTGTACCTAATAGTAATAAAAAAAATTCTCCAAAATTACAAAAATATTTTTTTATTGATATACCATTTCCACCGAAATTCAAGCCACAATCAATGGTATTGTTTGATGGAAAGGCTTCTCCTAGTCAGTATATCAATTACTTTGATATTATGACTGTGCATCTGCAGAAAAATGATGTCTTCTCACTCGAGTGTTCATCGGGTGCTTGACGGGTTCAGCTTACGACTGGTATCGTAGTTTACCCGACAATTGTATTTCGTCTTTTGACGAATTCAAAGCAATGTTTCTTTCCCGCTTCTATGAAGGAGGCATGGACATGAACATGTCTTCCTTAATAGAAATTAAACAAAAGGAAAAGGAAGATACTCGGACGTTCATTGAACGTTTTCGACAGACAACTCTGAAGATGCCTCTAGGCATGCCAGATTCAGCACTGATTGATACGTGCAAGATGAATCTGCGACCATCTATTGCTGTCTTTACGGTTTCCCAATTCACAGATTGGGTCTCGTTTATCATAGCAGCAGTTTCAGCCGAGACTAATGGTAGATTGGCTAGGGAGCACGGGATGATCTTCGCTTCAGAAGACAAAGGAAAGAAAGGCTCTTCTGGTAATAATTTCGGCAATCGTAATGGGAAAGAAAAGGATACTCATATGGTTAATCTTTCCAAAAACAAAACGACGCCGAATAATCAGGAGTCTTCTAAACCAAAAGAAGAGTACTCTTTTAACGAAAGTGATATCCTAGGGATATTTCAATGTCTGGTAAAGAGTGGCAAACTCTAAATTTCGGAGTCGAAAAGGCCTAATGAGGTGAATTTGACTGACAATCCCAAGTAATGTATCTATCACAGATACATAAATCATCCCACCAATGCTTGTTATATTCTAAAGAAGAAAATCCAAGAACTGATCAATGCCAATGCTATTGCTTTAACTAACGATGAGCATACGGTCACAACTAATATGGTTTCTCTTTAATTCGGAGGTTTTCCTCCTCAACAAGTCCCAGATGTGATTGTCCCAATTCCGAAGGCGATGATGAAAATTGTGAATATCTCGTCTGCCAGAGAGAAAAATGAAGGATTGTTGCCTCTCACATTAAAGAATGGTAAAATTATGTGGGTACATCCTGACTTAGTACCTGAAATGGAAGATGAAGGAAAAACTTCAAAATCCAAGAAAGGTAAGAAAGTCAAAAACTTCAACATAATTTCTCATGTTATTCCAGATCCTGATGATTTGGATCATCTATGGGATGGCATTCCTTTGGAAGATAGACTGAGAGGTTTAAACATATGTCCTCCAAGTCTGGCTCCTCCTACCAAGCTCAAGTTGACTCATCAGCAGTGGTTAGCCATGAACAGTGTTCCCTTATACAGGGCACAACAAGTCTTTGCTGCTTATGAAAAAGCTCATACAGGGATCTTTCCTCGTATCCCGAGTATTCTTTCTTCTTCTATGGCTACAGAGATTCATATTCCTCCTTCTTCGGAAGTCTCTATGCCTTCTTTTTCTCCTGTGGTTATCGAGATCTCTGTGCAACCATTTATTGAAAGTCTGCTGCCCATTCACTTGTATAGTCAACAATCAGTCCATCTCATGAAGAAGATGGGTTATGACTTTCAAAAGGCAGAGGATTTGAACTATGATAAAGGAATACGACTTTCTTTACAGATTCAAAGTCAAAAATCCACTGTTGGGTTGGGTTCTGAGCTTCCTCATAAAAATCCTCACAAGAAGAAGGTTAAGGGAAGGAAAACTAAATCCTGCAATATGGTACTTCCTTCTTCTGAATCTGAAGAGGAAACCTTTGCTGGTACAAGATCTGGGAAAGAGTACCATAAAGATTATGAGGGATCCTCCAAAGAAACAGAGGATGTTGAAACACCACCAACTCAACCGTCTCTTGTTCCTACTAAACCATCTGTGGTTGAAAAGGGGAAACAGAAAGCAGTACGCTTTGACGTCTCGTTAAAGTCTGCTTCCAGTCAAGGGGTAATGATGAAACCCTACAAATTTGATATTCTAGCCCAGTTAGCTAATACTCCGGCTAGACTCTCTATCTTCGAGTTGCTTCGCCTTTCTAAAGAAAGTCGTAAAACTTTGAGTGAAGCTTTGTTGCAAGCTGACTCGTGCTTAGCTCAACTCAAGACTCCCGATAATATACCAGTGTCATGCCCACAATGCCATAAAGTGATGGAGGTCATTCCTAACATTACCTTCACACAAGAGGACATGCTGTTGAAGCATAACAAGCACGACAGACCTTTGTGCTATACTGGGTACATCGAATCCACTGAAGTTGACAGGATTTATATTGATCCTGGGTCTTCCATTAGCATAATCCTTCAGAGTATTTTAAGACCGTTGAGGATTTCTACTAGTGACTTAACTTACACTAGTACTACAATAGTTGGATTAAACTCTGGAAAGAGTAAACCACTGGGGAAGATTCGTCTGAAGATTCAGATTGGTGATCTTCGAACTATGGCGACATTCTATGTTATTAACTCAGACGTATCCTACAACATCCTTCTTGGAAGACCGTAGATACATGAACATAATATTGTGCCTTCAACTCTCCACCAATGCTTCAAGTACGTGGATTCTCAAGGGATTGTGAAGACTGAGTTTGTTGATATCAATCCTTTCAAGGGTGTCGAAGCCTATTTTTCTGATTCAATGCTCTACAAACAAGAGCATGTAAAGGAGATATCAGACATGGCTGAAGATCGATCATCTGTCGAAGATCAATCTATTAATGAAGATCCTCCAGAAGAGCAACCTTTGAAGATCAAAGTCAAAGGGCGAATCCAACCCCAACCTGTCAACGACCAACCTCTGAAGATCAAGGTCAAAGGGAAAATTCGAACTTCATCTGAGGAATCAGTAAATGTTCCTGCCAAGAGTCAAGACCAACCCCTTATGATCAAAGTCAAGGGACGTACTTCACGTACGAATGATCCAGAACCACCATTGATCATCAATCTTGGCAAGTCTACGCAGAAGGCGGATGACAGTCCGTTAATGATTAATCCGAAGCGTAGCAGTCAAATTGTAAATGATGTAAATATTGATCATTTTGTACTTTCTAATATCAATAAAGATTTCCTTTTTGAGTATATGGCTATCAAATTGGTTGAAAGAATGACTTTATCTTCTAATGATCAAAGTCATCAATATAAAGATGACATAGATACAGAGGAAACTTTATACATTGACCATAAGGAAAAAAAATTTTCTCCTCATGTCGATGTTGGACCTTATGCTCAAAGATTCTTAACATCTTCTCGCTATCTTCTTCCTGTAGCCGCTTCATCGCAAGCTTGTGTAACTTATAGACGTCACGAAGAATCTTATTTCGTGATTTCGTCTGATAAGAAAAACAAGCGCCAAATTGTGTTTGGTCTGGCTAAAAATATCTATGTTGTTCAGACGGATGATCTTAGAGATAAAGATAAAGGAAGAATCCGAATTGACAAATATAGTTAACAATATCTCAAGATTATCCAGAATATGAGATATGATTTGAAGACTATGCAAGGTCTCAATCAAGGCAAAGGTAGACTATTACCATTATGTGGTGATCCGTTTTACCAAAAAACTTGTCATGGGTTGGGATATGATCCGTCCCACATGTTTAATGATGATATACAAGAAGAATTCTCTTCTAGTTCTTCACAATCCTCAGATTCCGAAGAAATCCATTTTATTGAATCTGAATATGCTGGAGGAGACTATAATGATGAATCTGAGTGTATATTCTCAATTAACATGGTTCAAACTGATAGTAAATCTGAGCCATTTGAAAATGACCCTTAGGCCCAACAGATGGACACACAGTGGAAACTTCGTTTTGAACAACGACAACCACCTTCAGAGGATGAGATTCTTCAAATCGATGATGGAGACGGAACTACATCCAAGCCAATATTCATCAGTAAGAACCTTTCCGAAGATGAAAAGGAAGAATTGATAAAATTAATTAAAGAATATATTGATATCTTTGCATGGAATTATGAAGATATGCCGGGTTTGGATCCTAAAGTTGCTACTCATAAACTCAATATTCTTCCTAATGCCAAGCCTACAAAACAACAGCAACGGCATTTTCGACCAGACATAATGGATGCAATCGAACTAGAAGTCAAAAAGCTGATTACATGTGGCTTTGTTCGTGAAGAACAACACCCAAACTGGGTTGCCAATATTGTTCCTGTTATGAAGAAGAATGGAAAAGTCCGAGTTTGTATAGATTTTTGAGATCTTAATGTAGCTTGCCCAAAAGACGAATTTTTACTTCCCATTACTGATGTCATGATAGATAATACATGCGGTTTTGAACGTATGTCTTTCATGGACGGATTCTCAGGATACAATCAGATTAAGATGCATCCGGAAGATGAAAAGCATACTGCTTTTCGTACACCTCTTGGAGTCTATTGCTATACGGTCATGCCATTTGGTCTTAAAAATGCCGGTGCTACGTATCAAAGGGCCATGAGCAATATTTTTCAAGAACATCTACGGAAAATAGTTGAATGTTACGTAGATGACATAGCTGTCAAAAGTCGATCAAAAGATGATCACATTCAAGACTTAAAGACAGTATTTGAATTGATGCTTCAGCATCAATTGAAAATGAACCCTACCAAGTCCTTCTTAGGGGTTTCCAGTGGCAAATTTTTGGGATTTGTCATCACTTCTCAGGGTATCCATGTTGATCCTGATAAAATCAAAGCAATTCTTGAAATGCGTCCTCCACATAATTTAAAAGAACTCTGCGGCTTCCAAGGTCGCATTGCTTATATCAGGAGATTTATATCCAATCTCTCGGGGAGATGCCAACCTTTCTCCCGTCTATTAAAGAAGGGTGTATCATTTGTTTGGGATGAAGCGTGTCAGAAAACTTTCAATGACATCAAGCAATACTAACAAATCCTCCTGTTCAAGTACCACCAGTAGTGGGAAGACCATTTTTGCTATATATTCGTGCATTAGATCATTCACTTGGTGCTCTTCTTGTACAGAAAAGTGATATGGGTTATGAACAAGCAATTTATTATCTTAGCCGAATGATGGTCGGAGCTGAACACAGGTATACTCCTATAGAAAAGGAATGTCTGGATTTGGTTTTTGCTGTACAAAAGACACGACATTATGTGTTAGGACAAACTATTCATGTCATCTCCAGAATAAATCCTATTCGGGTACTGATGAGAAAACCAAGCATTCTTAACTCCAGGTTAGCTACCTGGGCGATGTTGCTCACTCCTTATGACATGGTCTATGTACCTCAAAAATCAGTGAAAGGTCAAGCATTAGCTGATTTCTTAGCAGCTCACCCTATACCTGAAACATCGAAGCTATATGAAGATATTCCAGATGAAGTCGTGGATTGCAATATGACTTTGAGGGATGATATTTGGCAATTATACTTTGATGGAGCATCACGGGTTGGACCTAAAGGCAATATCGTCTCTGGAGTAGGAATCGTCTTGGTTTCTCCTGACAAAATAGTCATATACCGTGCTTATTCTCTCAATGAGCCATGCTCTAACAATGTGGCAGAATACAATGCTCTGTTGATTAGTCTCCAAGTAGCAAAAGAATTGGACATTGAGTTCTTAAAAGCTTATGGAGATTCTTAACTGATTGTTAATCAGGTTAGAGGGACATTTGAAGTCAGAAATCATGACCTCATCCCTTATCATCAAGAGGTAATCGAATTGGTCCTTTCATTCAAAGGATTCTTCATCGAATTCGTACCACATTTTCAGAATATGGAAGCTAATGCTCTTGCTAGCCTAGCTGCAGACTTAGCTGTTCCAATTCGAAGACAAAATATAATTACTTTGTTGGACCGAGACTTATTCTGTGTCAAGAATAATCTGTATATTGAACAGAGTTATACTACAGAGTCAAGTTCCCAGCAGAGGGATTGGAGAAGTCCATTCATTGATTATGCGGTTCATAGGATTTTACCTGAAGATCTAAAAGAAGCTGCATCAATCAAGAGACGATCATTTCGATTTTATTATGATTCGTCTTTAAATATGCTATACCGTCGTTCATATGATGGACTTTTGCTGCGTTGTCTCTCAGAGAATGAAGCTAAGCAAATGCTTCGAGAAGCTCATAATTGTGTTTGTGGTGCCCATCAACCAGGTCTGAAATTACAAGACCGTATTCGAAGAATGTGATATTATTGGCCATCCATGATAACAGAAGCTGTGGATTATGCCAGACGATGTAAAGCATGTCAGATTCATGCAGATTTTATTCATCAACCGTCTGAATTCTTGCATCCTACAGTAGCTTCTTGGCCTTTCGAAGCTTGGGACATGGACATTATTGGTCCGATTAATCCTCCTTCTGCCAGGGGACTTGGTTTATATTGGCTATAACCGATTATTTTTCTAAGTGGGCAGAAGCAGTTCCCCTTGCTGAAGTGAAAATATCTAATGTGATTAGCTTCATCAAACACCATGTTCTTTATCGCTTCGGGATTTCTCGACGGATAATTCATGACAATGGACCACAATTTGCCAGTCAAGCATTTTATCGGTTTTATGATAAAAATCGAATTCAAAATCTGGCTTCTACGGCTTATAATCCAGCTGCTAATGGTTTAGCCGAAGCTTTCAACAAGACGATCATCAAACTTCTCAAAAAGTTTGTCTCTTCTAATAAACGTGATTGGAATGAGAAACTTGGAGAATGTTTATGGGATTATCGAACGACAGTCCGAACTCCTACCAATTTTACACCATTTTTATTGGTCTATGGATGCGAGGCTGTCCTTCCATTGGAAATTCAGATTCCATCTCTTCGAATAGCCATTGCTAATGAGCTAACTACAGAGAACAATGATCGCTTATGACTCCAAGAACTTGAAGGATTGAACGAGAAGCGTCTTCAAGCAAAACAACATATTGAGCTATATCAAGCCCGTATATCTCGAACTTTCAATCTTAAAGTTAAAGAGAGGGTATTCAAAGTCGGTGAACTAGTACTAGCTGTTCGAAGACCGATGGTGATGACTCATAAGAGTAAAGGGAAATTCCAAGCAAAATGGGAAGGCCCTTATGTCATCGAAACAGTTTTTTCCAATGGTGCCTATAGGTTGTCTAAACCCAATGGAGATTTACTCATGATGCCGATCAATGGCAAATTTCTTAAGAAGTACTATGTATAAAAAAAAAGAGACACAGAATGAAAATAAAATCTTTTTTATTTTTTGTTCAGAACAAAGGATTAAGGACGAGGACCACTGCCTTCCTTATTGAATACATAGTCAGCCAATGCATCAATGACATCATTGCCTGAGTTCACAAAAAAACTTGCAGGTAGCCATCCTCAGTGCCTCTTCTTCATGAGTTTTTCCTGGCTCTACTAAGAAAGCGACGATGTCTTGGGGGTAGTTTGGGCGTAGAAGAGCCTTCGCATATTCCGGTTGGGCCTGACATAATTGGCTCAGCGGGGTGCATCTCGATGACGTCCTCAATCTTCATGGTGACTTCAGTCTTTTGTAGCACGTCCTTGGAAGACATTTCCAATAGGGGAGTGAAAACAAGGATGAAATTTTACAAAGAGTTCTCATCTATTTATAGGAGAGAGCTATTAATGAACCGGTCTTGGAAATTGAAACAACCTTTTCATTCCCGAAAAGACCTATTCATTCATTACATCTGATTCATCCATTTAATTGTGGAATAGAAATGATCTGTTTTTTTCTTAAAATAAACGCTGGTTCATTCATTCTTTCATCGATATTGGCGTATGTCCCCAATGATGTATGTCTTCCTTATTCCCCAGCTACCAATGTTTGGTTGAGCTTGGAAAGAAGTTTTAATCTTTTATCTTGCCAGTAGATATAAAAAGTTGGATCTATTATTTATCATGTCCATTTGACCTCTGAATAAATATTAAGTCTGCTTGTTTTTTCTATCTATCATGTCCATTTGGCCTCTGAATAGATATCAATCTATTTTTCTTTGAGTTGTTACGATCTGTCATGTCCATATTACCTCTGATAGTATGGTATACTCTAAACAAAAACGAGATTTTATTATCTATTATGTCTATATTACCTCTGAATAGATACATATTGAGTTTCGAAGACTTATCATGTCCATATTACCTCTGATAAGTGTTTTCTATCTTATACCTATTGTTTAAATTCAAAATAAATGATAGGATCACAAAACAAATATTTTATTCATTTCTTGAATAAGATAAAAGGTTACAAAAGCTCCCTATTTGCCTAAGGCGGAGCAGATATATCTTTCAGCAATTTTCGGAGCTCTGTTAAACGTTTCTCACGAGAGCCCATTACATTTTCAGTAGCTATCTTTCTTCGAGCCTCTGGAGTGCAAATAGGAGAAAACTTAGCAAAAGTAGCTATCAGATTATCTCTGGCATCATCAAGATGCTTGATAGTGGATTCAGCTCCAAAAACTTGTTTCTCCAGAATTGAGCTCTATGTCAAATATTGGTCACGAGCTGCTATTAATTGCTCATTCTTAGCTTTCAGACGAGCTAATTCAGCCTCCACTTCACGAATTTTATCATTTTGTTCCTGAATTTTCGTATTTGAAGTGTCATAGGCTTCTCTATAACGCTTCAACTGAGGCTTTGTGTCAGTCAAGAAAGCTTTCTCTTTGGCGACTTTGCTGCTATGTTCTCTAAGAGAGTCGTTGAAAGTAGTCTCTCGAGCAGTATATTCAGCTGATAAAGCGTCATACTCAGCTTGAATGAGCCTTTCAGTAGTTTCACTTGTCAACCACAAATATTCTTTGATAGGTTGCTCAAGTTCTTCTACCACCTTTTCCAGTACAGTTGCTCTCTCAACATCATTAAACATGGCGACGTTCCTGATAGTGGAAACAATCGCACCTTTCAAACTTTCATAACTGAGGCCCCTATTCAGGACCATGTCAATCAAAGCTGCTAGTGTCTTATAGAAAGTTTCAGTATGAATCTCAACTAAGAGATTCATTTCTGCATTTGAGCTTGGCGTTGCAGCAATCTCTACCAAGTCTCTTTTTTGAAGACTAGGGGTAGATGTGGTTGCTCCAGTAGCAGAATGAGATAAAGATGATGTTGTCGTCGCTACCATAGTCAATTGATCCCTAGGAATTTCAGGGATTATGTCTTCAATACTAAAAGATATGGTTGCTCTGATAGCAGATTGAGATATAGACGATGTTGTCATTGCTACCATAGCTAACTGATCCCTAGGAGCTCCAGGGATCACATCTTTCGTACTTATCACTTCAGCCATTTTTGGAGTTCTGGTGGCGGTAATTGTGTTGGATGGAATAACAGTTGAAGCAGCTGACTCAGATTCAGGCATTGTCTCCTCTTGAACTTCTATTGGATTAGTAATAATCGCAGATGATGCTATCATGACATTTCCAGTTTCAGTGGATGACTTGACTACGCCTTCATCACCTTCTTGGACTTCTGGCTGTTCAGACTCTTGAAACACTTCAATCTTTTCATTGAGATCAGTTCCTTCTTTATCAGCTATTTCTTGATCTGCAGTTGATTTTTTTGCAGTTTGTTCTTCTTCTCTGTTGTCAATATGAGAAGATAATCCTGGTTGAACCTCTGTTTCAAGCTCTTGTCATAGTTCCTCTTCTGGTTGAATTTCCTCTACTCCATCTGAAGAAGAACTCTCTTCCTCAGACTCCGGGTTCTCCTCATAAATATTTTCCTGAGGAGAAGGAGGAGCCATAGGTTTTGGTGCAATAATAACACCTGCAAAATGAACAAAACAAATTAAAATACAAAATCATAATGTATAATCTTGTATAGATTTTGTATATATACCTGGAGTAGGTGTAGAACGTGCCAAATATGTGTCATAATCCCCATCCCAATCTTCATTATCAAAATTGAGAGCTGGTTCTTCCAGTGGGATAGATTGTGAAGCGACGCCTTCAACTATTTGTGCCTTTTGTGGCAAGGTTAAATGAAGTGAAGTACTAAGGTGTCCTGGCGATAAAATCCCTACAGCTTCGGTTGATGTGGCTTCTTAGGAGGCTGAGGATCCTTCTTCAAAATGAGTTGAAGAGGATGCGACATGTGGTGGCTCTTCGACAGAAATGTCATCCTCTGGAGTGGCAGCTCTTGGTTTGGAAGGCATTTTGACGGTGATCTTTTTCTTCTTTTCGGGAGTCTTCACTGGAAGAGTAGTAGTTGTACTCTGCTTTCGCTTGCAGGATTTTCCAATAATAATAGGTTCTGCAGCCTCTTCTCCAATTCCTGTAGCAATAACTTCCAGATATGGATCTGGAACAGCAGCATCGTCAGGGATATCTGTTGGTACCCTGACTGGTTCTTCAACATTGCCTTCCTTAGGCCATCTCAGGCTACCTATCATATTATAGCCATGGACAAAGGAACGGATAGAAGAGTAAAAGTGAGCATACGAGTGAAGAATACGTAGCTCTGTAGTGCTGGTGGCGGTTGAGACTCTGAATCTGGCTCCCGTACGGGCAGTACTGAAATATCTCCAACCCCTGGCACCATCAAGCAGTTTCCCGTAGTGACGGAAACTGGTACAGGGATTACCAACATAAAGTTGGTCATACCCAAATTGACGAGCGAACCTACTGGGTAGATATGGTTCGAACGTACAATTATCTTCATTTCTGTACATCAGGTGAGAGGGCCTGATGTACTGTAGCCATTGGAAGACTGCTGGTGGCAATATAGCTCTTTCTTCAATTTCATCTTCAAACTGGACGCCGAAACAATATGCTGGAACTTGTGGCCGAGTACAGAAGAAGTTCCAACCATAAGAATAGTTCAAAACTGACCGGGTATCTGCCACCGTCGTGGCAGTCCATGTAGCCTTGCTGAATTTTTGGAGTCATACCTCCGCCTCATCGCCTGGGCCTGGTGGCAACAGATTGCAGTTGTGGTGCAATAACCAGCCCATCAAATAACTATAGGGAATTTCTACCCTGGAGAATGCATTCCGATGTGAAGCATTGTTGATTAACTCCTCACCGAAAGTCCTCAAACCTGCATTTACTCGGCACACCATCGCCGATAGCAGGTTAATTCTGACTTTAAAAAAACCAAGCGTACTGCGGGCCATAGTATACTACGGTGGATTCTATCAACCGTACCAGTTCCCGGTACGACCCATCTTTTCAACCATAAAGAAAGGAAGCCTGCTAG
The DNA here is from genome assembly GCA_029216955.1 of Iris pallida. Classification (NCBI taxonomy): domain Eukaryota; kingdom Viridiplantae; phylum Streptophyta; class Magnoliopsida; order Asparagales; family Iridaceae; genus Iris; species Iris pallida. The sequence goes on from JANAVB010038613.1 coordinate 16,525,686, forward strand.
CAAGGCTTTCCTAGAGATCTTTTGGCTGCCGTATCTAAGGAAGCTCAAGGCTTCAGTTCCAGCAGGGAACTCTCCAGTCTTGGTGGACAGATATTTATTCGAGAATTTATAGACAGTCATCATATCCCGAATTTTGTTAGCAGGAATGGTTGAATCTGTATTAATAGCTGGAGCTTTATTTTCCTGGAATCTTTCTTTGTCATCCTTGGATATTTTATCCTTATGGAAGAAGAGATACGTGGTCCACTTATTAATGTATACTAGATGAGATGTACTTTCCTATATTGTAGTACAAATCATGTAGTGGCACATTAATTCTTCATATACCTTAATAAACTGAGGGTTTGTCTCTCTGATTTCAGCAAGTTCTCGGTTGGAGGGAACGTATTCTTCATACGGAGCTTCTCCCATGGGCAGTTTTGAGATGAATTGCATCTCATGGAGTGCAAGACCCATTTCGCCTTTCGGGGTTGCAAAAGTTCCAGTCGAACTTATGTATGTCTCCATCAGGGCCATGAACAGGTTACCGTTCGAGGGTATACCCTGACTAGTGGAAGCTACCGCTTCATACAGGCCGATATCTTTCAGCTCTGTCTCAAAGTTCTTCATCATGCAAATGCAAATCTGGATCCAGTTCTGGTTGAAAGGAGTCAACCATCCCGGTAGCCTGGAGTTTGTTTGGGGATATAATACCCCATTCCTAATGAACTTGTCGACAAACATCTGGGTCTGCACTGGTTGCATTAAACCCGAATCTTCACTTGGAGTAAATCCTGGCATGAGGCCAGAGAAAGAAGAGACACCACCATTGGGAACGCTAGCGAAATACCCCATATCATTGGTATGATCCCTCTTGAATACGATTCTACCCGGCCTTCCGTGACAGCTGGGAGTCAGATTCCACAGCATTTGTCGAGGGTGGGTAGCATGGAAGAATGCTGACAAAGGGTAATCTCTGTCCATGTCAGGGAGATACATGGCTCTATCTCCAGATTTGAACACCCAAGACTCCTTCTTGGGGTGTGTCTGTGACTTAAAGTCAATTGCATCTCCAAATAAAAAGGCTGGTTTTGCAAATTGTTGTTCATTCAGTGAAGTCAACATTTCTCCATTTATCATGGATAGCAGCATCTTATCCCCTTGAGCAGCTATCAGCTATGCCCTCTCTATGGGATAATCTTGGTTCGATTGAGGAAATGTTACGTGAGACAGATTCTCCAGATAATTTGAACCCACCATGCCAACCGATGAGCCAAAAACTTCTACGAGAGGGTGAATTTGCAAGTCCACTACCAAAAGAAAAAAAATCAAGTTAGTAAAAATCTAATTTGGTATCTTTTACGCAGATAAATTGGTCTAAGTTTTAAATACAAAATGTAAAAAGTCTTTGTTTTACACAAAGTCTTTCATTTTGTAAGATTTTACGCTGGCACATTAGATGTGGGCATATTTCAGATTTTACGCTGGAACATTAGATGTGGGCGTATTTTAAGTTTTACGCTGCAACATTAGAAGTGGGCGTATTTTAAGCTGGAATATTAGATGTGGGCGTATTTCAAGTTTTACGCAGGCACATTAGATGTGGGCGTATTTCAAATTTTACGCTGGCACATTAGATGTGAGCGTATTTTAAGTTTTACGCTAGCATGTGTGGACATGAGCGTAACTTAAGTTTTACGCTGACACGTATAGATGTGGGCGTATTTCTTAATTTTACGCTAACACGTATAGACGTAGGCGTATTTTGATTATCTTAATTTCTACGCTGACACGTATAACGTGGACGTGAAATCAAAGATTTGGGTCTTCTTCTCCGATGAGTTTTTCAGCCAAAGGATCAATGCTTTACCCCTCATTGGAGGAGCCACGACGGGGTTGCCTGGCTGAGATGCTGCTGATGATCTGGCAGGAGTTTGTGCGCGGTCGACCGACGAGGAATCGACGGCGGGCTTCTTTCCTTTGCTGATGCCGACGGCAGATTTCTTTGGGGCCATCGAGTTGAATGCAAAAGAGTGAATGAGAAAGGGGATTCGAGAAAGCTTGGGAGTACAAAGAAACAAAGTAAAATTTTCTCTCTCCCCGAAGAACCCTATTTATAAGGAATTTTTGAATCGGTTCGAATTCCAGATTTTACGCCGACTGTTGGATATCCCAACTTTTACGCAGATGACCGTTGGATATCCCGAATTTTACGCTAACTGGTCAAATTTCAAATTTTACGCTTCTGTTCAAAGTGTTTCAAATTTTGAAAATATTTAAAAACTTTGAATGGGGTCTTGTAGGAGCGTAAAAAGTGCTCTATGGACTGAGTCAAAGAGATTGGAAATTTTACGCTAATGATTTTACGCCAGGGCCAGTCGTTGAATTTTGCGCCAGGGACAGACTGTCAGACTGCATTTAATGCAGAAGATTTGATTTGACAGAATGATTATGCTGACAGCATGCAACACAGAAGTCGAGAATATCAGATTTTTTACCAAACTCGATACTTGTCGTATGGTGTGCAGAGAAGGCTACTTTACGCTCAATAAAATTACTTCTTTTTACGCACGATAGTTATGTGAGATTTTACGCTCAAGGCTATTGTGAGTGTCAAGTCTATTTGGGCTAAGTTTTACGCTTAAGGCTATTTTAGCCACTTTACGCTGAGAAGTTTTATTTGGGTTGTTTTTACGCCAGTTTGCCACTTTACGCTTGGACCATATTTTGGGTTGTTTTTACGTCCAATCCTTCCTCACTACTTTGGAACGTGGTTTATCCACGTGGCTTTCGTGCCACATTTATTGAGGAACGTGTGTACGTGCTCCCTATTTTTGTTGAAATAATGGGACATGTGTCAACATACGTAGGGGGTGACTCCCATCGTGGGTGACAGTTACCAGCGTAAAAACCCAATTTTGTTGTTTTTTTACGCACAATGGGTCAAGTCTATAAATAGACTATATTTTTCAGATCAAGACATCATCATCATCAGAGAGACAGGAGAGAATACAGAGATCAGAGCCTAGACACTTTGATTTTTTGAGAGCATTCTTCTTCAACTTTTCTTCCAGAACAGAGTGAAGCAAAGCAGGAAAGCATTCGACCTCGCCATCAGTGCCCAAGTGCGTCGATACCTTTCTGGTGACTTAGTTCTTCCGGCTGTTCATCTTCTAGCAGTGATCTTCATCATCATCGTATGGTCCAAGAAACAAAGTGATCGCTCTCAAATCAGACTTCCATAGCAATATTTCCCAAAACAATTTGTACTTTCTGTACTTTTTCTCGTTTTCTTTCAAAAGCCAATTTTAGGCATTTTGTTAAGTGAAATAACGATGACATGGAGAAGTTTTTGGGATATTGCGACTGTAGACCGCAAGGATATCTGTTATCATTGTGGCAACATGGGTTATTTTAAGACGAATTACATGAAGCTCAGATCTGAAAAAGTAAAAGGCAAGGATGATCAGGAAGATTTTACGGCTACGAAAGATCTCATCATCGCAACAACTGATACAGAGGAACCTTATGGCATGTGTCATGAAGGTGATTGGGTCTTGGACACGGGGATACCATATTAGGGGTAAGCGTCGGTATAATCGGTCGGTATTTGGTCGAACTTTTCGGTATAATTTTAAATCAGTATTTAAAAAATGAATACCAATATAGTACCATTTAGAATCGGTTTTTTTCGGTTTCGGTTAAATCGGTATTCGGTCGGTTTTGGTTCGGTATTAGTATTTTACCAGTTAATATTTGATCAATCAACACAATTAATATTGTAGAACCTTTTAAACTATATTTTTTTTTTACTTTTTTTGGAGCATTAAATTTTAAAGCCAAGCATATACCAACCAAACAATTAATCAAAATTATTAGAACAATTATAGCAAGTCGCAAACACCAATGAGCTTAAAAGATCAAATGCGGTAATTAAATTTAATCTTTAGTATAACTTTAAGTAAGTAAATTCACTTCAAAATTCTATGAGAACAGAAAAATTTAAGCTCAAACGATCAAAAACTCAATTCTTAGCTTTCTTAACATAACTTCAATTCCACTAAATTCTAAATTCTAAGAAAATGATTAAAAAAGATAAAAATGAAATACGTAATATAAAATTAATCACGTATATATATATATATATATATATATATATATATATATATATATATATATATATATATATATATATATATATATATATATTCTAAGAAATTAATCACGTATATATATATACATATATATATATATATATATATATATATATATATATATATATATATATATATATATATAGGGGATCGATTCGGTTCGATATTTTCGGTATGGTATTACACTCAAACCGTTACCACTACACCATATTTTAGTCGGTTCGACAATACGGTATCGGTACATAATTTCGGTTCAATTTTTCGGGATATTTTTAATCGGTATTCGGTCGATTTTTCGGTATCGGTCGGTATTTGCTCACCCCTATATCATATCACGTCACTCTGCAGATGAGGATCTTTATGTCATACCAAGGTGGTAGGTTTGGACGTGTGAAGATGAGCAACAAGGGTACTAGTACAGTTGTGGGTATAGATGGTGTGCACTTGACAACAGAGCTTAATGAGAAGCTAATTCTCAAGCGGGTGTGACATGTACCAAGTTTGTACTACAACTTGGGTTCGGAAGGCCCACTGGCGAATGATGTCGTGTCACGACCCGTACCCACCGTGAGGGTACGAGTACGTAACAACGCCCAGCCTGCGCCACTGTGTCGACAGTAGAACGTTGTTCTAGGTCATGAACTATAACTAGCATAATATGAATACTCTCCAAAAGGAGGCCAAACACAGAAGGTACAACTCAATCACAATCTAAAGGTAGAATATAGCACGATGGAATAGATAGAGAAATCCTCAACTGAGGTACAACAGAAATGAAATAACATAAGTCTCAATATCTCCATAAATATACAACTCTGAAATCAAGACAACGACTAACATGAAAAAGGAAAACAGTCTAGACTATCTAAACTATGCAATGGGTATCATCCTCTGCAGCTGCCTGAACCTCCCCAGGGGTCCAGGTCACGAGTGTCATCTAGGCAAGCTCCATAGTAAAGGATACAGGGTTCCTTATCATCCTCTGTAAAATTTTTAACAGGTTCAGTCAGGACAGGAGCGAGCACAATACATCTCACGCAGATCATAACAGGTTAGAAAAATATAAACATACAAGAGAGTACGATACATGAAACTGAAAGAAGGTACATAATGTAAATAGAGAGAGAACTGTAATAGAAATATCTAGTATAAGTAGAGAGCTACCAGTGACTAGTGATTTAGAGTACAAAGTCGACATGTGAACGGCTGGATTTGCACATGAATATACTAAAGAGGCGCACATGGTTATACTACTTTGGAATTGTTCACATGACTATTTATACTCCCCCATACCCCAATCAATACACAAGTATCCAGGCAAGTTATGTTACGCACATAATTTTCACATGAAAGCCCATAAATGGGTACACATGAAGTATACATGAGGGCTCATAAATGAGTGCAAATAAAATTCACATGAAGGCCCATAAATGGATGCACATGAAATTCACATGAGGGCTCATAAATGAGTGCACATGAAGTATAGGTTATACATGTGATACATGAGAAACATGACCGAACATGAGAGAACATGAGAGTACATGAGCATGCATGAACGAGCATGAAGCACATGAGAAACATGAATAACATGAGAGCGAGGAATACATGATGTGCATGAAACACACGACATGATGTATCCGATGCTCCCAAGGGGGATAACATCTCAATGTAGGGATCCAAATAGTACCAATCCATGATAATATCGTGACAGCATCAAATAAGGTAAACTAGAGCATGAATATAATTCTAAGCAAGTTATGAAATGATCAGAGAATGTACTCGCCTGGTATCTTAATAGCTGTGAAAATGTACTGACTGAGATAAGGTACCTGACTCCTAGTTAGAGCAACACAAGTCAAGATGTATACAGGGGATGATAAATGTAATCTACAATGCATCTACATGCTGTCTAGGTCAAACTAGGCTAAAGTCAACACTTGGTCAACTCTAGTCAACTATACTAGTCAAACTAGGTCACCTAGGTCGAGCCTACCCCAAACAAGTCTCACTAAGCCTAACCAGTTAACCCTAGCAATCACACACCAATCACCAGTCACACAAGTGCAAAATACAAGTTATATACAATAGGCATATATAGGCTATACCTAAATAACATGGCACTCAAGATACAGTGTATAAAGGAAATAAAATATATATATATACAGATACTACAACAGTCTATACAGCACAAGCATGTATATATATAGATAAGGTTAGAGAGGGTTAGAGCTATCATGTATGTAAAGGCTATGTGTGTGTATAGGTGTGCATAGGCAAGAATGGGTTCCAACACTAGTTACACTACACATGGTATATAGGTTAACCATTTACATACACATTGCCTTATATTTACACTTGTATCAATCCATATATTTATATAACTATATATTAGAGGGAAAAATGACATGCATAATAGTGTATACATCAAGACATGTGTGTGTGTGTAGATTGGTGAGAAAACAGGGTTCAAGATTGTTAATGTATGTAAACGGAGATTTGTATGTGTGTGTATCTAAGCTACATGTGTTCTCAGGTATCAAGGCATAGGGTGTAGTGTGATATTTATGTGTAATAGTAAACTGGAATGTGTGTGTGTGTCAAAAAGTTTGCAGGACAGTGTAGATGGCAGTGTAGATAGATTTGTGGGTTTGTGTGTGTACCATTGTGTATGCATAGGGTCTCATCTATAATGTGTGCTCAATCACAGGTTTCAAATGTCCACAAATCAATGTGCCAATTCTCAGAAAATAGCCTACAATCTCATATTTTAGGAGAGAACTCATCTCAGTTATTCTCATCAACTAAATCAAGTATCAACAACATCAACCAATTTCTCAGTTTTGAAAATGTACCAATGTCAGTTTTCAGATTTAGGAAACAATGGGGGCATCTCAGTTAATGTGGGGTGAGTGTGCATCAATGTGTGCGTGTGTATAGTATTCAAATCAGTGTCAATCTCAGTGTGTGTGAACATGTGTAAACCTTTAGGAAATTAGTAGAGTGTCATAGATGTGTGTCTAGGTTCTCAGAAAAAATAAAACAGTAGGCAAGTGTATATCCATTTCAATTTTGTGTGCGAATGGACATAGGAATAAATATGTGTGACAGGAAACAAAATCAGTGATGTGTCAATGGGTGAAGGCAAGGGAAATCTCAGATTTTACAAAACAAACTCAATCCCTATATAACTAAAAACCTGACTCGATATGTATTCAAATCGAGATCGAATCCCAAATACCAATTTGTGAAAGGAAATCAGTAAAACAGTGGACTGAACATACATATATGTATAGGACTGCACATGTAGGGATTGTTCTCAGGTATCAGAACAAGGCAGGGGGTTCCAGGTTTCAGTTAGTATGTGAATGTGTCTTAGTGAGTGTGATATGGTGTAGATAAGTGTATGACAGGAAATGAGTTGAGGAGATGTGTGTGTGTAGTTACATGTGTGTCAGTCTCAGGTTTTTTGCAAGTGCAGATGTGTCAAAGTGTTCAGATATGTGTGATTGAGTGAAACATAAACCAGTGCAATGTCAGTGCTTAAAACCCCAGGCTTTTAGTGAAAGGAAATCTCAGGTATACAAGTGTGTACATATATGAGTGAGATGGTCATTAAGTCTCAGGAATAGGGAAACAGTTCTCAGGTTCATGTTTTCAGTTTGTGTGTATAAGTAGGGTATTTAGGTCTGTACATGGCAGCAAGTAGTGTCAACTTCAGTCATACATGTGTGGATAGGGTCACAGTTGTTCAGTGCAAATAGGAACCCATTCTCAGGAAATTCTAAAGTTTATGGCAGTTAACAGTGTAATCTCAGAGTACCTATATAATATCTCAGTAAATTCTAACCCCAACCCAATTTCGATATCCCAATCCTCAAACACAACTCTTAACCAACATTTGAGTATTCTAATATATATGTAATGAATTAATCTAGGAAATTAAACAGGGGATTTGGTTTTGAAACACATTAAATTCAAAAAACTCAAAACAGTACCATATATCAGGAATCCCATTTCAAACCCAAAAATCAATAAAAATCAAATCAAAAGTTCCAAAACAGGTGTACACGAATGTTTTCTACATGTATACGTGTCTAGGGGGTCCATTCGTGTCCAGGAAATTGGACATGAAGTGTCCAAATTCGAAATGGAACAGTCATCTGAAACTGGCAGTGGGGACTGCCTCGTACAGCCATGTCGAGTCCAATAGGACTCGACACACAATACGAGGAGGGTCGTGTCCGTGACCAGTGATAGAGTGGGTCTAGTGCTAGGGAATTGAAACCCTGAATCGGGTCAAATTCGTGTCGTGTTCGAGCCGAACGTGCATATCAGTGAAGGAGAATTCCTGCGCGTGCACACAGTACGTGTCCAGTGTGCGCATGATTTATCCTCGCATGGTGAATCATATGCTCCCAAATTTTGGGAGCATAGTGTCAGTGATTGTCCCAACAACTCCACAAAATTTCACGTGTCCTGGTGTCCTGTAAATCGAGATCTCATTGTCTGGCAGCAGGGAAGACCCTAGACCGTGCGCGGGGCTGTGTCCACGCCATCGTATGGACACGAAATGACACAGAAACATGGTTTAGGTTTATGGAAATCAGAAGACACATAAAAAAACAACATTTTTGTTCAAAAAGTTTTCAAAATCAGTAAAAAGAAATCATCACAGGCATTTCATCAAACACCTAGGTTCTAGGACTGATATGTGTCCGATACGGACACGAAATGGACACGAATCGACACAAATCCAATACCTACGGCTAGGGGACACCTCGGGCTATGCAAATATGCAAGGAAATAGAAAATCTAATGAGTTTAGATAGGGTTACCTATTGGTTGTTCTTCCTCAAGAAAACTCCTAAAATGAGGATTCCTCCTTGCTAGCCCAATGCTCCAAATTGATTTGAACCTGAGATTTCTCTCCATGAATACAAAATAGGGCTAGATTAGGATCATATGAAAAACACTAGAGTGAAAAAGAATTAAAATTGAAGAATCTAGGGATTGGAAAAGAAATGACGTTACCTCTTTCTTCAAAATGTTGAAACATTACAAAAGAGGCAAGAACGTGGAGGAGATGACTTTATAGGGTTGGAAATGACCTAGTGGCTGGTCATAAAGGATAAAATTAGGGTTAGGGTTTCAAGTCATGGGCTTTGGGCTTTCTCTAGGCTAATCAAGTTCAACACCATTTTAATAAATCAAGCCTCACTAATTAAAACTCCTACTTAGATCCTAACTAGATATTTTCTAGCCACAACTTAAGTTAACCTTTCTAACTTAACCCATGGGTTAAGTCTAAGCTTCTAGGTTAGGTCCCTTCTAGGTTAAAGACTAACAAGACGCCAAGAAATTATTTAATTAATAACAAATTCACATACATTCCAATAAATTCTAATAAATTCTATTAAATTCAAATAAATTCAAAATGACCAAAATACCCTCAAGCTAAAATGATAAATGAAATATCCTAATCACATGGCTAGGCTCAAGGTCAAGCTGTCTCTAGGGTTACACTAGCAAAACACCAAAATCACAAGTCATGATTTTTAAATAGTTTTAAAATGATTAAAAATCACCAAAAATCATATTATTATTTAAATATCATAATTTAATAATTAAAAACATAAAATTTCAAAATTACCCTCATTTAGAAAATTGGGTGTTACAAGTCTACCCATCCTAGAAAAATTTTATCCTCGAAATTTAAGATGGTAGTACTACTTCTAGGTCAAACACCCCCACAATCATAGTCTCAACACACAGTTCGACAATCATATGCGACTGTCCAAAATCATGATACTCAGAATCTTTGTCATGCTAATGAGCAAGGATACGATAATCACAGAGTCCTTGACCAAGGCACATACCTCTAGAATCATGGTATTTAAAATTTTTGCATTGCCGCATGCGACGGCAAAAACCTTAAATTCACACACCCGAGAAATACATCTAAAATCTGACTATATGTCCTCACTATGCCAACTAACACGACTATCGAAGATTCTAGATCCCATAACTAAGGTGACCTAGCCCATATGATTTTCTCAAAAGAGAAACAAACATAACAAAAGAGCAACATGACAAAATTAATCAATCAACAAGGAACAGATGGAATCGAAATTCAAGATAGTTATAAGAGACAATTGCAGGAATGGAATCGAGAAGAACAGAACTTGCAGCAAGATCTCCAATGGTCTGTGCATCCTCGACTGTCCTGACGATAGCTCACCTCTGCTGGTTTTTCCTGGTCTGCTGTTGATGCTGCATGAACTGCTGCTGCTGAGAGAAATCGGAAATGACGGGAAAAGGTCTCTGTACAGGCGGAGGTGCACCTCCAATATAGCAGAAATGCCAACCTGAGTCGGTACAACAGAAGCTGCGATCTCGAGGCCCTGTTGAACAGGACGAGAGGTAGCCAGCCTCTCGATAGTATCCCCCGAACCGGAGCGATGAGATCGTGTCTCCATAACTATCATGAAGACATATCAAAACAAGAAGCAATTACTGAGAATGAAGCAAAAAAATCAAAAGAGGGCAGTTTATATCCAAAGAAAGACAATAAGCAGCAAATTTAGATAAATGGAATTTGATTAAGAGTTTTTTTTCTAGTGTGATTGAGTACCCTCAAAATATCCTAATCCTACTGTAGGCTGTAGTGATACTCTAGTTCGAATACCACTATATAAACTTGACCTACATGGGCCACCACTAAAAACGTGTCACGACCCACACCCACCATGAGGGTACGAGTACGTAACAGTGCCCAGCCTATGTCGCAGTGTTGGCGGTAGAACGTTGTTCTAGGTCATGAACTATAACTAGCATAATATGAATACTCTCCAAAAGGAGGCCAAACACAGAAGGTACAACTCAGTCACAATCTAAAAGTAGAATATAGCACGATGGAATAGATAGAGAAATCCTCAACTGAGGTACAACAGAAATAAAATAACATAAGTCTCAATATCTCCATAAATATACAACTCTGAAATCAAGACAACGACTAACATGAAAAAGGAAAACAGTCTAGACTATCTAAACTATGCAATGGGTATCATCCTCAGCAGCTGCCTGAACCTCCCCAGGGGTCCAGGTCGCGAGTGTCATCTAGGCAAGCTCCATAGTAAAGGGTGCATGGTTCCTCATCATCCTCTGTAAAATTTTCAACAGGTCCAGTCAGGACAGGAGCGAGCATAATACATCTCACACAGATCATAACAGGTTAAAAAATATAAACATGCAAGAGAGTACGATATATGAAACTGAAAGAAAGTACATGATGTAAATAGAGAGAGAACTATAATAGAAATATCTACTATAAGTAGAGAGCTACCAGTGACTAGTAATTTGAGTACAAAGTCAACATGTGAACGACTAAATTTGCACATGAATATACTAAAGAGGCGCACATGGTTATACTACTTTGAAATTGTTCACATGACTATTTATACTCCCCCACACCCCAATCAATACACAAGGATCCAGACAAGTTATGTTACGCACATGATTTTCACATGAAAGCCAATAAATGGGTGCACATGAAGTATACATGAGGGCTCATAAATGAGTGCACATAAAATTCACATGAAGGCCCATAAATGGGTGCACATGAAATTCACATGAGGGCTCATAAATGAGTGCACATGAAGTATAGGTTATATATTAGATACATAAAAAACATGACCGAACATGAGAGCACATGAGAGTACATGTGCATGCATGAACGAGCATGAAGCACATGAGAAACATTAATAACATGAGAGCGAGGAATACATGATGTGCATGAAACATACGACATGATGTATCCGATGCTCCCGAGGGGGATAACATCTCAATGTAGGGATCCATATAGTACAAATTCGTGATAATATCGTGACAGCATTAAATAAGATAAACTAGAGCAGGAATATAATTTTAAGCAAGTTATGAAATGATCAGAGAATGTACTCGCCTGGTATCTGAATAGCTATAAAAATATACTGTCCGAGATGAGGTACCTGACTCTTAGTTAGAGCAACACAAGTCAAGATGTATACAGGAGATGATAAATGTAATCTACAATGCATCTGCATGCTGTCTAGGTCAAACTAGGCTAAAGTCAACACTTGGTCAACTCTAGTCAACTATACTAGTCAAACTAGGTCAACTAGGTCGAGCCTACCCCAAACAAGTCTCACTAAGCCTAACCAGTCTACCCTAGCAATCACACACCAATCACCAGTCACACAAGTGCAAAATATAAGTTATATACAATAGGCATATATAGGCTATACCTAAATAACATGGCACTCAAGATACAGTGTATAAAGGAAATAAAATATATATATACAGATACTACAACACTCTATACAACACAGGCATGTATATATATAGATAGGGTTAGAGAGGGTTAGAGCTATCATGTATCTAAAGGCTATGTGTGTGTATAGGTGTGCATAGGCAAGAATGGGTTCCAACACTAGTTACACTACACATGGTATATAGGTTAACCATTTACATACACATTGCCTTATATTTACACATATATCAATCCATATATTTATATAACTATATATTAGAGGGAAAAATGACATGCATAATAGTGTATACATCAAGACATGTGTGTGTGTGTGTAGATTGGTGAGAAAACATGGTTCAGGATTGTTAATGTATGTAAACTCATATTTGTATGTGTGTGTATCTAATCTATATGTGTTCTCAGGTATCAAGGCATAGGGTGTAGTGTGACAGGATTTTATGTGTAATAGTAAACTGGAATGTGTGTGTGTGTCAAGAAGTTAGCAGGACAGTGTAGATGGCAGTGTAGATGGATTTGTGGGTTTGTGTGTGTACCATTGTGTATGCATAGGGTCTCATCTATAATGTGTGCTCAATCACAGGTTTCAAATGTCCACAATCAATGTTTCAATTCTTAAAAAATAGCCTACAATCTCATATTTTAGGAGAGAACTCATCTCAGTTCTTCTCATCAACCAAATCAAGTATCAACTACATCAACCAATTTCTCAGTTTTGAAAATGTACCAATGTCAGTTTTCAGATTTAGGAAACAGTGGGGGCATCTCAGCTAATGTGGGGTGAGTGTGCATCAATGTGTGCGTGTGTATAGTGTTCAAATCAGTGTCAATCTCAGTGTGTGTGAACATGGGTAAACCTTTAGGAAATCAGTAGAGTGTCATAGATGTGTGTCTAGGTTCTCAGAAAAAATAAAACAGTGGGCAAGTGTGTATCCATTTCAGTTTTGTGTGTGAATGGACATAGGAATAAATATGTGTGACAGGAAACAAAATCAGTGATGTGTCAATGGGTGAAGGCAAGGGAAATCTCAGATTTTACAAAACAAACTCAATCCCTATATAACTAAAAACCTGACTCGATATGTATTCAAATCGAGATCGAATCCCAAATACCAATTTGTGAAAGGAAATCAGTAAAACAGTGGACTGAACATACATATATGTATAGGACTGCAAATGTAATGACTGTTCTCAGGTATCGGAACAAGGCAGGGGGGTTCCAGGTTTCAGTTAGTGTATGAATGTGTCTTAGTGAGTGTGATATGGTGTAGATAAGTGTGCGACAAGAAATGATTTGAGGAGATATGTGTGTATAGTTACATGTGTGTCAGTCTCAGGTTTTGTGTAAGTGCAGATGTGTCAAAGTGTTCAGATATATGTGATTGAGTGAAACATAAACCAGTGCATTGTCACTGCTTGAAACCCCAGGCTTTTAGTGAAAGGAAATCTCAGGTATACAAGTATGTACATATATGAGTGAGATGGTCATTAAGTCTCAGGAATAGGGAAACAGTTCTCAGGTTTATGTTTTCAGTTTGTGTGTATAAGCAGGGTATTTAGGTCTGTACATGGCAGCAAGTAGTGTCAAGTTCATTCATACATGTGTGGATAGGGTCACAGTTGTTCAGTGCAAATAGGAACCCATTCTCAGGAAATTCCAAAGTTCATGGCAGTTAACAGTGTAATCTCAGGATACCTATATAACATCTCAGTCAATTCTAACCCCAACCCAATTTCAATATCCCAATCCTCAAACACAACTCTTAACCAACATTTGAGCATTCTAATATATACGTAATGAATTAATCTCGAAAATTAAACAGGGGATTTGGTTTTGAAACACATTAAATTCAGAAAACTCAAAACAGTACCATGTATCAGGAATCCTATTTCAAACCCAAAAATTAATAAAAATCAAATCAAAAGTTCCAAAACAGGTGTACACGAATGTTTCCTACATGTATACGTGTCTAGGGGGTCCATTCGTGTCCAAGAAATTGGACATGAAGTGTCCAAATTCGAAATGGAACAGTCATCTGAAACTGGCAGTGGGGACTGCCTTGTACAGCCATGTCGAGTCCAATAGGACTCGACACACAATACGAGGAGGGTCTTGTCCATGTCCAGTGATAGAGTGGGTCTAGTGCTAGGGAATTAACACCCTGAATCGGGTCAAATCCGTGTCGTGTCCGAGCCGAACGTGCGTATCAGTGAGGGAGAATTCCCGTACGTGCACACAGTACGTGTGCAGTGCGCGCGTGATTTATCCTCGCGTGGTGAATCATATACTCCTAATTTTTAGGAGCATAGTGTCAGTGATTGCCCCAACAACTCCACAAAATTTTACGTGTCCTGGTGTCATGTGCATCGAGATCTCAGTGTCGGGCAGCAGGGGAGACCCTAGCCCGCGCGCGGGGCTGTGTCCACGCCATCGTATGGACACGAAACGACACATAAACATGGTTTAGCTTTATGGAAATCAGAAGACACATAAAAAAACAACATTTTTCTTCAAAAAGTTTTCAAAATCAGTGAAAAGAAATCATCACAGGCATTTCATCAAACACCTAGGTTCTAGGACTGATATGTGTCCGATACGGACACGAAATGGACACGACTCGACACAAATCCAATACCTATGGCTAGGTGACACCTAGGGCTATGCAAATATGCAAGGAAATGGAAAATCTAATGAGTTTAGATAGGGTTACCTATTGGTTGTTCTTCCTCAAGAAAACTCCTAAAATGAGGATTCCTCCTTGCTAGCCCAATGCTCCAAATTGATTTGAACCTGAGATTTCTCTCCATGAATACAAAATAGGGCTAGATTAGGATCATATGCAAAAGACTAGAGTGAAAAAGGATTAAAATTGAAGAATCTATGGATTGGAGAAGAAATGGCATTACCTCTTTCTTCAAAATGTTGAAACATTACAAAAGAGGCAAGAACATGGAGGAGATGACTTTATAGGGTTGGGAATGACCTAGTGGCTGGTCATAAAGGATAAAATTAGGATTAGGGTTTCAAGTCATGGGCTTTCTCTAGGCTAATCAAGTTCAACACCATTTTAATAAATCAAGCCTCACTAATTAAAACTCCTACTTAGATCCTAACTAGATATTTTCTAGCCACAACTTAAGTTAACCATTCTAACTTAACCCACGGGTTAAGTCTAAGCTTCTAGGTTAGGTCTATTCTAGGTTAAAGACTAACAAGACACCAAGAAATTATTTAATTAATAACAAATTCACATACATTCCAATAAAATCTAATAAATCATATTAAATTCAAATAAATTCAAAATAACCAAAATACCCTCAAGCTAAAATAATAAATGAAATACCCTAATCACATAGCTAGGCTCTAGGTCAAGTTGTCTCTAGGGTTACACTAGCAAAACACCAAAATCACAAGTCATGATTTTTAAATAGTTTTAAAATGATTAAAAATTACCAAAATCATATTATTATTTAAATATCATAATTTAATAATTAAAATTATAAAATTTCAAAATTATCTTTATTTAGAAAATTGGGTGTTACTTGTCGCAATATGATTGGAACAAAGCTTGGATGCTTACGAAGGGTTCCCAACTTCTGACTCAATGAGACATTTTATGGTATATACAAGCTCAAGCAGCTAAGGTATACATGCAAACCATCAACATCAGATAGAGGATCAAGTGGTATTCGACAAGCATTTATGGATCGTCGGGAACCTATCTATGGAGGGGGAAGGGGTTTTTGTTTGCCATTAAAAAGTTATGGAATAAACTTTTATATTTAATCACAAACAGAAAGAGTACAATGTATGATCTTATTAGGATCCTAAGAGTACATTTTTTTTATCTGGGAACCATGTCGATGGAGCGAGTGGTAATTCTTTGACTCCGTTGACGATCTGACGATAATCTCGAACTTTCTGAATGTTTGATTGCTCTAGAATGAGCAGGGACTTAAAAAGGATTAGAACTCTTGCAAGTTCTCTGGATGCTGAAGTGGTTGAAAACGTTACAGAACCGAACCAGAACCAGAAGAGGTTGAATGAAGGAATGATCCTTCTATTTATAGGCAGTAGAATGATCCGCTTATGCGCGCATTAAGATTTTGCACGTAGGGACGTCTCGTGTCTGACTTTGTTTGTTGGGTACATGGATAATGCGACGGAGGGATGGAACTGAATCTGTTTGGACTGTATTGTTAGATTTCGGAGGAGCTGACATGTGGAAGTTACTGAGATTTAGTTGTTGCTAAAATCTTGGGTGGTTGGCACCCATTCATAGGCAGAACCGAGTCAAAGACATGTGGCGCGTGCCCATTACTCAAAGATCTTTGCAGGTAAATTTGAGTAGATGCGCTTAGGATCTGGCACATGGGAAGATTTGGCTTCCGACAAGAGCAAGTCTAGGCGCATAGCTTTTTAGGTGCATGCAGAGTTTGAGCGCATTGCTGCGGGGGTGCATGCAAGTGATCAATCGACCGTGGTAGAGCACAGCCGTAACCGACAAAAGAGTGATGATTGCATCTCTTCGTCTTCTGCAAAAGCTGACTGCTCAGACTTCAAGATGCGTGCTGCTGTCATTTCGGCCACTTTATCATTAAATGCTTTGATGGGTGGAGAGCCTTAGGTGGTGGTATCAGTTTCGCAGCGCATGGAGCTGACGAGCGCATAAGCTGCGTGGCACATGCAACCACCACTTTTCTAAAATAAGGGTATTTTGGTAATTATGTAATTTTTGAAATTTTGGATTATTTTATAATAATTTAATTGGTGTTTTGTGTTGGTAGTTGGTTTAACCTTAGCTAATCATGATTAGAGATTAACATGATTTTAGAAACCTAATTATCTATTAGATTTGAATTTTGAGTTATAATCCTAATTAGGAAACTTTTTGAATTAATTTTTAGGGATTTAAGTTATTTGGCTTTTTGGGATTTTTGCTAAAAGGCTTTCTAAATAACTTAAGGAGTTTTTGGCCCATACCTTAACCCTAATACTAACCCTACAAGTGTGGCCGCCCAAAATAGCCCCCCTTCTCTTTATATTCACATGTTAGCATCAAGCCTCCTTTACAAACCCTAATTTCTCCAATTCTCAAAAATAGCCTATCTTTCTCATCTCTTATCCGATTTGGACCAAACGAATTGCATTGTGATCCTTGGGAGGAGAGGAACTTGCTGGAGGCTTGCTAGCAAAGAATTGGAGGCATTTGACTCTACGAATTTGGGTGTCGAGGCGTTTTGGAGACTTTTGTATTGAGATTAATAGGTAAATGCTTCTAAACCCCTTTTAATTTTGATTTTTCTTCATAGGAGCGTGCATCTAGGTACCCTAGACGTGTAGACGTGGTTTGGTTAGATTTTGTGTCCATTTGATATATGTATCGCATGTGTGTCGTTGTATGTTAATACGTGTTTGATGAAATGCCTCTTAGAAATAAAAGCTATTATTTTCAAAACTAATTTCATATACTTGTATCCCTATACGAGAGAATTCCAAAAAAAAAATTCTTGGTTGATTTTGACACCGTTTTCGTGTCCAAACAGTACACGGGGACGTAGCACGAGGTCCCGTGCACTGTCCTGCATCCTGAGTGTCATAACTCGATGGATACGACACGGTTTGGCGTAAAATTTTGTGGACACGTGGAGGCAACCTCTGCCCACGTGATCGTAAAATTTTATGAGGTTTCGTTGAGTGTGCACAAAGTTATCGAGCCCACATGGGTCTCGGCCTGCTGTACACACGTGCGAATTTGAGCCCTGACACGCACTTATAACTCGTACACGGGGACATGAGGACTCAAGAAAGGGTGTCCAACACCTAGCCCTATACCTAGGCTATCCTTGAACACGAGCACGTGACACGTGTCCTAGGTAGGCCGACACGTCCCCACGAGGCCAAGCGCACGCACACGAGCAACCCGGTTCCGATACGCGTGTGGACACGCGACACAACATGACTTGGACATGTTGCAGACACCTAGACGCGTACCCTAACACCCAACCTACCCTCTGGAACGAGCACGAGGTTTCTCGATGGACATAACGAGTCCTACGGTGCTCGACACACCCCGTACACATGCACGAGCACCGTTTCGGATACGCACTGTTTGGACACAATTTGGACACGGTTTTGGCTTGGCTTGGACCCGAGCACGTCACTCGTATACACCCTCTCCCTATTTTTCAGTTTGCATGAGGTTTGGATATGTATGTGGGATTTCGGGTATCAAGTTGGATTTTGTGTGTTATGTTGAGTTGTGTTCTGTGTGTCAAATTTTGACACTTGAGTTTAACTTGGTTTTGGACACTTGGGTTTGATCTCAAATCTGAGATTGAGTTTGGTCGATATCGTTTTAGACCTATACTTGGTTTGAGTTCACTTTACCTCTTGGTTCACCTTATATATATATATATATATATATATATATATATATATATATATATATATATATATATATATATATATATATATATATATATATATAGTATATATATAGTTAGTGTATATATATACATACCTATTCCTATTTTGGTTTTGAGGTCGATCTCGATCCTGAGATTTGGATTTGCTTCCAAGTTCACATCATACACACACACTTCGTTTTCTTTCCTTACTTTATATATATATATATATATATATATATATATATATATATATATATATATATATATATATATATATATATATATATATATAAACCAAACCCCCTTTTTTATTAATCAAGGCTCAAAATGCCGAAGCTTGAAACGTATACAAGGCCAAAAGACGCCTATACAAGTATACCATCAAAGGAAAAAAAAGGGGGGGACAACTCTACTACTCAGAGTTAGTGGTGGAGCGGAGACCAGAAAGCTCTCGGACTGTGGGAGCACAGGGCACTCCGCTTGCGGCATTGGCGGAAGACTTTCTGAGTGAGCTGGTCGGCTGATTATTGGTGACCTTCGTATCTCGCTTTGTTGCGATTTTTCCAAATCGCCTACGTAGCGGCCGCTGCGACGATCTGATGGCCGTGTGAGGCTATACCCCATGAGATCGCAAGATCGTAGAAGCGATCGCCCTCTGGCTCAATACTGTAGTGCTGGTTAAGGGTCCTCCAGATGCTGCCCGGCAGGCTCCTTTGACAGAAGATGTGGTCGATAGTTTCCATCTGACGGTCAGAACAACAATTGCAGGCTGATGCTATGCTAATCCCCATGGTGTTGAGGATATCGTCAGTCGGCAGTTTCTTTCTAATGACTCTCCACATGAGGAAGGACCACTTCTTGGGGATGCATGTGTGCCAATAGTGCACAGTAAAATAATGCTGCCTGTCACGACCCACACCCGCTTTTTCGGATACGAGACGTGTCCAAGCCAGCCTACGCTGTAGAGTCGACGGTAGAACGTTGTCAAGCCTGCAAGAAATAAATGTTCAAAATATAACATTTGTTGCTCATTCACATTTTTAAATTTATTACAATATTTACAACATTTATATTTAAAAAATACAAGGTTCTCACAATTAATAAAAATGATACAACTACTATCTATTTCTAGGTTTCTGTCTGCATATACACCCGTATCTCCCAAAGCTAAGTGAATCGACGGCTAACCTGAAAAATGTTGGTTTCCAGTCAGGAATGGAACAAGCACACAAACCGATGGCAATGTAAAAATACAATAGAATTTACAAGACATGGAAATAACATATGAGATACGGAAACTAGAAAGTAACTGATGACATGGCACGGTGGAGAAGAAAAAGGAAAATAAATAAAAGACAACTACCTATGTGGTGTGAAATATCCGTTTCGACATGTGAACGGCTAGGGGGTAAATCCGGCGCCCTGTACGTGTCGTGTGCAGCTGCTATTATTCACGAATAGACTCATGGAATAGTTCTGAGTAGTCCACATGTCTACTAAGATATTTTCCCTTCCGACTACTCCGTGTGACGAGCATGTCAACAAGCAGCAAGACATATGTATAAACATAAAATGGAAAGACTACTATGAATCGAAAATCAATCAGAAAGTGTACTTGCCTGAGGTCCTTAGCTGGAGAAATAAATAATACCATTGTGTTCATTTGGCCAGGTGCGATATGGTGAAGTCCGGTTTGGCGAAAATAGGAATATGGTTAGTCGTGATGAATGAATTATAATCTAAGGAATTGCTTGAATACATATTTATACTATTTTTTTAGAAACTACTTAATAATTTGAAAACTATATATATTATCAGTTAACAACCAATACAATTATGGCCCCATATATATAATAAGCTAATTATTATTTAAGCCTATAATATACTCAAGAAAGCCCATACAATATTTTAAACAATTATAGTTTACATGCCCACTATATTAAGAATTATACTTATTTATCATAAAAGTTCATTTTAGCCAATAATAATAGTAAAATTGTATTAATAATAATAAAATCAAAATATTAAATAATAATAATAACACTAGTAATACGAGCCCAAAAATAATTATATTAATATAAAGGAAAAAGCATTCGACAGCCCATGGCCTCGGGCCCAACTAATCGGTCCAAAACATATTTTGATTAACCCATGTACATACATTATATGTATACTGACTAAAAGAATTTATTAATGATAGTAAGGTATATATGCATAAAATACCATAAGTAGTATAATAGTACAATACTTATATTATAGGGTTAATAAAATACATACTAAGGTATATAGCAAATTTGAGAACCGATACATCCTTAAGTCCCAAAATAATATTTTTCTAGCCTCAAAAACCAAGTCCCAACTTTATTGAAAATATAATTTTATTTAGAATATTGATACATGCATATATATATACCAGCCAAGATATAAAGTAGAGCCCAACAATAATGGTCCCAAATTTTCTTATTATGGGATTAGGCCCAACAACACTAATTATTATAATCCCAATACCAAAATAGCAAGATAATAATAATAATAATAATAATAATAATAATAATAATAATAATAATAATAATAATTTACTAATAGTACTTAACATTAGAAAATATGTACCTCTACAGCTATTAACAGTAAAGCAAACAATAATCCATAGTTAAAGGAATAAACCTACTAGCAAAACTAAAGAACAAAAAACAACCACCAAGAAATTAGTTGTCCTTGTTGGATTATTCAATAATATGGGGCCACACATGTAAAATTAATTGTGTTGGGCTATCTAAATAATTAAGCCAAATTAAAGTGGTCTATTTGAAAATTGGCTTAAGGGTATAATTGTCATGGAATTAATGTATAGATACCGGAGAAAATTCTAATTTGATGAGGGGCCAAATTAGAAATATCAACACATATATAAATATGTGTATTCATTAGGGTTATGGTCCCCAACTTATGCGGCCACCAAAAGAGAGGTTTCTCTTTTTCTCTTCTGTATCCCCATCAACAGAAAGAGAGGGACAAAGAATTTGGATTCATCTTTGTCATTAAGGGTCGTAGCAAGTTGGAAGATCGAACCCAATAAAGAGACGATCGCTCCAACATCCATCAAGTCTAGCAATGGATTCAGGTACGCTTTCGCAATCAATTTAATTTTGTTCTTCATCTCATGAATCGATAGGGTACAATAAAATTCTAGCAAGTGGTATCAGTGCCTCCCCTGATTGATTTATGAGGTCGAAGTTTCAGAATTAATTTTTGTTATCATAACCCTAGATCGTTCAATCGTATTTACTTTAGGGTTTCGAGTATTGTTCAATCATTTTTTTTATATTTGTAATCCATCGGTTTAGGTCTCTCTACATGTAATCCGTTGGTTTAGTCACATGGATTCACGTCCTTATTTTTGCCTTATGATCCCAAATGATTATCGGTTCGAATTCGGGAACACTATGTGACAGAATAAATTCGAATTTGGTTCTAATTCAATATTAATACTAATATTCTTGATGTTTCTGTACATGTGATAATGTGCTTATTATCAAAAGATTCACTTGCTGTTTCGAAATATGATTATTGCTGTTTCGGAATATGCTTATTGCTTATTATCAAAAGATTCACTCAAAATATTCGGATTCGGATTCACGTCATTATTTTTGCCTTGCTGTTTCGGAATATACTTATTGTTTATGGTGGTAGAATTGAATGTTTGTTATCAGGTGATATGTTTTTGTATATTCTTTTTGAAGCAATTATATACGATGAAAGAACATTTATGGTTAGATATCTTATGTGCATCAATATATCAAAGTAATTTAATTTATATTTTAAGTCATGTAAAAGATTCACATGTTTATCTTGTAGTAGATAATTTTTTGGTGTAATCTTTATAGATTATTTGATATAATCTTTTGATGCATGATATTCAGTAGAATCTAATCTGTTGATTATTGATTATTTAAATTAAAAAAAATATGCAAGTACATAAAGATTTATGCTTATTTAATTTAAATAAGCAGAAGGATTTGGATATGATTCAGTTTTTTAAAATTTAGTCAACATTCAAATTTTTGGTACCTTTTGTGACTCGCAGTAGTTGTCTAACATTCTAATTAGACTCATTGAAACAAGATGTCGCCAAAGTGACCTCTCTTGCGTAGATAGTCTATGAGGGATGTTTGATGTTTATGTGTGTACATTCATGCGGGTATTAGCCGGCCCAAAGGAAGGTTAATATTTGGCCGAATTGCACACATACTTGTGGTGATAATGTGTGACAATTATACGGTTTACATGTGAATAATAACCTGATCCAAAGATAGGCTTATTATTTGACATGACTTATTGTCAACGTTTGATCACTACACCAAGAGTACCATTTGCAGTTAATATCAATGTCCAAAGACTTGATATTAATGATGCACTAGGTATGTTGAGATGGGGTTCACCATTATTTGAATTTGTTTGACTATCTTTAATCTTTGGTTATTAATTAGAGCATATTTGTTTATTTATTTTTGTTCTCTTTTCAGTTAATGTTGCTATAATATCTGCCAATACGAATTCAATTTCCATGCTTAATGGGATAAATTTTAAGGGCAAAAAGAAAAGAAATACAGAAGCTGCTGAGGTCCTAGCTCAAAAGAAACAACAATATAAAACTAAGGGTTGTTTCTTTTGTGACAAGTCAGGATACATAAAGAAAAGTACATTTCTCAATTTGGTCTGTTCTGGGGTTAATTTAGCTTCAGTACATAGAAACATATGGTGGTTAGATTCTGGTGCTACCGAAAGCCAATTGATGGTGAAAGATACATCTATGTGGGTGACGGCAAGTCGGTAGAAGTGGAAGCAATAGGACATTTTAGGTTATTGTTGGAAACCAATTATTATTTGGATTTGATAGACACTTTTATTGTACCATCTTTTAGACGGAATTTAGTTTCAGTTTCCTTATTGGACAAATATGGTTACCATTGTTCATTTGGAAACAATAAGTTTAGTCTATCTTTAAATTCAAATATTGTTGGCAACGGTTTCCTTAATGTTTATGATAACCTATATTCACTTGAAACTATTGCATCTTATAATAAAACCTTGCATGTGGAGTCACGTGGTACTAAATGCAAAATTAATAATAAAAATTTAGCCTCATTATGGCACAACCGATTAGGTCACATATCTAGAAATAGAGTTGAACGACTTGTGTCTGATGGGATTTTGGATTTTCTTGATTTCACAGACTTTAATGTCTATGTTGAATGTGTAAAAGGAAAACCGACCAAAACAAAGAGATTAGGTGCCAATAGGTCTACAGAAGTCTTATAATTGATTCATACTGATATCTGTGGACCATTCCCTTCGGCCTCTTGGAATGGTCAAGAATATTTATATCATTCATAGACGACTATTCTAGATTTGGCTACCTATATCTCATTCATGAGAAATTACAGTCTTTGGACGTATTCAAATAATTTAAAGATGAAGTTGAGAACTAACTCAACAGAAGAATAAAAGTCGTCAGGTCTGACCGTGGTGGAGAATACTACGGTAGATCTGATGGATCAGGTGAACAACGTCCAGGACCGTTTGCTAAATTCCTAGAGGAATGTGGAATCGTCCCACAGTACACCATGCCAGGATCGCCTAGCATGAATGGTGTAGCTGAAAGACGAAATAGGAATCTTAAGGATATGGTGAGGAGTATGATTAGTTATTCTACCTTACCAGAGTCACTCTGGGGTGAAGCACTTAAAACAACAGCTTACATTCTGAATAGAGTGCCAACTAAAGCGGCTGCAAAAACACCTTATGAGCTTTGGACAGGCAGAAAACCTAGTTTTAAGCATTTACATATTTGGGGTTGTCCAGCTGAGGCAACGCCTTATAGGCCATATGAAAAGAAATTGGACCCCAAAACTGTAAGCAGCTACTTTATTGGCTATGCGGAGCGATCAAGGGGTTATAAATTTTACGATCCCACAAAAAGGATAATTTTTGAGACGGGAATTGCTATATTTTTTGAGGATATTGAGTTTTGGGGGAAGAAATAAAGTTAGGCACATTGCATTTGAGGAGGAATCGGTTACGATCCCAATTATCACTTTTGACGATGTGCAGGTTTCTGTACCTGTCATTGATCAAGAAGTGAATCCGAAACCTCAGCAAGACAATGTTGATTTACCTCTACAAGTTGATGTTGAGCTACCTCAACAAGACAACATAGAGGCACCCCCAATTCAAGATGAGGCAGTTGTTCCTGAGGAACAAACTCAACAACCTCAAGAATTGATGCCATTAAGACGGTCCACTAGAGAAAGGAGAAATGCAATTTCAGATGATTTTATTATATTTCTCCAGGAACATGAGGAAGACCACAGAATATTGGAAGATGATCCAATCAACTTCCGTCAGGCCATGGAAAGTTTCAATTCTCAAAAGTGGATTGATGCAATGAATGAGGAGTATAAGTCCATGCAAGATAATAAAGTTTGGGAACTTGTCCCATTACCAAAAGATATGAAGCCCATTGGTTGTAAATG
This sequence comes from Iris pallida, assembly GCA_029216955.1. Taxonomy (NCBI): domain Eukaryota; kingdom Viridiplantae; phylum Streptophyta; class Magnoliopsida; order Asparagales; family Iridaceae; genus Iris; species Iris pallida. The sequence goes on from JANAVB010038613.1 coordinate 16,551,068, forward strand.
GCTATTTAAAACCAAGAAAGATTCGAAGGATAATGTGAAGAAGTATAAAGCACGTCTTGTAGCTAAAGGCTTTACTCAAAAGGACGGGATTAATTTTAAAGAGGCTTTCTCTCCGATTTCTTCGAAAGACTCTTTTAGAACAATCATGGCACTTGTTGCACATTTTGATCTTGAGTTACATCAAATGGATGTCAAAACGGTATTTTCCAATGGTAACATTGACGAAACTGTTTATATGGTGCAGCCAGAAAACTTTGTGTCGGGAGATCCGAAGAATATGGTTTGTAAATTGACAAAATCCATTTATGGACTCAAGCAAGCTTCTCGTCAGTGGCACTATAAATTTTAACAAGTTGTTACCTCGTTTGGTTTTGAGGTTAACATTGTTGAAGATTGTGTGTATCACAAATTCAGTGGAAGTAAAATTATTTTTCTGGTTTTGTATTTTGATGACATACTGCTTGCCACAAATGATAGAGGCATATTGCATGACACTAAGAAATTTCTATCAAATAACTTTGATATGAAAGATCTTGGTGACGCCTCTTTTGTATTAGGAATTCAAATACATCGAGATCGTTCTCGAGGTATTCTTGGATTATCACAAAAGAGTTATATCGATAAAGTGCTTAAAAGGTTTGGCATGCAAGAATGCAAACCAGGTGACACCCCAGTCGCTAAAGGAGACAAGTTCAGTCTCAATTAGTGCCCTAAAAATAGCCTTGAAATTAAGGAAATGTAATTGATCCCCTATTCTTCAGCTGTGGGGAGTCTAATGTATGCTCAGGTATATACGCGTCTGGATATTGCATACATAGTTGGAATTCTAGGCAGATATTTAAGTAACCCTGGGATGGATCATTGGAAAGCAGCCAAACGGGTCATGAGATACTTACAGAGAACAAAGGATTACATGCTCACTTATAGGAGATCGGATCAGCTGGAGATCATAGGGTATTCTGACTCCGATTTTGCTGGATGCCAAGACAGCATGAGATCCATGTCAGGTTATGTTTACATGTTAGCTGGAGGAGCTATATCTTGGAAGAGTGTCAAACAAACACTCATAGCTTCGTCCACTATGGCAGCAGAGTTTATAGCATGTTTGGAGGCATCTAATCATGGAATATGGTTGCAAAATTTTGTCACTAGGCTGCGTATTCTGGAGGGTGTTGAAAGACCACTTATGTTATATTGTGACAATAAATCAGTAGTACTATATTCTAATAACAACAGGAGCTCGTATAAGTCAAAGCATATTGACATAAAGTTCCGAGTTGTGAAGGAGAGAATTCAGAATGGTGAAGTGTCCATAGAGCACATTGGGACAAACTCCATGTTAGCGGATCCGCTCACAAAAGGGTTACCACCCAAGGTCTTTCATGAGCACACTGCTCATATGGGTGTTATCTCATTTGATGATATGTCAGTTTAGTGGGAGTTTGTATTTTATGTATTTGGGTGCTATTTAGTTTTGGACACATTTATGTATTAAAGTATTTTAGATATTTATCTGATCAGATATATGGAAATTTAGTTCATTCTATTTTTATTATGTTAAAGTATTGATCTCATTAAAGTTAAGGAGGACCAGTTGGAAATAGACATGTATTGACCACATTGCGTGTAATTTTTATGGTACGCATCAAAGATTGATCTATGTCATTTAGCTATATTGGTATATGTAACCATTGATGGTTTAGTTACGCTATATGTGACGAATGCCGCTTTGATCCTATGTTGATATGGTTAATGGACGAGATTGTCCGGATATACCCTAAGGATTAAGATAGCAATTTATGAGCTCACTAAGGTTAACACAATTATAAGGTTACATATGTGACCCAGTGGAAGATTATTGGATTATTCAATAATATGGGGCCACACATGTAAAATTAATTGTGTTGGGCTATCTAAATAATTAAGCCAAATTAAAGTGGTCTATTTGGAAATTGGCTTAAGGGTATAATTGTCATAGAATTAATGTGTAGATACCGGAGATAATTCTAATTTGATGAGGGGCCAAATTAGAAATATCAACACATATATAAATATGTGTATTCATTAGGGTTATGGTCCCCAACTTTTACGGCCACCAAAAGAGAGGTTTCTTTTTTTCTCTTCTGTATTCCCATCAATAGAAAGAGAGGGACAAAGAATTTAGATTCATCTTTGTCATTAAGGGTCGTAGCAAGTTGGAAGATCGAATCCAATAAAGAGACGATCGCTCCAACATCCATCAAGTCTAGCATTGGATTCAGGTACGCTTCCGCAATCAATTTAATTTTGTTCTTCATCTCATGAATCGATAGGGTAAAATAAAATTCTAGCAGTCCTTCAGCCAAAAAGTGAGCCCATACTCATTAACTTAACCCAACCAGCACTTTCCTATTTCATTAAACCATTCTCTCTCTCCCCAGACACACGTACAGAAAAATTAAAAATGGAGAATATGATGTGGAGGAGAGGAACCTGGAAAAGGAAAAAGGAGAAGTCGGGAGAGCGCTCATCGCGGGGCTTAGGCTGATCGCGGCGACGGGTTGGACTCGTGCTCGGCAGAAGGCTCAACAATGGAGGTCGCTCGCGTTGTGGCGTCCCGGGGAGATCTGGCGGCTGGTGTCCCTCACCGGCGGCGTCGAGTGACCGATCGTGGACACGGACTGGGCGTCGACTCTGGGACCGGATGGCACTAGCGCTCCCGGCACGGTAGTCGCCAGATCTAGGCGGCATCATCTTCGAAGGAATGCGATGTTGGCACAGAGGCACGGCTCTGTACGGGGATGAACGGTGTCGGCTCGGTCGGGGGAGTCGCACGCGATGGCGGACAGGTGAGGGTTTTTCTCACGGAGAGGTAGCCGCTAGCTCTGGGGAGCTCGGCGCTGCGCCAGTGCGTGAGGAGGTCATCACCGATGTTAGGCGATCCTGCGGCACGGTAGAGATGTTTGGTTTCGACGGTCGACCGAAGTTGATGAGAAGTCAGATCTGGGCTCGAGATGATGCCGCCGCCGCCGACGATGGTGGCCGAAGGTTAGGTTTAGGGTTTTTTTTTCTTTTCTTTTTCTGGATTTTTGTTTTCAGGATTTCTTTGTCGGATTAGGATGTGTCCGATGTTGGACACGGAAATAGGACTATGTGGTTTTACTGCTGAATGTCCAATGGGGTGGTGGTCGTAAGAGGAGAGCAGGGTGGGCGTTCTATGTTTACGGCTGTGGTGATAGTGATGACAGAGAGGGTGGCGCTGGTATTGTCTAAGAGGTTGGCTGGGATAGGGTGGTCGGGCTGTGCAGTGACATTGAGGAGAGGGGATAGGGCGGAGTCAGCACAGGGACTGCGGCTTGCTGCAGAGATGGTTGTGGCATGGATGGCCGAAGGATTTGGCTTTGATTTCGTAATGGCTATTGGTGTTGGCGGAGGGTTGCTGAAGGGATTGGCCGGGAAAGAATTCATAAAGCACATATATATATATATAGGCAAGCAATTTGCTCCCAAAAGAGATAACTAGTATATGAATTTAAACTAATGATAGGAATGATAATTAATAATCTTATCATAATTTCCATGTATAATACTTCTCCAAATAAAATCAACTTATTTAAATTCTAATAGATAGTCTTCTCATAAATCTAAATTCGAAATAATTATTTGAACATATTTAATCCATCTAAAATATGATAATAATTTAAAGTGTTGCTTAATATTTTATCGGACTTTTTTATATCATATAATTCAAATCTTATTTTAAACAAAGAAATTGACAATCTTTTATTAATAGGATAATAACTAGTAATTTAAAATTGTATTAAAAGCTATCAAAATAATTTAAAAGTATTTCGTAGATCCTAACGCTTAATTCAAATTATAGTCATCATATTAAATATAACATTTGGTAGCATCAAAATACTTTAGAGTATATTTTGATTAATCAAAAGGAACCCTTTTTGAAAATAGACTGGCAGTCATTTTCTTGTTTCAAGATACTTATGATTTTTAAACCATTAAAAACTAAATCTCCTCAAAGTTTTAACTCAAATAATTCTAAATTCTAAATCTAATCACTCTCAATTCATAAAAATTAATACTAGATATCATTGATGGTATTTAAAAATGCATTTAGCCAAAACTATATTTAATACCTTACAAATAGTATTTTAAAATAATTCAATCAATATTAAATAAGATGTTAAACATCTTTTCAAGTCTTAAATAATAAATCTAGAATGTATCATTCATAAAAATAGTTTGACGATTCTCTTCATTAATCAAAATATCCTTTGTACGATAAAAATAATTTTTCTAGCTAGAAAATTAAAACAAAAGGAAATAATTAAAGAATTTCAAAATCCGGGAAGAGGATTTACAAATCTACCCACCTTAGAAAAATTTTGTCCCCAAAATTTCAAAGGGAACGACAAGATACGACTAAGAATATGATCAAGAAACAAAATTTTGATCGATATTAATAAGAATAACAATTAATATATTCAAGTGGATGATATGATTCCTGATCAAATTAGTCACACGTATTCGCGGATAACAAAAAAATTAAACAAAATAAAAGACGCGATTTGGCAAGATCAAAATGTTTCACGATTGAGTTATGATCACATTTTGTTTAAGGATGATCAAGGAAATCGGTTTAACACGAGCAATTGTTTAGACATGATTAAAATTTGACCAAATTATATAGTCAAGCATTTAGTCACAATGGTCAATTTTATATCGAAATGGGATTAATTAAACAAGAAAAGATCGTTAGGCACGTTTAACTACTATTGGAATTATATAGGCATGGTCAAAATTTAGACACAGCATAAACATGGTTTAAAATCACTTGGGTACATCTAAGAAGTAGTCACGATCGAGGTTAATCATGGAAGTCATCCAAGCATGATTAAGATTTAGCACGCGTATGAAGATGATCGAAATAGCCATGATCACGATGGAATAAAATCTAAGCACTAATATTGTAGGCACGACTATAGTCAAAATAGTTTAATCACGAGTAAACCTGTTTAGAATGATAAAAATTTGTTTGACATGATTAACTCGCTTAACTGTTTAGGCAAGATTATTTATGCACGATCGCAAACTCAAAATCTAGAAAATTTGCAAGTGGACATGATCGAAATACAATCAAATGGTCTGGTTGTAATCAAAAGTCGTTTAAGGACGACCCAAATCGAAATCATGTTCAGCACGATCGATTTGGTAGGCATGATCATTGAATCATGATCTATGTATGTTTATGAATCTAGTAAATAGGTTTAGATGGTTTCTAGGATGACTAATAATGGTAGAAAAGATAAAAGGAAGGGCTCAAGTAATGAAAGGTTGAGAATTAATCATGTTTTAATCAAGAGTTGAAGTTGTGGAACATAAAATTTTCAATAGTCAAATGCCAAAAGATGTAGTTTCTATAATATTCGAAAACCATAAGTATATCCAAAATCATTTAACCAAGCATCCATGCATCACCAGTATACATCTGGCTGCAGTAAACCCTTGATTTATGACTTGAGCATATTATGGTATCGAACATTCTACCAACTCTATCAAATCTGGACATAACATCTTAAAGGCGAAGATAGGATGACCAAGATATAGCTTTGACAATATTCGATAACTTATACTTACTCGAGATTACTTCAACTTAGGGATCATGCCTCGCCAGTGCGCTGCTGGCTGCAGTGAACCCACAGTCTCCATAAGCCAAATAAGTGGCGATAGTGCACGGCTGTCCGCCATCATAAGTCATCAAAATTATTTTAATTATATCCTCCAAGAATGTCAAAGGAGTTTAAAAATATCATACAAATTGATAAAGATAGTAAAGTGCAAGTATCTGTTCTTCAGGTATAAGATTCAGCTTTTTGAAAATAAAACAATTGATTAGGAAGGATAATGATCGAAGAAAAAAAAAGAAAAAAAAAGAAAAAAAAATCTTATAATCCTTATTCCACGGATATTCAATATTCAATGATTGAGAGGGAACTTTTGAATCCGAAAACTTAACTCGAAATTAACAGACAATTGAGTGAGAAGTTGTTTTAAAATAATTCCTTAGGTCCAAGAGGAAAGAATATAAGTGATACGAACTTATGATATGGAGATGCTTAGAAAAGACATAAGATAACGTTGTACAAATGATCACGATTAGGGAGGAAACGGCTGAAGGCAAAAGAAATATAAACTTAAATTTATATTTCTCTAATATTCAATATCGAGGAAAAAATATGTAAAAAAAAATACTATGTCTACCTATTATGAATATATTTATACACAAGCATATATGTATAACCTGAATAAATCCCAAAATATCATTCTAAGAGAGGGTTTTACTATTTACAAAATATAAGTCTAAATAGCAATACAACTTATATTATATAGGTTTATGAAAATTATTTATGAGACTAAAATGGAGTACAAATATATACACATCTACATGTCTATATGGACGTCGTTGGTCGTAATACATGACTGCTAGGGCCTAAGTTGGGTTCGGGTCCAGTCCGGACCGAATTGGTACAACCGGATTTCCTAAAAATTATAATATTAATAGATAACTAATTAAATTCTTTATAGAGGTCAAGTCACAACTTAGCATGATTTTCCTAGTTAGGATGCACCTATGGCTCGACCTTCTCTACCATGCCTAGAACATTAGTCAAAGCACATAACCCCACTACCCGTGTCATGATTTCTGGTCATCTTGTACTCTGAATCTTAACCATGACTAAAACCTTCCATAACTATAATAAAATTCCAAAAAAATCATAATTTAACTCAAATAAATAAAATTTTATTTTTTAAAAATATTTCAGGAAGAGGGGTTACGGTCAAGAATTGGATTCCAGGAAGGCCTAAGTTGATGAGTAAATAGTCTACCCACCTTAGGTCATACCGTCGTATCAAAATGTGATAATGTATCTATAAAATCTTCGAAGTTATCTAAATTTAATAAATTGCATGGCCTAATCCTTAACTACCCAATAATCAAATTAAAAAGGGACTCCCATTCCTAATCATTCTCTTAAAATTGATTTACTCCTAGTTGTGAATGAGCATTTCCTATATATATATACAGGTTTTGGTATATATATATATATATATATATATATATATATATATATATATATATATATATATATATATATATATATATATATAGGTTTTGGTATAGGATATTAGCTTATGGATTAGTGAGTTAGTTTAGAATTGACCTATAGGCCTAGTTTGGCAAGGTTTGACTAGTTAATTGACTAAATTGACCAAAAGTCAACTTTGGGTCAAACTTGACCTAGAATTGACTCAAATAGACTTAAAATGACATGTTGACTTAAGTTTGACTTAAACCCAGGCTAATGTACTAGTTGACTTAGGTTTGACCTAGTTGACTAGAATAGTTGACCAGAGTTGACCAAGAGTTGACTTTGACCTAGTTTGACTAGAATGGTTGACCAGAGTTGACCAAGAGTTGACTTTGACCTACAATGACTTAAAATCATATAGAATGCATTGTAAATTTTATTTAATTCATATTAGACACTTTGTAACCCGTGTTGCTCTAAATAGGACTCTGTGACTCCAGTTTGGATATCTATTCAAATCAGATATTCAGGTTATCAGGCGAGTATATTCTCTGACTGTTTCATACTTGCTAGGACTTATATTCCTGCTATAGACTACTTTGCTTGATGCTGATATGATGTTATCACGGATTAGTACTACATCTTTTCATGCGATATTATCCCCCTCGGGTGCATCGAATACATCATATCATGTACTTTTCACGAACATCATGTATTCCTTGGACTCTTATTATTCATGTACACTCATGTGCTCTCATGTACTCTCATTATCCATGAGCTTCATGTATAAACTATTCATGTACACTCATGTTCTCATTGGGGTATGGGTGTGTAGAAGTGGTCATGTGAAAAATTCCAAAGTAGTGTAATCATGTACAAACTCTGTAGTGTAATTATGTGCAAATTCAAGTCGTTCACATAAATATCTTATACTCTAAATCACTTAGTCACTTCTGTCATGATATAAACTGTGTGAGAGACATGTATTCGTTCCTGTCCTGATTGGACCTGTTGATAAAATTTTATAGGTAACTTGGAGGATCACAACTAGCCTAGAGGACACTAGTAGAGCTTGGAGTAGATGTCTAGAGTTTTGTTTATCTTATTTCTTGTTTGTCTTGGAGATGTATTTTTTTTAGATATTGAGATTTTGTGTTTGTTAAATACTTGACTTATTCATTTTTGATTGTATCCCTCTTGTGGATGTTATCTATTTCATCGTGCTAATTATCTACCCCTAGTTCTGTGATTGAGATTGTATCTTTCTGAGATTGTCCTCCGTTTGGAGATTATATCATATAGTGTTAGTTGTAATTGTGACCTAGAACAACAATCTCCTGTCGACACTGCGGCCTAGGCTGGACGTACCCACTTTTCGTGCCCTTATACTGGGTACTAGTCGTGACAACACATCTGCTTCGGTCAGCTTTGTTGAGTCTTTCGAGGCATTGATGACTTTTTGACTTAGCTGAGTTTGAGGTAGCAGATTCATTGTCATTAATACAAGTTTATTGCACTGACTTTGGAGATGTTGCCACTTAGCATATGGATTTGATTTGTCCTGGCCTATAAACATCAGTCTAGAGAGTTTACTCATTCTTTTCATCCAAACTTCTTATTTGAGATGAACTCGACCGATCCTCCTCCTTGGCAAGATGTTGCACTACGGATTATGGATCTCCTTGTTCAAAGAAGCTTTGATTTTGACGACAGACTCTTTCAGAAGACTGAGATGCGCCGGGAGAGCTATGAACACAACAGCTTATGTTCGAACCCTTTGTCGGCAATATTCTTCTACGTGATTGTGTTGGATGCCTGTTGCATCCAAAGATCGAGGTCGTCATGCCCCGACTTTTGTTATCCTAGAAGAGCCACCGGGTTTGGATTAATTACCAACCCGCGTTCTGCTTAATAAATGCTTCATTAGCCGAAGTACTCGTGCATTTGACAAAAAAGTGAATCGCTCTGATAAGGAAGGGTGATGTGCCTGGACTACACCATATTGATGGGCCTAGCTGAGTCGATGCTCCCAGTTGCAGAGTTTAGGCTTCTTCGTAAACAGACTTTTTATTATAGTCATTTAGCCTTGTAAGAGATTTTCATATGAATTAAAAAATTTACTCTTCATGTGATTTTTATCTTTACTTTCCTTAAATAATGCACTGACATTTATCCTGAGTCTTCGGTGCATGATGTTTGTGGCGCATGGACACTTTGGTCTTCAGATGTGCCTCAAATTCCATGCTTCTACAGTCTTCGAGATGCTTTGAAGGATACGGAGGATTCAGTTCATCGAGACAAAGCGACGAATGGTGATGAGTTAAAGATTGAGGGCCAGTCTGTTGGTCCCAAGACAGCTGGTGCTCAAGGTGGAGGTTGTTCAACAGATCTAGGTTTGGTAACAGGTGGTGTCACATTCGATCTCATATTTCGTATTTTTAGAGTTTTTAGTATTTATATTTTTTTTAAAATCAAGCTCTATTTCGTGTTTCGTATTTTTGGTTTCAAGTTTTGAGCATTGGATTAATTTCATATGAGAGACCACCATGGACTTGTAACACCATAGTCCCAAAATGAGTAAAACCAGGAGACGTAAACATGCAAGCTACGTATTATGTGAACTCAAGCCTAACTCGAAAACGTATAAGTTGTACAGTAATGACCAACTATCTATATAACTCATTAATATTTCTAAGTCTCAATCTACAGTAATATAGAATAGAAAAATGAGCAATATATATCATGGTGTGTACCCCATGTTATACTTGTCCGAATAGACTCGAAAGAAGTAACATGAGTCTACAAATACTAGGCTAACAAGCAGAATACAAGTAAATATAGATAAATATGTAATTGCAAGAGATACTTGAATAAGAAATGCAACATCATCTTGTCCCGCAAACTAACTCCGCTCAGTCGACTACCTAGAGAGATCACCAGGACCTCAGGATATATAGCATGCCAAAGTAACAGTAGTAAAGTACAAGGTACAGAAGGGTGTCATGCCCTGATTCAGTAGAAAGGGTAATCGTCCCCCGGGCGTGATGTCGTGTGAACCTAAATTGCGATCGCACAAGACATAGTCATAAGATTACCCGAAACACAACATCTAATAGAGTACGCAGAGAAATTAAATAACACATTGATATAGAAAAAACTTTACTTTATTGATAATGGACATCATTACATGACTCGATTACAACTTGATGTCACACGGGCTTACAAACTTAAGGCAAAACGAATGATGATGAGATAGTCGTTCCATATATTAAAACCCTTTGTACAACCAACAATTACAAACCAACTGAGAGATGTAGAGGACATGATGCACATCCGATAGTGTTGGTGGCAATACAATCTGGTAAGCTACTTTGGCGACTCGCTTCAAAATTTTGAGAGGACCAATAAATCTTGGACTAAGCTTGCCTTTGGTTCCAAATCTGGTAACTCCTCACATGGGAGTTAACTTCAGTAACACATGGTCATCTTCTAGGAACTCAAGGGGTCTTCGGTGGGTGTCGACGTAGCTCTTCTGTCGACTCTTTACAATCTTCAGTCTTTCTCGAATGACCTAAACTTTTGGCATGGTCTATTCAACCAGTTCCGGGCTAAGAATCTGCCGCTCTTCAACTTCATCCCAACAAATGGATGATCTGTACCTACGTCTGTACAAGGATTCGTATGATGCTATCTGGATGCTGGACTGGAAGCTATTGTTGTATGCAAACTCCGCTTGCGGTAGATGAACGTCCCAACTCGACTTCAAGTCAATTGTACAGAGCCGTAGCATGTTTTCGAGAATTTGATTCACACGCTCTGTGTCACGTCCCGATCCTGGAGGATCGAAAACTAGCTACTGGATATGATGCCGTACAAGTCTAGATTACATTTGTATAAGGTAAAAGCATTATAGTTCCTAGTATTTTTTTAGAAAACAACGACAGTACCGTAAAACTAAGCAAATAAATTAAAGTCACAACAAGATATGAAGAAATATATCGCTTTATTGAATATCTCAAATGATCATAAGACTCGCAGCAGAATATAGAGTTTACAACAGATTACATGACTCTTGAATAGCCAACTGAATATACACTTGCCATTTAGGCTTTACAAACGAACATGCCGACTTTGCTTACAATGAACTTGCCGATTTGCTATAATCTCACTAGTACAATTGAGTTATATTGTTCCATACATTATGTCCCATACAGCAGAAGACATCATCTTGTAAGAAGAGCTTCTGCGCACCCATCCGATTCATCGATGCCAAGCACTGATCAAACAATTTTTCCTATACACGAGCACCTGAAATATTGCCCACAACGTGGGTCAGTACATCATCAATGTACTAGGGAGCGTTGCTAGCCTAATCCACCTAAGAAGACAATACTAAGTAATCAAGTTATAGAACATTATTAAAAGTGGCCTTTCTCGTTGTCTTAGGGTCAATTAGCAGTTCGTATCCAACAGAAGTAAAGCATACATATATTTCTTAGCCAGCATAATGTAAAGCATACAGTTATCACATTGGTGATTCTTATCCATGGTCGTATAGCCATCCCTGCACATTTATAATACTTACCTTTCCTGCATAAGACATCGTTCGGAACAATATCATAATTCACTATATTTGTCACCGTTCAGGTGATTCTTACTAACAGTCGACATCCTTCCCTGTAATTTAGTAATAACTTACTCTTCCTACATAAGACAATATTAGCACTGGACGTATCTATTTTAAGGTTACTAACGACATGCCATCTTGGACCGTCTTCCAGGTATAACGGCACCCCTTACAGTACGGGTAGCTAGCCCTACTGAAGGTCCCATATACCGATGCCAGTACGTTGGCGCCAATCCTTGTTCTCCATAGGATGAATTGGGTCCGTGGTCTCAGATTACGGTTCAAGGAACTACCTTGTCGACAAGTTGTCCTTGACCATGCAAGTATATGCAACTTATCTATGAAGAAACATATAATGCATGATAAGGAAAACTAAGTAAATAAGCCATCTTTCTTATTCGTATTGCCATTTCGCCTAATCCAGGGTCTTAGTGTAATCAACATTCTACATCGGTGATGGGATAATAGAATGTTGTTACCTAAGCTCTTTCTCACATCTTTGATGCCATACATCTTTCCAACCAAAACTCAAAGTACTTACCGCCTAATTCTTGGAACTTAACACCTGTTTAGCATACGTTCATTCGAAAATAATTCAAGCATACACACTATCCAGTTCTTGGGTCTTACTACTTGTGTTACCATCTATTCATCGAGCTAAGGCTCGATATACTCACCGTCCAAGTATTTAGGACTTTTCCTTCACCTGTCATGTATTTCACAGTAACACGCAAGCCCACAATTCATGAAATGATTCGAAGCACACAATCGATAAAAATAATTCACAACAGTTTTTGGATCATGTGATTAATTATCTTTGATTACCTTTTTGACTTCCATGCAAGGTGTTATTCAACAACTCGACGAGTAAACATAACATACTATCCTTTTTTATTAAGCTTGAAGCTAAAGGATCTTCAAAGGGTTCAACATTACTCACATTTATAAGACGATTCTGCCTCGATCGCATAACCTTCCAAACGATCCTTCACATATTCCCAAGTCCAATAAAGCTTCATCGAACCTACCATCTATCATAAGGCATCTTGCGGGTCGGGGCACTACAATATATACCAATCATAAAAAGTTTTGTCCTCGAAACTTAAGCAAAGCTCATCTCCATAACTTCAACGGACTTCTATGAGACTTCTCAATGATCAACTTGCATTATTTAATATTTATCTACAAAGTCTCGATTGATTTCAAATAATGTCCATCTCGCCACGGTATCCCAATTTGATTCAAAATAGTTTACCATCCTTGATCTTTCCTCCAACACTCGTGCAATTCCTTAGCATGTGATAATCCTCCCCGTGGCTTCATTTGAATTTAGCATACCACTTAGTTGGAAACATACACATATTTTAGGCATTCCAGAAATACATATATTTCAGCCAAATTCAGTAATAGAGAAAGCGAACGAGCTACAGGTATAATTTCATTCCTAAACATCAGCAATTCCCTCTGAGCATCTCGTATAGAATCATTTTACTTATTCAATTCTCCAACCAACCAATAACACAGTGAATATTACCAATTTCAACTCGAATAATTTCCCACAGCTGATCAAAAATATTCCTAAAGTATCCCGATATAGTTGTATCAAGTTTTTCCAACGAATCCAGAGTTCCCTTTTAAGTATATTGTCATTCATACTACCAAATTTGATAACGCCAATAGTCACATCCCATTCGACACCACAATTCTCATCAATTTAGTTCGCATCCATACACTTTATTTGCAACTAAAAATTTCCTGATCATGATCTATATTCCAATTGTACCATCAGTCCACTATAGTAAAAATTTTCGTTGTACTCAAATATTTTCTCTTATTGATTAAGCTTACATATTATCATCTCGCATAAGCAACTCAAATTTCCAGCTACATTAATCCCGAGAGTCATTTTCAAAAATTTCTTTCATTCTCGTCGATCTCGACTACATGTACTATCCTATTCCGTCATTACACTTATTCTCAAATTCGATCTGATTATCCATCAAGGCATTATTCTGATTGTCTCACGACAACTATCATCATTTTATGCATCTCAACATGATTCAACCAACCAATCAAGTCCAACCAGCTTTAACAAATTTTCGACATTCCAACAAAGGGAATGCTGCAAATTTTCGACAGTCCAAACACCGCAATATGATTCAACCAACCAATCTCGTTGTTCATGCAACAACATCGCGATTAACCATCAATACTTATTTATATTTCAGCCATCAGAGTCTCATAAGGAACATCTACGCTTTCTTACATCAAGGGACAAGTACTCAGTCTCTATGCCTCAAAATTTTAAGGGTCATAACTTGTTATTTTGAGACACGTCAAATTCTCTCAAGCACAACTGCACAACATGCACAACCATCTATTTCTTCAAATCCATACTCTAACTTTTCGATCGCTGATGCAACTTTATGTATCTTCTAAATCATTTACAACATTCCAATAAGCGTCTAACAATAACATCAATTTTTTGATATCCAATATACAATTCCAATTACTCATTTTCAACATCGTTCAATATTCGGTCCATATTATTCTTTCACAATCTTTTGATAGCAACATCCTACCATCGTCACTGAGCCTAAAATTCTTCTTATCCAACTGATTCAGGTCGTCACCTGAATCTATAATTCATACCATTCCCAACCAAGGCATTCATTTTATATTCTCAATTCTCTTTACTCAGCATACTGCTAACCATCAGGGTATAGCGATAGTTCATCCGAACTCAATTATCAGCGACACGCCTAGCCGTCATGTATCAATTGTAATTTTAGCTACGACTCAATACTACCCAATACCTTACAGATACATCATCTCTATATTATAAAAACAGTCATGGGTCATATTATCGCTAGTAGGCTAGAGCCATATACCACTCATAGCTCAAGCCATACTTGTAATGCCCCGTCCCGCTCAGTCAATCGGAGGAATAGGAACGCCGACGACGTTCGGACTTAGCCTTGCAACGGCTACTCAGAGACATCGCTCGGTCGTGGCGACCGCTCGCTCAGGTGCGGTAGTTTCGGTGAACTTGCCTCATCTTAGCCTTCACATAATAAATCGTATGTTTTTAACTTGCACAAGTAGGTTTGATAATAAAAGTGACGAATCCACATTGCTAAAGGAAATAATCCCGATGGGTTGATTTGAGTTAGAATATGGAAAGGTCCAACGGTCGGCTTAGAGTTGGTGCACGACGTGCTTTGAAAATGACACTCGATCCTTCGTCCCGTGGCTTGGAAGAAGGAAAGTTGGTTGAGTAGGCAAAGTATGAATGTAGCCTAAGTCATAGGCGTCGCCCGTGTAAATGCTTGATAAAGCAAGCACGTTTCCGTAATGCAAGGCTTGGCATAGTCTTTGCTCGTCCCTTGGGTTAAGTTATAGGCTTGATTAAGTTAGGCAAAAGTGATAGTGGTCAACCTAAGTCATTCCAAGCACGGTCCTACGAGTTCTACGGCTGGGTATGACAACTTAGTCTTACGGTTTCAAGCCCGTCATATAAAGTATGTCTTGGGCGGTGGCATCGCGTAGAGTTCAAGTTGGTTTAAGGTACGATGTCACGAACTTAGTGTTTTCAGGCATGGGCCACGGTTGATTCATTGAGTTTGAAAAGTGTTGCGAATAGTTGTTCTTGAGTTGAGTAAAATGATAGGACAAGAAAGAAGAATGCTCGCGACTGCGGGTCGTCGAGGCAAGATCTCAGATGTGAGAAGTATTGAACTTGGCCCTGAAAGAGATGATAGCACTAGAGGTGGAATGACTGTGTGAGACATTAGTTGAGTCGAGTCTTGCATGGTCATGGACAACTTGTCGACAAGGTAGAGTTTCCTCGAACGGTAGCCCAACGGAAGGAGACCGGTTCTTGAGAAGCAGCATTAGCACGTGCTGGATGACCGCACAAGTTAGCGCAGAGGCTTGCCAGTGGAGCTAGTTACTCGTGCTCGCAAGGACGGCCGCCTAACAAGCTAAAGGAGTCCATGATGGCTCTGGGAGTCAGTGACCAAATTCATATAGATGAGTCGACATGGCGACAAATCCGCATGTGTGCCTTTGGATTGAGTTGAGTTAAATGTGTGTGTATATTTAGAACACAATGTTGGGCCTAAGATTTGGTTTCAACGTAGGCGTCGTGCTTCGGCACGAAATATGACGTCGAGTTTTATGTTGTCGGCATATAAGTTGCATAGTTATGATTGAGTTATCCTGAGTTAAGTCGGGAACGCCGCAAGGCAAAGTCGGTCGAGTGATACTTAGCCACAGGTCTCGATTTGGGTCTGTTGGTGATCAAAGTAGCAAGGGCTGCGAGGCGGCGATATGGTTGAGTCGCAAATAGTTGCAAGGCACGACACAAAGGATTTGTAGCACGGTCATAAGAAAATTGGGTACTACCGCGTAGTTGCGTCTCTGATTTTGGGCCATAAGGCAAACATGACTTGATAGGTTAACGTTGTTAATACAAGCACGGGATGGTCTAGAGACGCAAAATAGGCCAATGCGTCTGTCCTAAAACTAATCCTAAGGCAAGAGTAGAAAGACAATACAAAAGGGGGACTAATCTGCACAAAGTAAATTAACATGTTGGTTTTGTATGGGTGGGCGAGGAGCACATTCCACCAGTACAGTTGAGTACTGACCCCCACATAGTTTACAAGTGCAGGCACAGGTAGAAGCTCGTGGCACGGAGCTCGCTTGGATGCGTCGAGGTATGGAGTTCCTTGGCGATTCGAAGCGTGCGGCCGCAGGGATTAAAGACTTATATGGGACATAATGTATGGACGTTGTCTTTCGAAGCTTCCGCTGGATCAAGACTTGTAATTGAGAGATGAGAGAGAGCTGAGTGAACTTGTAAAATGTGAGAAGAGTGAGCTTGAGAGACTTGTAATCGTGGCCTTGCGCCCATTGTAACCTTTGTTTCAATATCAATAAAGAGCTTTCTGTTGAATAACTTGTGTTTGTTCTAAATTTCTGCTGCATGTTCAATATCTCTGCATGGGACTTCTGTGCGACGACCCCGTCGCAGCCGCTGAAATCGGCCGTTATGGAACCCGCCTTGCACGAGCGCAATCTAGGCTCGTGCGGCATCACGCCTTAGCGAGGATGATCGCTCCTACGGGAGTGGGGCATGACATAATGGTATCAGAGCACGGCTTTACGTCCTTGGACTATCGATTGAATTCTTTAACTCCGTTGTTTCTGTAAACTCTGAAGTATTACTTTCGCAAAGTTGATAACGTTGGTGCGCTCTCTCTCAATTATCCCACGGAATGTCCATACAATAAGTCTATCTATTTTGCAAAATAGAGGAGAACCGTTTTTGAAAACAAAACAAAAAGATGGTTTGCGTAAGCACGGTTGTCTAAGTCGGGCTTGGCATATACACCAAGTTGAGTCGACCTTACAAAAGTTAAATACGGGATTCAAATTATGTCGGACGAGAACGAGTTAGACTCGATTGAGTACGTGGGATGACTATTGATAGGGGTACTATCGAACGGCGATATCGTCGATGCGATATAGATGAGCGTGCTTGGAATTAGAGGAATGGTTCGAACGAGATTCGAAGAAGTCGATTTTGATTCAAATGATAGTTTTGAAGATTTGTTGAATGACTTCATTCTTGAGTGGTGTATGCGATAGTCTCAGAAATGTCGATCGATCGATTGAGGATTCAGGGTGTCGACGAGTCTAGCAGCAAGCGTCACACATATGCAAAGCCTTAGATCATGTACGATGGAGTGAGTTGTTGTCTTGAAGTTTGATAAGTGGATTCGAACAACCTAGAGATTGACACGCACGGAACGTGCACGGGATTGAGGATGGTGCGTGTATGAAACGCGAAGATGATTGAGTAGATAAATCAAATCGAGGAAAAGCTAATGTGTAGCAAACGGATGACTTGATCGAAGAAATTGATATGCGGATGGTATATAAAAAGTTAGCACGACAGATAGATAGCGTGCATAAAAAGTTGAATATTGAAGTTATGCAATAACTCTAAGGATTGGATTGAATGTTGCTCGTGATAGAACTGGAAATTCCCAGGACCCTTCCTTTGGTGTACGTATTGATCGATAGAAAGTTAAACAGATCTAATACGTGTTCTAACCCTTCATAGGCGGAAACTAGGGTTCACGAATTATACCTGCGGCGGAAAGGAGACAAATAATTCCTGGCAATCTCGAGCGCGCGACCCCAAGATCTTCTGCACGTATTCCTTCCTCGAGTTCGACGTCGTGTGGGCGACGATCTCCCAAACTTTTTTTCTCCTTGGCAGCCCTCTCTTTCTCTCCTTACGTGAATCACGAATTTAGAGAAAATTTTGGATTTCTGATCAGTAATCTGGCGGCCAGAGAATAGAGGATATATATAGGCTACGGCAGGGACCATGAGGAGAAATTAGGGTTAGGCCTCCTAACGGATTTGGATATCCCGTGTTCAGCCCGAACACACAATCCAGACCCATTTAACAATAGCTCGGTCCACTAATGAGATATTGTTGTACTACCTACCTAATCCCAAATTATGTTTGTGGGCTCCTTTTATTATATGCTCGTTTGGCTCCCCTTGTTAAGATATCGTATATCCGTCGATCAAATTAAGTTACTGACAACTATATTGATTCGACATCTTTTATCCTTAAGTAGTACCGCTCAACTTTATTTGTCATGTCGGATATAATCTACCTGCAGGATTTATATGACAATCCTTATGAGCTCCTTAAGAGGACATCATCAACCCGATGTATCGAGATATGGATTCCATTTATAATCAACAGCCCATCATACATACAATGTTATTATCCAATTCATAGTGGTTGTTGATCCATAATGAATCTCACTCTTTTATGAGTCAAAGTAATACACACTACATATACATATATGTTATTATATCCGAATTAAGAGCACAAGCATCCATAATAACAGAGGTGCTTGTTCACTTATGTAGTCAGTACAAAGAGAACAACCTCAAGTGGTCCTGTTCAATACACACAAAGTGTACTAGTGTAAACCTATAATCAAGATAGACTAATACCAGATTACACTACAACCTTTCCAATAAATTGTCTAAGTCCATCTAGGTTGTGAACTATTTATATACTCCATAGAAAACTAATAATATGATCTTCTGTGTGACACCACACACCATATTATCTACAATATAGAATATCAGACATTTGCATTAACACTTGCACCAAATACAATATGCAAACATTTGCCCATATAATTCTCATTCAAAATTTAAGGAAATAAGGTTACTACAAAAGTGATGCTTTTAGTATATAACCCTAACAATCTTCCACTTATACTCAAAGCATTGCTTTTCAGTATACTGTTACAAATCTCCCACTTATACTTAAAGCCATACTGCTACACATCTGACTCATATTCCCTCAACATGACTATCAAAAGCCTTAGCTGGTAAGCTCTTTGTAAAGGGATCAGCTAGGTTGTCGGCTGATGCTATCTTGATCACAGTAACTTTTACTTTCTTTACGAAATCTCGTATCAGGTGGTACTTGCACTCAATGTGTTTGCCTGTCTTATGGGCTCGTGGTTCCTTCGAGTTTGCAACTGCACCACTATTATCACAATAAAGTGTAATAGACTTAGGCAAACTAGGTACCACATCCAAATCCAACAGAAAGTTTCTGAGCCAAACCGCTTCTTTGGCTGCCTCAGAGGCTGCCACATACTCGGCTTCCATGGTGGAATCAACAATACATTTTTGCTTGATACTCCTCCACACAATGGCTCCACCTCCCAAAGTAAACACATAACCTGAGGTAGATTTCCTGGAATCCTTATTTGACTAAAAATTTGAGTCTGTATACCCCAAGGGAACTAAACTATCTATCTGGTAAACTAGCATATACTCTTTAGTCCTTTTCAGGTACTTTAAAATATACTTTACGGCAGTCCAGTGCTCTTGTCCTGGGTTAGACTGATATCTGCTGACCATGCCTACGGCAAAGCAGATGTCTGGTCTCGTACATAGCATTGCATACATTAAGCTTTCTAGTGCTGAAGCATAAGGAACTGCCTTCATATTCTCTATCTCTTTAGGTGTCCTCGGACACTGCTCCTTTGATAGAGCAATTCCATGTCTAAAAGGTAAGAAACCTTTCTTAGAATTATGCATACTAAAACGAGTTAGTACAGTATCGATATAGGAAGCTTGGGATAAGCCCGATATCCTTTTCTTGCGATCTCGTAGAACTTTGATCCCAAGGATGTGACCTACTTCTCCCAAGTCCTTCATATCAAACTATTTGGATACCATACCCTTACATCAGATAATACTTTTACATTGTTTCCAATGAGCAAGATGTCATCTACATAAAGTACTAGGAACACCACCACGTTTCCGTCACACTTTCTGTATACACATGATTCATCCTGACATTGATCAAATCCATAGGATTTTATCACCTGATCAAAACATATGTTCCAAGATCTGGAGGCTTGCTTAAGTCCATAAATGGACTTCTTGAGCTTACAAACAAGATGCTCCTGGCCCTTTTCAATGAACCCGTGTGGTTGCTTCATATAGATGTCTTCCTCAAGACTTCCATTAAGGAAAGCTGTCTTGACATCCATTTGCCAAATCTCATAATCGAGATGAGCTGCAATAGATAAAAGAATCTGAATAGACTTAAGCATGGCTACAGGAGAAAAGATTTCCTCATAATCGATACCCTCCCTTTGAGTAAAACCTTTTGCTACAAGCCGAGCTTTAAAGGTTTCAACCTTACCATCTGATCCTCTTTTTCTCTTATAGATCCACTTGCATCCAATGGCTTTTACACCAACGGGTGGTTCTACAAGCTCCCATACCTGATTAGAATCCATAGATTCTATTTCAGATATTATTGCTTTTTGCCAAGACTCTGCATCTTTATCTTGGAGTGCTTCATTGTAGGTACAGGGATCATAATCTTGTTCCTCAGGGACGAAGTCTGACGACTCTTCCAAGAACATATATCTATCAGGTTGTATCACAACCCTCCCCCTACGACGAGGCACTATCGTTTGTGGTGTAACATTTGTGACACGTTGTGCAGTTATTTGTGGTTCATCCTCTTGTACTGTTGGTACTGAAGTACTTGGTGTCTCACGTCTCAGTTCTTCTAGAACAACTCTACTTGTGGGTTTATGGTTCATCACATAGTCTTCCTCTAAGAATCGAGCATTGGTGCTAACAATGACCTTCTGATCCTTAGGACTATAAAATAAACCTCCTTTCGTTCCTCTTGGATAGCCTACAAACAAGCGTACTTCTGTACGAGATTCCAACTTATCTTCTTTTCCATTCAGCACATGTGCTGGACTACCCCAAATGCGAACATGTTTCAGACTAAGCTTACGCCCAATCCACAGCTCTGTGGGAGTAAGAGGTACTGACTTAGAATGAACCAAGTTTAAAATATAACCTGCAGTCTCTAAGGCATATCCCTCAACAAAATCTGGCAAATCTGAATAACTCATCATTGATCTAACCATCTCCATAAGAGTTCTATTCCTTCTTTCGGCTATACCATTCTGTTGGGGCGTTCCAGGTGCAGTCAATTGGGATACAATCCCAGCCTCTGATAAATAATCCCTAAATTCTTCAAAGAGGTACTCGCCCCACGATCTGATCGTAATGATTTGATACATTTTCTATGACGTTTCTCCGTTTCAGCCTTATACTCTTTGAATTTCTCAAAGCACTCAGACTTACGGCGCATCAAATAAATGTATCCATACCTTGAATAATTATCAATAAATATTACAAAATATTCAAAGCGACCTCTAGCTTGGATAGTCATGGGTCCACACAAATCAGAATGAACCAATTTCAACACATCTTTGGCCCTATACCCCTTTGCCATAAAAGGCCTTTTGGTCATTTTACCTTCCAAGCAGGATTCAAGACTGGTAGTGCCTCCACTTCCAATTAACTCAAAGGTCCATCTTCAACCAGTATTTGAATTCTTCTTAGGTTAATATGCCCCAATCGCAAGTGCCAAAGATATGTTTGGTTTATACAAGAAGGTTCTTTTCTCTTATTTAAGTTAGATGATATTTTATTCATTTTCGTAAGTTGCATTGTGGGCGAAATAGGATTAATGACATACAAATTATCAACCAATGCACCAGAACAGATAAAATGTTTATCCTTTCTAATAACAATATTGTTATTAAAATAAACTGAATATCCATTCCTAACTAACATAGAAACAGAAACTAAATCCCTTCTAAGTGAAGGTGCATAAAGACAATCTCTCAATGTCAAAAACTTATTTCTACCAAAAGATAAAGTAACATCTCCTAATGCAGTGACCGATACTTTTGTAGCATCACCCATGAAAAAGCATATCTCTCCATCACTGAGCCGTCTGGTTTCCTAGAACCCCTGTAATGTATTACAGACATGATTAGTGGCTCCTGTATCTACATACCAGGTGCCGGTAGATAACACCGCTAAACATGTTTCAACTACTAGTAAATGAGATATACCTTCTTTGTTCCCTTGTTTGAGAAGTGGACAATCAGTCTTCCAATGTCCTGACCCTTTGCACTTGAAACATTTGCCTTTCGACTTTTTTACCGCGCCTTGAGGTCCCATGCCATTATTTCCTGAGTTTGCCTGTTTCTGAATGTTATTCTTCTTCTTACCTCCTTTTGGCTTAGAAGTAGAAGCCTTTTCAGAAACAAAAACATGACCACTCTGCCTAAAGAGAGATTCAGCATCCTGTAGCTCTTTTGCAAGTTCTGCCAAACTATACAACCTTTTGTTCATGTTGTAATTAAGGCAGTAATTATCAAAACTTTTAGGCAGAGTCCCGAGAATGATATCGACCTGGAATTCTCCATCGATTTCAGCTCCAAGGATCTCCATCTCATTCAGATGACCCATCATCTTGAGAACATGATCCCTTACTGGTGTACCCTCAGCCATTTTTGTATTCATCAAACATTTATAGCAAACTGCCAGGCAGCTCTACTCTGATGTCCGAAGAGTTCCTTGAGGTTATACATCATGTCATAAGCTGTGGCCATGGCCTGATGCTGATGTTACAGTACATTTGACATAGATGCCAGAATATTACACCGTGCCATCTCATCTGCCTTTTCTACTTCTTATAAGCCTCTTTGACCTCTTCATCAGAGTTAGCATCAGGCTCAGGTGGGCATTCCTCAACAAGTACATATTTGTACTCCTTAGCAGTCAGAATAATATCCAAATTACGTTTTCAGTCAATATAATTAGGTCCAGTAAGTTTGTTTTCTTTAAGAATCACCATAAGTGGACTGAAAGAACCCATTTTTGAAATCCTGAGAATCACATAAATAAAATTATGTAGGGCAAAAAACTTTTTGAATTAACTAAATATTGATTCCCTCAAAACAATAATAAGAAATTCACCAACACCTTGAACACCATGAATTTAGCATGCCACGATAGTGTGGACGTATACAAATTCAACTTTGTTCAAGTAGATTTTTCTTATAAATTTTACTATCATGTCAATATAACTTTATGACAAATAAAATTAATATGTGGTCTCGCTCTGGTCATACAAATAATAGCAGTGACTCCGATGGGGAGGATACCATTATTTGTATCTAAGTGTATACCATTACTTAATACTAAGTCCATTACCTTGTAATGAGTTCCTTCAGATGGAGAAGTGAACACATACTAGGTAACTTTCTACAATTATTCCTAAGGAAGTTTGTACTGGTGATCCATAATTATACTCATCCGATATGGAGGAAAGCACTAAAGCCAACACGCAAGTATAATTACATCACCTATAAACCAGTAATGGAGACCATAGGATTTATACTAAATAAAAATCCTCTCCCACTTAGTTATTTAACAATGAGGGTTTTTCTACTAGTTGATATTATGTCCATGTTGTCCATTATTAATGTAGGCTTGGTTTTTCAAAAAAAAACCACACAATAATAAATATGCATAATCAAAAAAAGCAAAATAATAAAAATAAGAGAAAATATCCAACTATTATGGTCATCTTTGCTGCTCCGTCCTCAACTATCTGTCGATTCCTTTATCGAAAATCATCTGTCTGCCTCTGGACTGCTTAAAACCAGCATCTCGTCCGACGTCAGAAACAGCCACCACCGCCATCGCGATTGATCAAAAATAATTAAAATTACATCAATTCTATGCCTCCCGAAGGAGTTCACACATAATCTAGATTAAAAAATTAAAATAATAAACACGATCAACTCTCGTGATTTTAATTACATCCACAGCAACAACAACATCCACGATATGTCCGTGGTTTAAACAACACAATCAAAAAACATGCATTGGACCATAATAGTTGGATCTAAGATGCCTACAAAACTGAGTTAGAACAGATCTACATCTACCGACTATTACACAGCACAGGTTTTATTGGACAACATGGACGTATCAATCAATACGTAGATCCAAAGTGGCTCTGATACCAATTGATGGAACTGGAGATTCCCATGACCCTTTCTTTGGTGTGCGTATTGATCGATAGAAAGTTAAACAGATCTAATACGTGTTCTAACCCTTCATAGGCGGAAACTAGGGTTCACGAATTATACCTGCAGCGGAAAGGAGACAAGTAATTCCTGGCAATCTCGAGCGGACGACCCCAAGATCTTCTACACGTATTCCTTCCTCGAGTTCGACGTCGTGTGGGCGACGATCTCCCAACCTTTTCTTCTCCTTGGCAGCCCTCTCTTTCTCTCCTTACGTGAATCACAAATTTAGAGAAAATTTTGGATTTTTGATCAGTAATCTGGCGGCCAGAGAATAGAGGATATATATAGGCTACGACAGGGACCATGAGGAGAAATTAGGGTTAGGCCTCCTAACGGATCTGGATATCCCGTGTTCAGCCCGAACACACAATCCAGGCCCATTTAACAATAGCTCGGTCCACTAATGAGCTATTGTTGCATTACCTCCCTAATCCTAAATTATGTTTGTGGGCTCCTTTTATTATATGCTCGTTTGGCTCCCAATGTTAAGATATCGTATGTCCGTCGATCAAAATAAGTTACTGACAACTATATTGATTCGACATCTTTTATCCTT
Organism: Iris pallida; assembly: GCA_029216955.1. NCBI lineage: Eukaryota > Viridiplantae > Streptophyta > Magnoliopsida > Asparagales > Iridaceae > Iris > Iris pallida. Next base: position 16,575,887 of record JANAVB010038613.1, read on the forward strand.
AAGTAGTACCGCTCAACATTATTTGTCACGTCGGATATAATCCACCTGCAGGGTTTACATGACAATCCTTATGAGCTCCTTAAGAGGACATCATCAACCCGATGTATCGGGACATGGATTCCATTTATAATCAACAGCCCATCATACATACAATGTTATTATCCAATTCATAGAGGTTGTTGATCCATAATAAATCTCACTCTTTTATGAGTCAAAGTAATACACACTACATATACATGTCTGTTCTTATATCCGAATTAAGAGCACAAGCATCCATAATAACAGAGGTGTTTGTTCTCTTATGTAGTCAGTACAAAGAGAACAACCTCAAGTGGTCCTGTTCAACACACATAAAGTGTACTAGTGTAAACCTATAGTCAAGATAGACTAATACCAGATTACACTACAACCTTTCCAATAGATTGTCTAAGTCCATCTAGGTTGTGAACTATTTATATACTCCATAGGAAACTGATAATATGATCTTCTTGTGACACCACACACCATATTATCTACAATATAGAATATCAGACATTTGCATTAACACTTGCAACAAATACAATATGCAAACATTTGCCTATATAATTCTCATTCAAAATTTAAGGAAATAAGGTTACTACAAAAGTGATGCTTTTAGTATATAACCCTAACAGCTCGATGATTTGAGTTAGCAAGGAATGATGTGAATTGAGGAAATACGTTAGTCGATGACTTAAGACAAAGGGATGAACGAATACGCGAATTTGGGTTTGAGGAATATGATGTTGTGAATGATTCGAGGGATAATAATCGAACTAGAATTTGAATGTCGAGGAGATTGTCCAGTCGGACGATAGCATCGTTCGCACGACTTAAAATTTGGTTACAAAAGAAGATCGTCAGGTTACGCATATCGTCGATGGTATTGAGGCATATCAAAGATCGCTATGCGATAACTCGGGAGTACTCTAACTCAGCGAATGACGATCGTGCAGGTGTTATTGTTCGGTTGGATGCTATACTTAGGATTTTGATTGAGATGAATGCCGGATGAAAATGAAAGTGTCTTGATGGTTACGTGGATAACCACAGCATCGACATTCTTGTCTTGCACGAGCGCAATCCTAGCCTCGCATATGCGTCACGTCGGATTTGAGGCGATCGTTCCGCGTGAGCGCTGACATGGTGATTTATGTCGCAAGAATGATCGAACTCAAAAAAATCAGGACACGGCAACTTTGATTGTCTCGACTTGTCGATTTGATGCGAAAAAAAATTCGAGGGTGTTTAGACTTGCGGTTGATGAATGAGATGAACTTGAGGATTGAGTAGGTCCAATCCACGCATCGAGAATGAATTAGTCTAGACATAAAACAAGAGTTACGTCCTGATGAGGATGACTATCCCGCGGGAGCGTGTATGGTGATTCATGCCTACCGTGGATAATCTGAATCGCGTGAGATCGGGGCGCAACATATTGTTAAGCTAGATGGCCTCATGATCGAATACGTTAATTAGGATGAATGGCTTAGGGAATATGAAATATGAATTATGATTTAGCGATGGATTGTGTCTTAGCGTGCTTGACTTGGAAGGGATGATAGAAGGATTATGTTGAACGTGTTCGAAGAGATTGACTATGTGAAATGACTTATTGACTGAGCGATTTTGATACGTCATGAAATTGGTTGAACGTGAGTTGTCGTAGGATGGCTTTGCTGAATGACTCAGACCCCGTGCGATAAATGTTGGGATGTGCGTAGGGAATCGATGCTCGATGTTTAGAAATCGGAGTGATGCGAGCTTGGGTAGAAAGATCCCGTACTATCAATTTAGTTTGACCTTAGGATGGGGTCAGTGTTGATATTATTGTTTGGGAACTATGATTCCAATACTGACGGAAAGACATAGCCTAGTAGTTAGGCAGACGTCCGAGTGCGAAGTGGTAGGATTTGTGGAGTTACCACTCGCGAGTATCGGTTGACATGCATGTATATTAAGGACACTTGAATACATGCAAGATCCGACTCGAGTGGTGATAGCGGGATTCGCTATCACGAGGCTTGGTTGAAATGCATGTATTTTGGGGATGCCTGAAATATGTGCACGATCCATACTAAGTGATACATTGAATCAAGTGAGACTTGAGAAACAGAAAAGTGTCGAGGATTTTGAGATCATAATTTTTGAAAAAAGGATTAAGGGTAGCACGAGCGTGGCTCGGATTTGAAAAACGCATAGGCGTAGTGTGTGCGAGAGTTCTTGAATGTTGAGTAAATTGATAAGTCAATAAGTAAGTACTCAGTTAGTTTCGAGGACGAAACTTTTTTTGAGTGGTGTATGATGTAATGTCCCGCCTCGCTCAGTCAATCGGAGGAATAGGAACACCGACGGCGTTCGAACTTAGCCTTACAACGGCTACTCAGAGACATCGCTCGGTAGAGGCGACCGCTCGCTCAGGTGGGGTAGTTTCGGTAAACTTGCCTCATCTTAGCCTTCACATAATAAATCGCATGTTTTTAACTTGCACAAGTAGATTTGATAATAAAAGTGACGAATCCACATAGCTAAAGGGAATAATCCCGACGGGTTGAATTGAGTTAGAATATAGAAAGGTCCAACGGTCGGCTTAGAGTTGGTGCACGACGTGCTTTGAAAATGACACTCGATCCTTCGTCCCGTGGCTTGGGAGAAGTAAAGTTGGTTGAGTAGGCGAAGTATGAACGTAGCCTAAGTCATAGGCGTCGTCCGCGTAAATGTTTGATAAAGCATGCACGTTTTCGTAATGCAAGGCTTGGCATAGTCTTTGCTCGTCCCTTGGGTTAAGTTGTAGGCTTGATTAAGTTAGGCAAAAGTGATAGTGGTCGACCTAAGTCATTCCAAGCACGGTCCTATGAGTTCTACGGCTGGGTATGACAACTTAGTCTTACGATTTCATGCCCGTCATATAGAGTATGTCTTGGGCGGTGGCATCACGTAGAGTTCAAGTTGGTTTAAGGTATGATGTCACGGACTTAGTGTTTTCCGGCACGGGCCACGGTTGATTCATTGTGTTTGGAAAGTGTTGCGAATAGTTGTTCTTGAGTTGAGTAAAATGATAGGGCAAGAAAGAAGAATGCTCGCGACTACGGGTCGTCGAGGCAAGATCTCAGATGTGAGAAGCATTGAACTTGGCCCTGAAAGAGATGATAACACTAGAGGTAGAATGACTGTGTGAGACGTCAGTTGAGTCGAGTCTTGCTTGGTCATGGACAACTTGTCGACAAGGTAGAGTTTTCTCGAACGGTAGCACAACAAAAGGGGACCGGTTCTTGAGAAGCAGCATTAGCACGTGCTGGATGACCGCACAAGTTAGCGCAGAGGCTTGCCAGTGGAGCTAGCTACTCGTGCTGGCAAGGGCGGCCACCTAACAAGCTAAAGGAATCCACGATGGCTCTGGGAGTCAGTGACCAAATTCATATGGATGAGTCGGCATGGCGGCAAATTCGCATGTGTGCCTTTGGATTGAGTTGAGTTGAATGTGTGTGTATAGTTAGAACACAATGTTGGGCCTAAGATTTGGTTTCAATGTAGGCGTCGTGCTTCGGCATGAAATGTGGCATCGAGTTTTATGTTGTCGGCATATAAGTTGCATAGTTATGATTGAGTTGTCCTGAGTTTAAGTCGGGAACGCCGTAAGGCAAAGTCGGTCGAGTAATACTTAGCCACAGGTCTCGATTTGGGTCAGTTGGTGATCAAAGTTGTAAGGGCCACGAGGCGGCAATATGGTTGAGTCGTACATAGTTGCGAGGCACGGCTCAAAGGATTTGTAGCACGGTCATAAAGAAATTGGGTACTACCGCGTAGTTGCGTCTCTGATTTTGGGCTTGTTTGCCATTGATTGTAAAAGTACAGAACAATTATCGGAGGACTGAACTTAGACTCACAATACAAACTCGCTCGTACAAAGAAAGCCTAGGGACGAAAACCTAGGTACAGCAGTCTAAGTACGATTGTTTATTTTAGATTCTGGGGGGTGACGATAGAGGCTCGAAAAAGCGACGGCCGCTCTGCCTTACTCCTTGGACGATCGGTACGCAGCCTTGACTCGGGAAAGATCTGCTTGGTCGTTGACGAAGAAATGCCTTCTTGCTCTCTCTCTGATTGCTTTCCTGGCTTCTCTCTCTCTGTGTATATTCTCTCTCTGACTATGGGGGAAGTCTCTCTGTGTATACTTATTCTTCTCTGGGTTTTTTTTGTATATCTCTCTATATATTACAAGGGAATGGCACCTTGCTATTTATAATAGTGGGATGTGATCACTAGGGTTGCCAATGATTAGCTCTTGGAGATGGCGGCGGCCTGGGGATTGATCAATCCAGGCCCTTCCTTTCTGATTGTGACGAATCAGAACCATTAAGGGTAGATTACACCAAATCCCCATTAGCAATTAATGCTGATTTGCATAAATCTTCCTTATAATGATTCTCTAATATCCGCGAATAAATCAAATTTATTTTCCTGCCACGTGCCCCAGATCATTGGGATTCGACCCGATCTTGGATTGCCATAAATCTGGGAGATTGATCGGCTGAGGACACGTGTCCTGAGAGCCAATGGTGAGACTGGAACTGCATGCAGATTGGGCCGCATGAGATTTGGGCCGCATGAATTTTGGGCCGCATAAGACTTGGGATACGTGTCAGGGCTGTCTGGGCAGTGGCCCCCTCCTTCAGACTTCTGAACCATATGATGAGCCGCATGAACCGCATAATGGTGTGTCTGCTTGAGCCGCATGGGCATGATCTTCTTGAGCCGCATAAGGATGATTCCACTCGAGCCGCATGGGACAGCTTCACTCTGAACCGCATGGGAAGTCTTCACTTCGAGCCGCATAAGCACACCCACGTGGCAGGGCCACGTGGCATTTTGTTGCTCTCGGGGGATCGTGTCAGAGATTTCTTTCTCTTTCCTAGAGATTCATCATTATGACAGAGTCATAATTACCTGCTTTGGTGTCAGGTCTGTCAACTTTTCAGAGGGGTCAGCCGTCAAAGCAATTAATACAGCATGGATCGGAGGGGAGCACTGTCACGCCACATGTCTTCTGAGCCGCATGGAATGCCTCCGGCCGTATAGCTCCTTATGCCGCATGACTCCCTGAGCCGCATGCGTTTTCTGAGCTGCATGGGTCTTTCTTGGCCGCATGAGTCAATTTCTTTAGTATTTTCCATGCTTCTACAGGACCCCCTTCAAAGTTTTCAATTTGTAAAATTGAAATACTTTGAACAAGAAGCATGGCCGTATTAGCCACATATGCAATCCCGACCGCATAGATGTCCTGGCTGCTTGGATGTGTTATTCGCATGACTGTTTCAGCCGCAGGGGGTGTGTTAGTCGCATAGATGGTCCAATCCACGTGTGTGGGTCTTTATTTATCTCCAAGTTGCTTCAGCGCCGTCTTTGTAGGGGGAATCTCAAGGGTTAGTTCATTAAATCTTTTTGGATTTGATGCCTTGGGTAAATCTTGGAGACGAAACCCAAGGAGTCAGTTTCGCTCTTTAAGAGTCGGTCATTGGCCCACGTGTCCGCCTTCTCCCCTCCTCCTATAAATAGGAGGGGTTTGAAGAGAGAGAAGACTTCTTTATTTTCTTTCTTCTCTTATCTCGCTTGCCTTTCTTTTCTTCGATAATTGATGGCTCCCAAGAAGATCGTGGCAGTGAAGGGCAAGAAGGCGGCCTCCACTTCCACCTTGGGTGCGGTTGCTGTCCCGCCCGTCGTCGTGCCTGCTGTTCATCCTGACGTCCATCCTCCCATTGTTGGTAAGGACAATGTATGAATTAAGGAACCCCAACCGCCATGGCTACGTCGCATACTTTATGCACGAGCCTTTGTAAATCGTATGTTCGCCCTACGGCTGAGCTGCGAACCGCATAAGAAAAACCATTGTGTCTGTATGTGCGCCTTATTAGTGAAACCGCATAGGTGGCGCATAGAGTTTTATTGTGCGGAGCCGCATAAGCGGTCTTCTGAACTGGAGCCGCATGGGGCTTTTTGGAGCCGCATAAGACTTCTGAGAACTTCATGGGGGGCATGGATATTTTCTTGAGCCGCATGTGGTTTGAAAACACCTAATCAGCTCTTTTTTATTCTCTGTTTAACTTATTTTTTCTTTGTCTGTTCTTCAGTGAATTTGCCGGTTAACGCCGTCGGAGAACTCTTGGTGGGTAGCGCTCAAGCTGCTCTCGGCTATAGGTATGACCATATTGGTCAGCACGTGGCAGATCAGTTTCCGAGCGATGAGCCTATGGCCAGATTGAATGCCATCAAGAATCAGCCTTTCTATTTCCTTAATGCTATGATGAACTCCGGGAAATTCGAAGGAGAGTTTTTGAAGCCTGCGTTCTTTTTTGGAGACGCCTTGACCGTGGAGAATGATCATGTTCTGGAGGTGTCGGAGGATTGGAATTTTGTTTCTAACGGGATGGCGATCCGCATCCCTCAGATGGAGCGACACTTTCCATTATCTTGGTTAAATATGCTCCCTTTGGACCGAAAGATGGAGGGGACTCTAACCAGTGGAATGTTCGTGGGGAACATCCGTTATAATAACCATCTAAGTCCGTGGTTGCTGGCAAGGTGCATACCAGTTGTTCTGTGACAGGGTTGGTCCCAGGTTCTTTTCTGAATGTGGCAGATCCTAACTTCACGTTTTCTACTGCCGATACTTTTATAAATCGACTTGCCCGGAAAGGCTCCTATCCCGTTGGTCGGTTGACGTTTCCTGGTTGGATACACCCTATTCCCTCGTGGATCAATTTATCTACCTAGATCCTGCAGAAGTATGAGGCTTTTTTGTGCGAGATTGGCCTGTACCATGCTATCCGAGGTACCAGTCATGGCTTGTTCATAAACAAGAAGCTATTCATGTCCCTGCTGGAAATATATAATTGTCGTACAGGGACCTTTTACACACCTGTAGGGGAGATGGGACTTGCGCTCCATGAAATGCATGCGGTCTCCAAGCTTCCTTGGGCGGACGAAGCGTTTGAAGCATATACTCCCACTAATGAGGAACTCGAAGATTTGGAACGATGGTATCCTGGCTTTGCGGCCCTTTACCAGGAGATATTGTGTCATTATAACACATGCCATCAGATAACCCGCAAGGATAACCTGGAAGGGAATGCTCCCTACACCAAGGATTGGGTGCATTATCTCTTCTCAACAGATGCCTCAGGTCTGGTTACCTCTCGTCGCCCTAGGTCTCGGGAGGCGGTCAAAGAATTGGTGTCATCTACTAGTGGCAGATTCGGAAGCCAAACTGACACTTTCGATTACTTTTACCAGGATACTCAAGAGCTGTCTGAGAAAGCGCTTCTGGCAGGATTTTTGATGATCTGGCTACGAAATTGTGTAGTCTCGGGAGGAACCGGTTCTATTGAGAGAATTAGTTGTAACTTCATCCTTCCGGCTGTGAAATTAGTCTTACGAATCAGGCTAGCTCTCCTTCCGGCTATGGTGTGTAGCATACACCGTGGCCTTCGTACCTTCACATTCAAAGTTATTGCCCGCGATGTGACCAAGGATTTTGAACGAACTGAGTTACCTTATCATTATTTGATGGGGTGGCTGCTGATACATTATCCATCTTTGATGAGGTCGGGCTCTGAAGGCGGTGCGACTGATGATGACGCCCTTATCTTCCGTTACCGTGATGAGCCTTGGGAATGTGAGGCCATGCGGGTTTGCTGGATGGTCTTGGCAAGGGTAGATAAGTATCATATTTTTGTATCCGTCCCTCGCTTTTCTGCCAGGGACATAGAGACTGTGCATATAGACGGTATTGCGCCTCCTCAACTTCTGGATGGCCAGATGCTCTTATGGTTGCGTAACATCCGTCCCTCACATCTGGTGTATCGTAACCGCAATGCTATTTTTCTGGAGCCGTATCTGCCTAGCAGGTTTGCCCGGCAGTTTGGGTACAGCCAACTTTGTTTAGACAGCCCCAGCTCTTGTCTGGGTTATAAGGGAAGTCTTCTTGATGGTATCAGAGCTTGGCAATATTATGATTCGTTCCATACTCGCACCATTTTCTCGGTCCCTGCTATTAAGGAGTCAGTGGAGATCTTGTATATGGCGGCTCTGTATCATGTCATGGCGAACAAGCCTCCGGTCGGTTTTAACCCAGGTACCAGTTTTATTGCTGGCACCGGTCTGGAGGAAGGCTCTCAAGGGGCCAAGAAAAGAAAGACTAGAGCCGAAGTGCCAGATTTGGATTTCGTTGCTGAAGGTGATGAAGGCAACGAGCATAATGAAGATGACTCTATCCTTCCTGTGGTAGGCGTAGAGGTGGGTCAGTTGCATGTTTTGTCAGATGAGATGCTGAGGGATTAGTCCCTTGTTGCGCCTGGTCCTATCCCGAAATGTAGCAGGCAGGTTCCTCCTATAGGCAGTGTTTCTCGATCCCGGAAGCTGGTTGCGACTAGGCACCGTCCGCCAGCCACAAAAGAGAGTGGAGAAGAAGTCAACCCCGCGTCAGAGGTAATAAAACTGCTCTCGATCCCTTCTTCCTTCTTTCCTTTGAGTTTCAATCTTGATTGTCTTCGTTCCCTCTTTTAGGTGTCGGGGGAAGAAGAAGAGTTTCAGGATGTCGAGGCGGTGACCCAGGATGACGGGGACTTCCATGAGCCTGTTCCTATTCAAGAGGACGCAGATCAATCTGTATCCCCCTTCAAGGTGACGGGGTCAGGGGACGTGACTGAGTTTAACTCGGGGATCGCGGGTGGGGGGACCATGCCAGTTGTGGATGAGCCGCGACCTTTATGCCCCTCCCCTGGTAAGATTAGCCGAATCTTAACCCGTGAGGAAGCCTATCTGCTCTATCATCATGTCCTTCGGGTTACGTCGATTGACTGTTATTCTGGACATTCAGGTCCTGCCTCTTCAGTGCCGAGGATGGACGTCGTTGAGACAACCCCAACCGAAGGGGCATCGGTGGAAAGGGGTATACTTTCTCACTGCCCGACTCGTCTTGATGGGCCTTCTGGGGGCCCGAGTTTAACGGGCCAGTTCTCAGGGCAGTCGGGGCAGGGAACAATGGTCCTTGCATCATCCTCTGCTCCAATGGCTTCGAGAATCGACCTTTCTTCCCTGCCGAGCATCCAAGCTCTCCGTGCGGCGGAAGACGAGTTGGCCGCTATTCATGCATCGTTCTGCTCGGACTCCGCTCCCTTGGTGGCGAGCTCTAGCGTTACACCTCCGACGTTGCCGCTCCGGCTTCCCCTGACGCCCTCCTCTGCTGAAGTTTTGAACGACGCGTTGTAGGACGTGGTTGCCAGTTTCCATCGTCATTTGAAGAGGAGAATCGAGGTCGCTGTAGAATGAGGGACCTCTTTTACCTTGGCCCGAAGATGCACCCATGGTCAAATAAACATCCTTAGGGATCTTCCTGATGATGCAGGAATGGCTTCGCTTCTGGAGGCAAAATTGCTGGAGGCTGATCAGCTGGTGTCCGAGCTTCGAGTATTGCGGCAGGCTGATCTGCCTGCTGTTATAAACGAGGAGCGAAATTCCCTTATTGCTGTTATAGAGAGGACCAGAGTGGCTCGAGATAAGACCAGACCAGCCGCACTGAAGGATCTCAGCGACTTAGCTGATCGGTATGATCAATTGAGTTATGCGACCGAAAATATTGTGGCTCGGGAGGAGTCTGTCTCTCGTGAGATTACCGAGACGCGAGAGCAGATCCTTGTGCTTCAGAAGAAGTTGACTTTCCTGGAGTTTGAACTCGAGACTGCCCGCAATGACAGGGGGCTAATTGTTCAGGAAGCTGACAGGGTTACTCAAGCTTCGACTGACCTGGAGGCTGTCTTGAAGAAATTGGAAGATGACTGTCAGGCGCTCCTGGATTTTGGACAATGAGGAGCGGTTACTCCAGGAGGCCGAGCGTCGCGCTCGGCAACGGATTGAGCGGGAGACCACCCCAGTGAGAGACCGCCTCCTAGAATTGAGTAACACTGAAATGTAGTCGGCCTTTTCTTTTCCCTTCTTTTTCTTTCTCTTCTCTTTTCTTTTGAAAGGGACGTGGTCCCGAAATATGTAATGCTTTTTTTTCCTCCTTCAAATAAAGAGTACTTTCAATTCTACCCTTCATTTGTATTGCTTGCTGTGCCTGTGATATTGTGATGATGTTCTCCCCCGCATAGGGGATATATTTGTGGACCTGTTACCCATGGCGTACCTTGGTTTTAGGTAGAGATAACAAGTTTCGGTCAGGATGCCTGAAGCAGCCATGGCAAAGTGGTCATGGGTGCTCTTGGTATTGAGAAAAGAATTGCCGTAGAGCAGCTGGGCTCCTGGGGCATGATGAGGTGATAGGTTTGTGTTAAGAAATTTAGCTGAGGATATTTGTGGGCCTATTACCCTTGGCATACCCTGGTTTAGGATACGGGTAATAGGATGAAAGAGAACTGACATACTTGCTCAGAGGTAACGAGGACATGGTAAGTAGGAAAGTTTTTTGAACGTAGAGTCTTCCTACTCAGAGGTAATGAGTACATGGCAGGAACGAACTCGACGGAGGGTATTGGTGGTCAACAGAGGACATTTATGGTCAACAGAGGACATTTGTGGTCAACAGAGGATATTTGTGGTCAACAGAGGACATTTGTGGACCCATTACCCTTGGCGTACTCCGGTTGTGGGTACAGGTAAAAGGTCGAAAGGGGATCATCATACTTACTCAGAGGTAATGAGGACATGGCAAGTATGAAGGTTTCTTCGACGGAGCCTTCCCATTCAGAGGTAATGAGGACATGACAGGAGTGGGCTCAATGAAGGGGGGTACGTAGAATAACTCAGAGGTAATGAGGACATGGAAATTCTATGTAGGGGTGATTTGTTTTTGGCGGAAATGGGACGACTCAGAGGTGATGAGGACATGGTCGTCTTGGAAATTTGTGGATCCGTTACCTTTGTTGTGCACTGGGAGTGCAGGTATTAGATCATGAGGGAGGATCTCTTGTAGGAAGAAAGTTCAGCGGTATGATTATACATGACTTTCTTTCAAAAGAGTGACCGGGATGTAAGTTCAGGGGTACCGATGGGCACATAACTCGACAATCCATGAATGTTGGAATCAAGGTGTAAGTTCAGAGGTACCAACAGGTACATGACTTGGAAATTTAGGATATGAGTTCAGCGGTACAAGAGAGTACGTGACTCGATAAATTGGAAAATTGGGGGGTTGAGTTCAGTGGTACCAGCGGGCACATAACTCGAAACTCTGGAAAATATTGTTTAAACATAGTATTTCTTCAGGAACTTGTCGTTGACGGGCAACATGAGCAAGTCTCCGTTCTGCTTGGCGAGGCGGTAAGCACCATTAGAGAACACGGCCTCGATGATAAATGGGCCTTCCCATTTTGGCTGGAAGTTGCCGGTGGTCTTGTGAGTCATGACCATTGGCCTCCTGACTGCCAAAACAAGATCGCCCACTTGGAATGTTCTGACTTTGACCTTTTTGTTGAAGGCTCCTGAGATGCGTGCTTGGTATAATTCGATCCTTTGCTGAGCTAGGAGGCATTTTTCATCTAAGGCCTCTAACTCTTGTAGTCGACGTCGGTAGTTATTATCCGTTGTCAATTGATAAGTGAGGGCGACTCGGAGTGAGGGAATCTGAGTCTCTAATGGGAGAACTGCCTCACTCCCGTACACCAGAGAGAATGGTGTATTCCCGGTGGCTGTTCGAACCGTGGTGCGATAAGCCCATAAGCACTCGCCGAGCTTCTCGTTCCAGTCGTGTTTGTTGGAGGAGACAAATTTCTTGAGGAGTTTGATGATTGTTTTGTTGAATGCCTCTACTAACCCGTTTGCTGCCGGGTTGTATGGTATCGAAGCGACATTCTGAATGCGGTGTTTGTCGCAGAATCGGTAGAATACGTGGCTTATAAACTGCGGACCATTATCATGGATGATCCTTCGGGGCAGTCCAAAGCGGTAGATGACGTAGTGCTTCAGGAAGCTGATTACGTTCGAAGTCTTGACTTTGGCGAGTGGGACAGCTTCTGCCCACTTTGAGAAGTAATCAGTGATCGCAAGTATGAAGCGATGTCCTCGGGAGGAAGGTGGAGTGATTGGACCAATGATATCCATTCTCCATGCTTCGAATGGCCAGGACGCCACTGTCGGATGTAGAAATTCGGATGGTTGGTGAATGAAGTCTGCGTGGACTTGGCAGGCCTTGCATTTTTAGGCATAATCTATTGTATCAGCCACCATCGTGGGCCAGTAGTAGCCCATCCGGCGAAGGTGGTCTTGCAGCTTAGGGCCAGGCTGATGGGCCCCGCAGACACCGTCATGAGCCTCTCGTACGGCTTCTTTAGCTTCTGCGTTCGATAAGCACCGAAGTAGTAATCCGTCGTAGGAGCGGCGATACAGCATTTTCGTCTCTGTATCGTAGAAGAATCTGAGAGAACGCCGTATGATAGAAGTAGCCTCCTTCGGGTTCTTGGGCAGGATGTCGTAGACCACGAAGTCTATGAATGGTTGTCTCCAGTCTGGCGCTTCGTCGATCATCTGAGCAGAATAACTCGCCATGGCTTGAACGTTGTTCTTGGGGCAGACCAGCTCATGGCCGATTACATCGACCGAATGATGAGAGTTGTTTGGCACTGCTAGGGAAGCAGCCAGGCCTGCTAGGGCATCAGCTTCGATATTTTGGAGTCTGGGGACGTGTTCGATGAAGAATCCCTCGAATGATGAGATAATGTTGATCGCTATTTGGTGGTAGGGGATCATGTCTTCATGGCGGACTTCGTACGTCCCCCGAATCTGGTTGACGATTAATTGCGAATCGCCGTATGCTTCAAGGTATTCTACCCCCAGTTCTTTTGTGAGTTGGAGGCCAATGACCAAAGCGTTGTACTCGGCCACATTGTTAGAGCAGGGTTCCGTGAGAGAGTAGGCGCGATTGATCACTAGCCCGGTAGGAGAGACCAATACTACTCCGACTCCGACGACGATGTTTCCCTTGGGTCTGGTTCTTGTAGCGCCATCGAAGAACATCCGCCATATGTTATCGTGGGTGGTTGTATTTGAATCGGCGACCTCATCTGGGATTTCTTCGTATATTCTGGATGATTCCGATCCTGGATGGGCCGCCAAAAAGTCTGCCAGGGCTTGACCTTTGACAGCCTTCTGCGGGACGAAGATCATATGATAGGGGGACAGCAATATCGCCCATGTAGCGAGGCGGGAGCTGAGTGCCCCTGGTTTGGTCGTGAGGACCCTGAGAGGGTTGATTCGTGAGATCACATGTATGGTTTGTCCCGTGACATAGTGTCGTGTCTTTTGAATGGCGAATACCAGGGCGAGGCATTCTTTCTCCACAGCGGTGTATCGGTGTTCGGGCCCGACCATCATTCGGCTGAGATAGTAAATGGCCTGCTCGTGGCCTGCGTCGTTGTTTTGTGCCAGTAGGGCACCGAGGGAGTGTTCTATTGCTCGTACATAGAGCAGGAATGGTTTTCCAGGGACCGGGGCCACCAGGACTGGAGGATTTGATAAATATTCTTTGATGTCATCGAAAGCGCGCTGGCATTCCTCGTCCCATACGAATGAGACTCCCTTCTTCATGAGGTGGGTGAACGGTCGGCATCGCCCGGAGAGGTTGGAAATGAACCTCCTGATATAAGCTAGCCTTCCTTGGAGGCCTCTAAGTTCGCGGAGATTTCTCGGGGGACCCATCTCCATGATTGCCCTCGTTTTCTCGGGGTCTACATGGATACCCCGTACAGTGATGATAAAGCCCAAGAACTTCCCGCTGGATACGCCCAAGAATGATTTTGTAGGGTTTATCTTCAGATTGTGGGCTCGCATTAAGTTGAACACCGTTCTCAGGTCTTGCAGATGATCTTCCTTACGGCGACTCTTGACGGCGATGTCGTCGACATAGCATTGCACTGTCTTGCGCAAATATTCTCTGAAAATGATACTCATGGCTCGCTGATATGTAGCACCAGCATTCTTTAGACCGAATGGCATGACTTTGTAGCAGTATGTGCCAATCGGGGTTCGGAATGAGGTGTGCTTTTCGTCGTCGGGAGACATCTTGATTTGATTGTACCCCGAGAATCCATCCATGAATGACATACGTTCAAAGCCGCATGTATTGTCGATCATGATGTCTGTGATAGGAAGGGGAAATTCATCTTTGGGGCATGCCTCGTTCAGGTTGCAGAAGTCGATGCAGATTCGAATCTTCCCATTCTTCTTGAGGACGGGTACTATATTGGCGACCCAATCAGGATGTTGCTCTTCACGAATGAAGCCGCTGGCTATTAGCTTGTTGACTTCGGCTTCGATCGCGTCCATGACGCCTGGACGGAAGCGTCGTTGTTGCTGCTTGACTGGCTTTGCATCTGGCCGTATATTGAGTTTGTGGAGAGCGATGTCAGGATTTAACCCCGGCATGTCTTCATAGCTCCAGGCGAACACATCAATGTATTCTCTGACAAGTTCTAACAGCGACTCTCGTTCTTCGTCAGTTAGGCTTTTACTGATAAAGATCGGTTTTGGAGAAGATTCGCTGCCGAGATCCACTTGTATGACCTCATCTTCAGTAGGAGGTTCTCTCAGTTCGAACCGCTTTTCCTATTGTGCGTCTAATTGCTGGGCCCATGGCTCTAGCTCAAGGATTTTGGGGATGTCTTCGTCTTCCTCGTAAGCGTCGGTGAATGCCATGTTGACTGACATGACTTGTCTGAACACATCTCCGATACTGGTATCTAAGTCGGAAGTCGGTGATCCGGTTGAATGTGACTGCCAGTCGCATTCTTCATCTGAGCTTTCAGGGGTCGAAGTAGGCATTACATACCCTAAACCGCATCGAGTTTTGTTATAGTAGTTCCGTGGTTTGCCCGCCGGGGCTGGCGTCTTCAAAGGTAATCGTCGTCCAGTGCCGTAGTTCAGTCCTGGCGTTGTCTCTAGATCATACCCCTGTTTCTGCATGAGATATTTGGATTGAGGGCTATAGAGATACAGAGGCAGTCTTCCAGCATCTGACCCGAAGTCGACTTCTTCTATGGCGAGGGGATGCGGGTTGTTCGTCCGACCGAAGATGATTGGGTGGTCTCCTCCCTCGATTATTCGGTAAGCGTCTTCTACTGGAGTAAGTTGGATAGCGGTGTACACATTTGTCACCTGTGTATGTAGGTGAGTGCCTATATCGTGTTTCATAGCATACATTGTACATAGCTTATTGAGCTCGGTGTAGTTCAAAGATAACCCTTTATTGATGAAGTAAGGTATCTTTTCTAGAGGGATTACATCATCTGCGGAGGGAGCGTCAGTGTGGGCAGCCACATACTTGGCTAGCTTTGGTTCCTCTTCGGCTACCCCCTGTGTGAATGAAGATTGAGAGGGCATCCTAGTCAGCTTGATCTTCAGAGGTTCAACTGACGGAGCGGAGCGTGGGGTTGTCGGTAGACTAGCAACCCCCAGTCTGGCACTTGATGTGGAGCGAGGGGTGGCTGGTTCGCTTGAAGTGTCAGACCTCGCATCGGGGTGACGACCTTTCTTAGGCAGGCGTATCGTCAGAGGTCTATCGGAGGGATTGAGCTTCTCTGTTTGGGATTGACCGACTCTCGGCAATCTGATAGTAAGTGGCCCTGTCGTGGGTCTCGGTACCTGGCTGGACCTTGGCAGCCGGATTCTCAACTGCTCTTCCTGTGCCGAGAGGCTGATCGCGTCCTTACGCAGCGTGGCCGTAAGGGGTGCGGAATTGCCTGGTTTGCGAGCCTGGAGGTGGATTGTCAGAGGTTCTTCTGATCCTGTGGTTGCTTCAACATCAGTTTGTTTATTTCCTCCTTCAAGGTGCCTCTTCGACTTTTTGTATAGGCAGGAGTCCGAGTAATAAGATTCGACCCCTTTGAAGGGATCGATGTCAGCAAATTCTGTCCTCACGAAGCCGTGCTTGTCGACATATTTGAAGCATTGGTGTAGCGTGGAAGGCACGATCATATAATCGTATATCCAAGGGTGCCCCAAAAGGATGTTGTATGAAGTGTCGGCATCTATGACGTAGCAAGTGACTTCTGATTGGAGATCGCCAATCTGACATTTCAGACGGATCTTCCCGATTAGGTATCTCCTGCCCGAATTGAACCCGCTGATGGCGGTATTTGTAGGGGTCAGGCGATGCATCGGGATGCGAAGATGATGCAGTAGTCCTTTTGGAATGATGCTTATGGAAGACCCAGGGTCAATGTGCATCCGGTCTACCTTTATGTCGTCGATGTAGCCTGTGTAGTATAATGGGCGATCGTGTAAATTAATCTTGATGAGCATGTCTTGTGGAGTGAAGACGATGTTGGGCATTGCTCCCGTACAGGCACTGTCTTGGAGGTCTGCGGGCTGATTTTCTCTCGTGAGGTTGACCTGAGCTAGGTACGCGTCGGCATTTTGAAGTGCATCGCTCAAAGCTGTGCGCACATCCTTCGAGAGCCTCAGGAGTTCATATAAGGACAATTTGGCCGGTGTATTGGCCAATTGCGCCAAGATGTCGAAGTTGTAGGGCCTCTCCAGCCCCTGAGATGTTTTCTTTCGAAGGGATTTGTCGAAGCGAGTCTCCTTCGGCCTAGGCTTGTCGGTCGTCGAAGGCTGAGCCGGTCCCGGAGCATCCGTGGTAGTGGGCGGATGATCATCAGTCGAGTTTTCAGCCACAGGTTGAGATTGTGCTCCGGATCGAGTAACAACGGCCGTGACTTCCTCTTCATCTGCTGAGGTGGTACGGCAGGATCTGACTTTTCCACTTTTCTTTTTAGAAGATGGAGTGGACTGAGTTACCTCATGGACTAGGTCCGGATGGACCCACATGATTTCCCCTCGTGATGTGGTGAGGGGTACTAGACCAGCAGCTTGAGCAGGCGGGAGATTAGCAATCTCCATCGTTGCCAGAGGGATGGGTATAACCCCGTCCAGGGTCTCTGTTGGAGGGAAGCTACCGAATTACACGGACACCATGTTGGCTGCCATGGTTACCTCCTCGAAATCGATGGCCAGAGCGTTCGAATCGATGAGGTTTTGGATATATCGTTTCAGTTGGTAGCAGTCGTGCGTAGCATGGTGGACGTAGCGGTGGTAATGGCAGAACTTTGGGTTCTCCAGATCAGCCGGCCGAGGCTCCCGTCTTGGTGGAGGAAGCTGAATCCTATCTCCTTGTATGAGCATGTCCAAGATAGGCTTGACATGACCGTCTTCAAAAGAGTAAGTGATTTGAGGCCATTGTTTGTCCGCAGGTTGCAACTCAGGCTTCTGGGCTGTATCGGCCACCATAGCCTGCTTGCCTCTGTTGTCCCGGTTGTTGGAGGGGCTACCCCCATTGTCGTTGGTGGTGCTGGGACGCTTGCCCTTGTTCTCTCCCTCTGAGATATGTAATCCCAGTTGGCTAGCCTTCTTTAATCGTTCTTCGGCACTTGTAGCACTAATAATAAAAGCCTTCCAGTCCTTGAATTGACTTTCGTCTATCCAGAGACTGATTGTTGGGAGTAGTCTCTTTTGGCAAATTTCGATCAAGAAAGAGTCCGGGTTGCCAGATGGTAACTTCATTGCGGTTTGACGAAACCGCTCAATGTAATTCCTCGTCAGCTCTTTCTCTCATTGAATGACGTCCATGAGGGTAGACATCGTGACGTCCTGCCCTACTTCATAGAACCTCTCCAAGAACAGGCGTTTGAAGCCAGCGAAGGAATGGATGCAATTATCCGGTAGGTTGCGGTACCAATCGAAGGCGACTCCTTCCAATGCCCAAATGAATAACCGCGTGAGGATAGCGTCATCATGGGGCAGATGGTCGGTAGTGACCTCAAAGTAAGTAATGTACCGACTTGCTGAAGTCTTGCCATCATATGGGTTGATATTGAACGGCTTATATCTTGGTGGAAAGGGAACATCCCTCCATTCAGCAGGATATGGTTGTCGTATCCTGAGGTCTTGAGAGTTTTCTCGGGCATAGAACATTGCTCGGAGCTCCTAAACCTCTCTTCTTACTTCTCGGGCCTCATCTGTCGCGGTAGGGGCCGTTATCTCGGGAGGATTGTTGCCCGGGTTCGGTACCGCTGAATTTGAATCTACGTTGATTGCGGGACCCGTGCTTGTCTGGCCAGGTGTCACCCCCTGCAGATTAGGAAGCGCCGCTTTGATCTCGTCTACAGACTTGACCAAGGCGTGCAATATGGCCTCCAAAGTGTCGATGCGCTGGCGATCACCGGAACCGCCTTGATTGCTGTCTGTCATGAACACCGTCTTCACATGAGGAGTGACGGAAGGAGTGGTGGAGGATGTACCCTCCGAGTCGTACCCGTGCATCGAGAAATCATCAGGATATGTGGGGATGTTCTCTTCAGGTTCGGACTCGGAAGGAACACTACCCCCAGCTTCGGAGCTTGCTTCGTCTAGGATGTCCTTGGGGACGTCGGTATCTGTTGTATCCGTCGGAGGATTTGCTTTCTCCAGTCCGTATTCCTGGAATGTCGAATTGTCGTAGATGTTTGGAGGAGTGCTACCCCCAGTTCCGACGACCCCCAATGTTGCAGACGACGAACTTCCTACTGCAGCAGTTTTCGTCTTCGAACGGGTGTGTTGAAATACTCCAGTGGAGGATAACCCTTTAGACGACGGTTTCTTAGCTGCAGTAGTTGACACCTTTGGGCTGGAGATGCTCGTTTTTTTTCCTCTTCCCTTGGCGAGAACTTTCTGCGCGGACTTGCAGGAGACAACAGGAGGTGCCTCGTCTTCTGAGCTCGGGTGATGTAGTCTTTGGAAGACGGATGGCCGGTCTTCCGTCATCGTCGCGTTGCTGCAACAGCAGTTGATGATGATCTGGGTGCATTGATGTCCGTGTGAGGGCTCTTTACACCCCGAAGCTCCTTTTCTTTCCTTGCATTTGTGGAGGATAACCTCACGCAAGTCAGAGGAACCACTTTGTCTGTTTGCCGCCGGGGGCTGGACTTGAGTGGTTTTATACAACTTCCCATCAGAGGCCCGCGTGATAATCAGCAGGATGCCCCGATAGTCAGAAGTTGGGGCAGTCGTCTGGACTTGATGAGCCCGTGCTGCCCTAGACTTCCTCCTTTTAGCACTTGTGGGTGCGTAATAGGAGGAGTCTAAGTCGAATACCACAGAGTCTGGATTATCATCCAGAGAATGATCAGAGTCAGGACCGCATGAAAGCCGGTCGAAGACTGATCGAGAGAAGCGTGGGACGGATGCTATGCGGCTAGCATTGGGTACCGTGCAGGTTGTCTGCATGCGGCTGTCTTTTGTTGTAGGATGAGTCTTTATGCGGCTAGGAGTCACGACCGTGCAGGCTGACCGCATGCGGTTGGCATCTGTGGCCGTATGGATTTTCTGCAAGCGATTGACTTTAATAGCCGTATGAGTCTCATCCGTGCGGTTGGCAACTGTAGCCGTATAAGTTATGCGGCTGACAGATGTGGCCGCATGGGTTTTCTTTATGCGGTCGGCGGTTGTAGCCGCATGGGCTTTCTCCCTGCGGCTAATACTCTTCTGCGGCTCGGATCGCGTAGAGTTCCTCTTTGCCCCTGCAAGTCCAGCATCATAGTGTTTTCTTCTGCCGGACTTGGGGACAGCAGAGTTGTCTACGGTCTGAAGTGGGGCCGCAGGAGAGTCTTTCTTGCCATCTTGAGCAATAGAGAGCACCCCATCAAGGGCTTGCGGAGGAGCAAATAATTTTGGCCTCCACTCTTTGCGAGCCTTTATGGTACGGGTGTGCTTCTGGACCGGGCCAGTGCTACCTTCAGAGAGCATCTCTTCGAACGTCTGTTGGTCGAAGCGTACGACCATCTTCTGTTGTATAGAGCCAAGTTTGGCTGCGTCCGATTGCGTCACCAACTCCTCAGCCGTGGAGAAGTTAGTCCCCAGCAGAGTCGCCATCGTGTTTGCCATTGATTGTAAAAGTACAGAACAATTATCGGAGGACTGAACTTAGACTCACAATACAAACTCGCTCGTACAAAGAAAGCCTAGGGACGAAAACCTAGGTACAGCAGTCTAAGTATGATTGTTTATTTTAGATTCTGGGGGGTGACGATAGAGGCTCGGGAAAGCGACGGCCGCTCTGCCTTACTCCTTGGACGATCGGTACGCAGCCTTGACTCGGGGAAGATCTGCTTGGTCGTTGACGAAGAAATGCCTTCTTGCTCTCTCTCTGATTGCTCTCCTGGCTTCTTTCTCTCTGTGTATATTCTCTCTCTGACTATGGGGGAAGTCTCTCTGTGTATACGTATTCTTCTCTGGGTTTTTTTTTTGTATATCTCTCTATATATTACAAGGGAAAGGCACCTTGCTATTTATAATAGTGGGATGTGATCACTAGGGTTGCTAATTATTAGCTCTTGGAGATGGCGGCGGCCTGGGGATTGATCAATCCAGGCCGTTCGTTTCTGATTGTGACGAATCAGAACCATTAAGGGTAGATTACACCAAATCCCCATTAGCAATTAATGCTGATTGGCATAAATCTTCCTTATAATGATTCTCTAATATCTGCGAATAAATCAAATTTATTCTCCTGCCACGTGCCCCAGACCATTGGGATTCGACCCGATCTTGGACTGCCATAAATCTGGGAGATTGATCGGCTGAGGACACGTGTCCTGAGAGCCAATGGTGAGACTGGAACCGCATGCAGATTGGGCCGCATGAGATTTGGGCCGCATGAATTTTGGGCCGCATAAGACTTGGGACACGTGTCAGGACTGTCTGGGCAGTGGCCCCCTCCTTCAGACTTCTGAACCATATGATGAGCCGCATGAACCGCATAATGGTGTGTCTGCTTGAGCCGCATGGGCATGATCTTCTTGAGCCGCATAGGGATGATTCCACTCGAGCCGCATGGGACAGCTTCACTCTGAACCGCATGGAAAGTCTTCACTTCGAGCCGCATAAGCACACCCACGTGGCAGGACCACGTGGCATTTTGTTGCTCTCGGGGGATCGTGTCAGAGATTTCTTTCTCTTCCCTAGAGATTCATCATTATGACAGAGTCATAATTACCTGCTTTGGTGTCAGGTCTGTCAACTTTTCAGAGGGGTCAGCCGTCAAAGCAATTAATGCAGCATGGATCGGAGGAGAGCACTGTCACGCCACATGTCTTCTGAGCTGCATGGAATGCCTCCGGCCGCATAGCTCCTTATGCCGCATGACTCCCTGAGCCGCATGCGTTTTCTGAGTCGCATGGGTCTTTCTTGGCCGCATGAGTCAATTTCTTTAGTATTTTCCATGCTTCTACAGGGCTGTAAGGCAAACACGACTTGATAGGTTAACGTTGTTGATACAAGCACGAGATGGTCTAGAGACACAAAATAGGCCAAGACATCTGTCCTAAAACTGATCCTAAGGCAAGAGTAGAAAGACAATTCAAAAAGGAGACTAAGCTGTACAAAGTAAATTAACGTATTGGTTTTGTATGGGTGGGTGAGGAGCTCATTCCACCAGTACATTTGAGTACTGACCCCCATATAGTTTACATGTGCAGGCACAAGTAGAAGCTCGTGGCTCAGAGCTCGCTTGGATGCGTCGAGGCATGGGGTTCCTTGGCGATTCGAAGCGTGCGGCCGCAGGGATTAAAGACTTATACGGGAAATAATGTATGGACGTCGTCATCCGAAGCTTCTGCTGGATCAAGACTTGTAATTGAGAAATGAGAGAGAGCTGAGTGAACTTGTAAAATGTAAGAAGAGTGAGCTTGAGAGACTTGTAATCTTGGCCTTGCGCCCATTGTAACCTTTGTTTCAATATCAATAAAGAGCTTTCTGTTGAATAACTTGTGTTTGTTCTAAATTTCCGCTGCATGTTCAATATCTCTGCATGGGACTTCTGTGCGACGATCCCGTCGCAGCCGCTAAAATCGGCCATTATGGAACCCACCTTGTACGAGCGCAATCTAGGCTCGTGCGACATCACGCCTTAGCGAGGACGATCGCTCCTACGGGAGCGGCGCATGACAATACTCGACACAATATTTCTCTTTATATCAAACCAACATCCATTCCGGACTATCCATCCCGCTGTGGCTCTGTCGACCACAAATATCAACTAATTCTCTCGTATCAGAACATAACCAAGCCAACGCACATAAGCCAACTCAAAATTCTATCGATTCACATTCACTGAAGTCAAGCACAATTTCTATTCCAACATATCATGCCATCGCCCACTGCCGATTGCCACATCACAATCAATTTCTATGAATCCCATACTCAAGACATCAAGAACACATACCAACTTATTATTATATCTCATCATTGTTATTCATTTTGGTATCATTAAGCATTCATAAAGCACACAAATCATACCCCACATATTTAGACTTATTATATGGAATACCCAGTAAGCGGCCAAAAAGATGAACAAATTTTCAGTTAAGGAGCAACTTAGAAAAATTCAGAAGTAACACAGAATAATTGCGGACACACTTTAAGTCATCGTAGAGACAACTTTGATTTCATCGCGGAAGCAAATTTGAGTAATCACGGAAGCAACGTTTGAGTCATCGCGGAAGCAACTTTGAATTATTAGAAGAGCAACTTTGATTGAACAAATCAAAATAAGAATCCAAGGACATAAAGTCGTGCTCTTATGCCATTTTGTCTCGCCTGGATCCCAGAGGATCGAAAACTAGCCATTGGACATGATGTCATACAAGTTTAGATTATATTTGTACAAGGCAAAACCATTACAGTTCCTAGTATTTCTCAGAAAAAAATGATAGCGCACAAAAACTATAATGTCCCACTCCGCACGGTGCATTATGCTGAGTCGTTGACTCAAAGAGTTACGTTGACCCGATTTAAGTATCGATGCAAATCGATACAAGAGTACATAGACCTGAGAAATATATCGATGTGAATTGATGCAAAGAGTGACGTTAACTCGAGGAATTCATTAAGTTAGATCGATGCAAGTGTTTAGTTGGCCCAAGAGAAAGTGTTGAGTCGGTTCGAAGATTCTAAGAAATCGAATCGATGCAACACATACCTAGAGTAAGGGCACGAGTGCGTGACATCGTCCCAGCCTACGCCGCAGAAACATCGTAGAATGCTGTCTAGGTCTACTATCTAACAACAATTATAATATCAAAACCAGTCAAGTTGGTCAACTCCAAATAGAGAATAACAATATAATATACTCAATCACAATATTCTAAGAAGGATAAATGAAACTGAAAGATAAAGACAATACGATATTAAAACATCATCCAGAAAAATTGACACAAAAATAATACATGTCCAGAGTCTCAAAGTCAACAATCTCAAATACAAATTCTAATGTAATAACATGCCAAGGTGTAATCTGGAGATAAAGTCCAGTACCAAACTAATCTAGATGAGCTACTACTAATGCCTCATCGGTTGGAACTAACCCCGGTTGGACTAGGGTCTCCCGGTCTATGCCCACTATGTCATGAGGACCATAGTAGGTAGGACACTCGTCCTTGCCAAAATCTGTAAAAATTTGTCAACATATCCAGTCAGGGTGGAACAAGCACAAATCTTCAATAACAGTTCTAGTTATACGATAAAGAATATGTCGCAGTAAATAGAGAGAATATACAAGGTAAAGTGTTACGTACATGAATCATGGTAAGGCATATCAGACTACAAATGAATGTAAGAGCAAGAAAACAATGTATATCATGTACATGAATCAGGAAAACTACTATCTATGTGAGTTAGCGCTAGTTTCAACACGTGATCGGCTTAGGAACATAATACAAGATTTGGCTTGGTTAACCATACGTAAGGTGTATGATTAACACTGTTCAAGGTTCAAGACTTGATACAAGGAGGGTATTGATCACATATCTACGCTAATACTCCCGTCTCCGACCAGTATAATGGATCCAACCATGACACGTTATGACACAGGATTCTCTGAGAAGTTAGCTAGCCTTCGCAGGAATCGTGTCTATACAGTATATAAAGAAAAAGGACAAGGCTCGCACAAGATATACCAAGGAATACAAGGAATAATATCTCATGACAAAATTCTGACAAATACCAATCCGTGTGAACAATGTATCAAGAGAACAAGGCTATCTACACTAAATACAAGAAACATAGACGATATCATAAAACAGAAATATTATCAGAGAATGTACTCATCTGAGATCCGATGGAAAATGTCGGCAGTGAATCGAGGCTCAGAGTGAAGTCAAAGACCTAAAGATGAGATACACAAGAGTTAAATAGGGTTTAACAGTATTAGACATGATTTTCAAGTGTATACTATGCAATCAATGTCAAACTCAGTCAAACTAGGTCAAACTAAGTCAAACTAGATCACACAAGTCAAACTAAGTCAACCTAGGTCAAACTAAGTTAAACTAAGTCATATTAGGTTAAACTAAGTTATTCTGAGTCAATCTAGGTCAAAGATTGACCTACAGTTGACTTTGGTCAACTGGTCAACTCCTAATCTAATCTAGGTCGGATGTTGACTCTAAGTTGACTTTCAGATAAATTAGTCAACCATGGTCAAACTAGACCAAATATTCTATTTCTAACCATTATCTACCAAGATACCCCAATTCTAACCATTACCTACCAAAATATCCTTTACCTTATCTCTATTAGTATCCCAATACCAATATCTTAAGTTGGAAACAAATACCTTAACATCTACATTACCTTAGGTACTTGTATCTAACTATCTACCTTAGGCTAAAAGATAACCATCTACCTCTAGGTTAGTAGGTAACTCAATACCTTAACATCTAATACCTTAGATATCTAGGTAACCTACTTACCTTGGCTAGTAGGTAAAACTTATCAAGATACTAACATCTAACTTCTAAGATACTAACTTAGATACTATCCTAGGATTCTAACATCCTAAGATACCAACTCTAACCATATCCTTATTGTTGGCCCAATGATTGTATGATGTTTTTGAATATGGTTAACATGTTAAGTTTAGCATCTCATTATCACTATCTTCATACTTTCGCTATAGCATTTCTACTTATACTTATACCTTTCGTGATATGTGCCTATTGGCTTACATATTAGTGATAAGAGCTTATCTATCTTAAATTTAATCGGGTTGCCAAAATCAAAACTGTGTCTTTGATTATGGTCATTCAATTAAGTTTACTCATTATGATTTTACTAACATTTATGCTATCATCTTAGCACTTATACTTAAACTCAGCATTGTCCTAATATGCATTAAACTTTTCATACATGCTACTATGTATATTGCTTTGTTCGTCTAACATGTACATGCAAAAAAGTAATAAGCAAGATCAATGTGGAGATATGCAATGAAGAAATTATGGTAGGCCAAATACAAAGAAGATTTCTCTGAACCACCCGACGACATCTCCGGAGCCACGCACTTGGGGGTTCCGCTGCCCGGTCAGCGGATGGGGGTCGAGGGGGCAACGCCCCACGTCGAGGGTTTGGGGGCGAAGCCCCCGAAAGGTATTCAGTTTTCATAAACTGGATATCATTGGACAGTTGCCGCCAAGGGAAAAAGCCAACATCTATCAAGGAAAGAAGCCATGCCATGCCATCATCATTTCAAGACTCTGAAGAAGCCTGCACCTGCTACAGTATTTCTGGAGTCTGTAATGAGTCTTAGGAATAATTATAAACACAAAAAATGGATGGTAAAATTGAAAGCTAGGGTAGAAATTAGCCCAGGATCATTTTTGGATGAAAATCGGCATACCGACGGTATACCGGTCCATACCGACGGTATATCGATTTTGTTCACAGAAAGTTTCTGTCTACAAAATTGGCATATCGACGGCATGTCGGTCCATACCGACGGTATGCCGATTCAGTAACGTTTGAAATTCCAACGGTCGAATTTCAAGCGTTTAATGATCCCAACGGCTATATTTCTAGTTGTTGTATTCCAGACCGGTATACCGACGGCATGCCGGACTAACCGACGGTATACCGGTTCGCTGACTGAAAAGTTGTCTTTGGCCCTTTTTAATGCTTTGGTTATAAATAGCCTTGAACCCCTTCATTCAAGGTTGATTCTTTGAGCCAAATTTTTTTTATACTACCAAAGCCTATCCACAAACAAATCTATAAAGCTTTTATTTTCCATCCATAATTTGTGTTAGAATTATTGAGTTGAAAAGTAAGAACTTTATCTTACTGTATAAGGAGATCAAAACCTATTGTGAAAGGTTGAAGTTGGAGAGTCTTCGTATCCAAACTCTCAGTTGAAGTTGGAGAGTCTTCGTATCCAAACTCTCGGTTGAAGTCGGAGAGGCCTTCGGATTAAAGCTCTCGTGTAAGAAGTTGGCGAGTTCTTCGGATCCAAACTCGTGTGTAACTATTTACTCAAATAGTAGATTAAAGCCGGAGAGAGTTCTGGGACTGGAGTGCCTCTTGGGAGGATACCAGAATATATCGTGTGTCGGTATTGTTATTGCTTCTTCTCTTGCATTTATATTTTTAAATTGTCCATTAGCTTGTGCTAAGTGCTTGATTAGTTAGCTTGACCCTATTCACCCCCCTCTAGGGTTCCTATAATTGGTATCAGAGCAAGGACTCTATTGTTAGGCTTAACATCCTTAGAGTAGATCCTTGTTATTTTTCTATGGCATCGTATTCCTCCTCCTCCGATAAAGTGGGTTTTACTTCTAGTAGCATGGACACTCATGTTTCTTCTAAATGTAAGAAATGCTCTAAGTGGAAGGCCATGGCTAACCAATCCTTAGAGTTTCTTGATGACCTTCATTCTACAAATGAAGAACTTTCAGAAAAGGTTATTCATTTAGAAGAATCTAATGAGTTTTTGAGAAATGAAAACAATGATTTATTATCTAGACTTGATTTTCAAAAATTATCTTGTGTTTCTTTAATGAATTTGAATGAGGCTTTAATTTTGAAAATCAAATCTCTTTCCTCGTCAATTGAAGATCTTAAGAGGCAAATATATGAGCTAAATCAATTGCATGATTCTTCTATTGACTCCTTAAAGAAATAAAATGATGATTTTATTTCTAGAATTGCTTTATTTGAAAAAGAGAATTATGCATTAAATTCTAAATTTGATTCTCTTACTTGTTTGCATGATGAATTGTTATTAGAACATGATATTCTTAAGACCAAATCCATGCATGCTAACTCTAGAGACATTCATCATTCTAGTATGTCACATGTTCACAATTATGCTTATTCCGATACATGTGCACACACTAGTATTAGGTGCTTCTATTGCTCTCGCATTGGACACATGAGCTTAACTTGTCCTATTCGTAGGAGTTTTTCTACCAATGCTAGAGTAAATAGTATATGGGTCCCTAAGGCTAACAAATGTGGATCCAAGTTTATTTGGATACCAAAGTCTTCGCCTAATGCTGTAGGTAGAGCTTCTCATATCGGGACATAGCACCGAGGAGCGTGTTGGTGGTTGCAAAGCTCAAAGGTCATCTTTCCAGCAATTGCACCAACACAAGCGTGGCCACTAAAGCCACTTTGGTAACATGCTAAACGATTCTCTTTAAATTGTTTATATTTGTAGAATCTAGCATGTTTCTCTTGATTTCTTGCTACTAGCTCACATTGATATCCTTTAGTTGCCTTTTTTATAAATCAATGAGAGATATAATACTAGCATGCTTAGTTAATTGTCTTATTAATTCTTTTATCTAGCTTGACTAGTTGCTCAGCTTAAATGATTAGTTCACACTATATAGTTTATCACTCATTTTCTATTAGTGTGACACATTTATATATGTATGCTCGTTATTCTTAAATCTTTATTTACAAAGCATGCATATCACTCTAGTCCATAGGAGCTTGGTTTTGATTTAAGTTAATATGATTTTAACTCTCCGTCTTTAAAGTTTTTGAAATAGTTACTTCTTGTCGGTTTGTATTTAATATGTCATATTTTTCTTAATCGGTATTTGTGAACATATATGTTTAGCACAAGCTTCTTATCACTTGACAAGTATATACTTATACTTTCACTTTAACCTTGTGCTCACATAATTTTTTATTATTGATTCTCATATTTTATTTTGATTAAACCTCTTATGAATCAATTATGTCTTTGCTTAATAAAGATTATTTATACGTGTTTTGAATTTGTGATAGTTTTTCAAACATTCATTAAGGATGCATGACTATATTCATTATATTTTTATTTACATGTAGATCATGTATTTCTTATGTTGATATATATTTTTGTATAAATATCTTTATATGGGAATAAGAGTTAAGCTAAAGTTTTATATTGACTTGAAGAGTATTTAATTATACTTGTTACCTTCAAACTTGTGCTTATCTCATACTTAGCTATTGATTTCTTTGACCAAATTTGTGCTTCTTGAATCAATTAGCTTCTTCCTTAAAGTCTTCTTTTGATGATATCTTCTTGACTTTTTGGTTGGCATTATGGATACATGTTCTTAATTGATTTTTGATGCTTTTGTTAAAAGACTCCTAGCTTTTGATATTTATTTGTTTTATATCTTTAAGTTGGGATGGTGAGAGAAAACATTTGTTTATGTCTTGCACTTGACTATTTATGGAAGTTCTTTTAAGAATCACATGGTTTTGTGCTTTGTCGTGTTTTTATATTTACCTCCGTTTTTAGTGCACATTTTCAAATCGATATCTTCTATATATTTCTATAGTGCACTATGAGAGCTTTTTCGTAAAATATGATTCTTACTATCTTTAGCACATTTAGCTTTCTTGATCTTTATAATCTTTCTTTGCTCATTTCTTGGGCATATGCTTCTTTTGAATTGTTGTTGTCCAATAATATTTTTATAGCACATGAGAATACATGTAATTGTTACATCATATTTCTCATGAATTTAGCTACTATGGTTTGAGCTTTTATGTTGAGATTTTGTATTTCTAGAGAATACACTTATGTCATTGTGGCTATAATATTTTGCATTCTCTAGATCGATCTATTATTTCATTATCCTAGACCAATCTCAATACTTGGCAAAAAGATTTATTTTATTATTCTTTATGAATATCTTTTTAGCCATATTTTGATAAGAGTTAGTTCATTTTTTGGCTATCTTCTTGCTCTTATCATTGCTTAGCAAAGAGTCTATAAATCATTTTGATCATTCAAAATGTATGCCCTTAATTGTGAACTCTATGCTTAAGCAAGTATCTTTAGTGTTTGTGACTTAAGATTCAATTAGCATATTTATCTTGTTAATAACTTACCTCATTAATCTTAATTAGTTATGTAGCTTGCATAGTTATGATATATTGTTAAGCTATATAATCTATGTTCACATTCACTCTTCTAGCTAGTGTTTTTCGTTTCAATCTATATATATGATATGCTAGTTTCCAAAAAAAAAAAACAAGAATTGTGAATTGTCTTGATGTGATTTGTATTCTATTTTAGATACATATGTCTTGTTCTCTAAAGCTAGTTTGACAAATATTTGATTTGATCTTGTTTTTCAAAAGAGGTTTGTGATTCCTTACCTTAACTTCCTTCCATACTAGTCATTAGTATCTCTTAAATTTCTCTCATTTTGAGTCATGATTTCATCGTATTATTATTTACATCTCTTTTTTATTATATTTGCAATCATTTAAATAATAATAACTCCATCCCATGTTTTTCCTTGATTTGTGAGATTTTTTTTGGATTCGTGATTTTCTCTTGATGAGATTCATTGGATCATATTTATTCAATTGTTTTCTTTATGAATGATCCTAATGGTTGAGTAGTCCTATATTATCTTATTATGTGATTATCAAACTAATTTATTACTCTTCTTTGACTACTCATGGATTGCCACATATGGGCCTTTGCTATTTGAACGTTATGGATTATTATTTACCATTAGCAAGGTTTAAATTTTACCCGTTGATGGGTACATATATGGTGAAATATACCTAGTCCTTGCAAAGTAATAAATTGGTTGATTCTTTCTTAATTAGATAATCATGGACATGATAATTGAGTTTTATTTTTATTTTATTTTTGAGCTATATTCTGTCTATCATCATGATTGTTCTTAATTGACTTTATTCTTTTTCATGATGACACTTTCTCAAAGGATAACATACATTGATCTATCATATTTAAATATGAGATCCTTCTATATAGATTAATGTATGCCATCTTTTGATTATACGTGCTTAATTTGAATATTCTTCTAATTTTTTTTATCTTTAGCGGCTATTTTTTGGATATCTCTTCTTGACTAAAGATGATATTATTCGTCTTTTGACGATATTGTAGCCTTATATGCATTGAACAAAGGGGAGAAATCCAAAGTTGATTTACCCCCCAAATCTTTTAGTTATATATTTATGTTATAAGTGCTTTGGAACTAGACGCATATTTTGAGGGGGAGCAAATTAATTGATTCAATTCATTTATACCCTGTAATATGTCGTTTACCTAGTTCATCATGGACCCATATTTTCTTCTAATTTCATATCCTATTGATTGAGGTCATGATATTTTTATTTGTGAGGGACTTATGAGAGTGCATGCAATTGTCTTCATCATATTATCTGTCTTTTATATGGGTTAACTAAGTCATCCTGTTAATATTAACTTTCATATCCTATCTTGATGACTATTGTGCTTTCATTATTTTGGATTTCCTTATATGCTTAATTGATTTGGCTTTTCTTGTTGAGGACTTACCTAAAATTCTTGTTTATCTATATTGGTAATACTTTGAGGGGGAGCATTCAAGTCGACTGAATTTCCCATTCTCAAGTATTTTTCTTCTTTACCTTCATATTTATCAAAAAGGGTATTCGTATAGCATGATAAGGTAATTGAGTTCAAATGCATAAACTTGGGTAAGCATACAGATTTTGCAAATAATGAGATAATTCTATATCAATTGCTCTATTGTACATTGATCATTCATTTCTTTTGTTCTACTATTTACTTGTGGACAATTTTGACTTTTAAATGGCTTTTTGATCAATGTTTCAAGTTTATATTTCAATTGGTATTAAGTTTATATCTTCCAACTATCTCACTTGGTATTTTTTATATCAATTACTTTGCAATTATCTAATCGTCATGGCTTTTGACTAAAATCCTTTATGTCATAATTTTCTTCCAAAACTAGATTTATATTTCATATCATATTATGTTTTTGATTTCATATTGATTATTTTCAAATACTTTTAGTTCTACCAACTGTATTGTATTTTGACAAGCTATTTTCTATTTGGTACTCTACATTTGATATGTAGTTTCTATGCTTGTCTTTACACACTTCTTCTATTGTTCTTCATTTTTCTAGATCATGATTGTCCATGCCTTCCTCATGCTCTGATTTATGTACTTAAGATTGATTTCCTTTTATCTCTTAGTAAGGGGAGCCTATTTTTGATCATGTCAAAAAGGGAGAAGTAAGTTTAAGTAATCTAAGTAGTACGCTTTCAGTGATATTGCTTATGTCTATCGTATATTAGTGATATATGCATCTATCATGTCCATACTAAACTTAACCGATTTGCCATAATCAAAAAGGGGGAGATTGTTGGCCCAATGATTGTATGATATTTTTGAATATGGTTAATATGTTAAGTTTAGCATCTCATTATCACTATCTTCATACTATCGCTATAGCATTTCTACTTATACTTATACCTTTGGTGATATGTGCCTATTGGCTTACATATTAGTGATATGAGCTTATCTATCTTAAATTTAATCGGGTTGCCAAAATCTGAACTGTGTCTTTGATTATGGTAATTCAATTAAGTTTACTCAATAAGATTTTACTAACATTTATGCTATCACCTTAGCACTTATACTTAAACTCAGCATTGTCCTAATATGCATTAAACTTTTCATACATGCTACTATGTATATTGCTTTGTTCGTCTAACATGTACATGCAGAAAAGCAATAAGCAAGATCAATGTGGACATATGCAATAAAAAAATCATGGTGGGCCAAAGACAACGGATCCCACAAGATTTCTCTGAACCACCCGACAACATCTCCGGAGCCACGCACTCGGGGGTTCCGCTATCCGGTTAGCGGACGGGGGTCGAGTGGGCAACGCCCCTCGTCGGGGGTTCGGGGACGAAGCCCCCGAAAGGTATTCATTTTTCATAAACTGGATATCATTGGACAGCTGCCGCCAAGGGAAAAAGCCAACATCTATCAAGGAAAGAAGCCATGCCATGCCATCATCATTTCAAGACTCTGAAGAAGCCTGCACCTGCTAAAGTATTTCTGGAGTCTGTAATGAGTCTTAGGAATAATTGTAAGCACAAGAAATGGATGGTAAAATTGAAAGCTTGGGTAGAAATTAGTCCAGGATCATTTTCGGATGAAAATCGACATACCGACGGTATACCGGTCCATACCGACGGTATACCGATTTTGTTCACAGAAAGTTTATGTCTACAAAATCGGCATACCGACGGTATGCCGGTCCATACCGACGGTATGCCGATTCAGTAACGTTTGAAATTCCAACGGTCGGATTTCAAGCGTTTAATGATCCCAACGGCTATATTTCTAGCCGTTGCATTCCAGACCGGTATACCGACGGCATGCCGGTCCATACCGACGGTATACCGGTTCGCTGACTGAAAAGTTGCCTTTGGCTCTTTTTTATGCTTTGGTTATAAATAGCCTTGAACCCCTTCATTCAAGGTTGATGCTTTGAGCCTAAAAATTTCTAAACCACCAAAGCCTATCCATAAACAACTCCACAAAGCTTTCAT
Source organism: Iris pallida (assembly GCA_029216955.1). Taxonomy (NCBI): domain Eukaryota; kingdom Viridiplantae; phylum Streptophyta; class Magnoliopsida; order Asparagales; family Iridaceae; genus Iris; species Iris pallida. Next base: position 16,608,602 of record JANAVB010038613.1, read on the forward strand.
TTGCCATCCACAATTTCTGTTAGAGTTATTGAGTTGAAAAGTAAGATCTTTATCTTATTGTATAAGGAGATCAAAACCTATTGTTAAAGCTTGAAGTTGGAGAGTCTTCGTATCCAAACTCTCAGTTGAAGTTGGAGAGTTTTCGTATCCAAATGCTCGGTTGAAGTCGGAGAGGCCTTCGGATTAAAGCTCTCGTGTAAGAAGTTGGCGAGTTCTTCGGATCCAAACTCGTGTGTAACTATTTACTCAAATAGTGGATTAAAGCCGGAGAGAGTTCCGGAACAGGAGTGCCTCTTGGGAGGATACCAGGATATATCGTGTGTCGGTATTGTTATTGCTTCTTCTTTTGTACTAATATTTTTAAATTGCCCATTAGCTTGTGCTAAGTGCTTGATTAGTTAGCTTGACCCTATTCACCCTCCTCTAGGGTTCCTATACTTATATCCTACTCTCTTGATACCCTCAAGATACTATCATACCCACTCTCTAACATCTACTAGCTATCCTAAGTCATCTAACCAAGATGCCAACTTACATAGGATATTCACTCTAACATAGATATTAACTTCTAATCTAGGATACATAGGATATCTAACTACCTATCCAAGATACTAACATATCTATCTAGGATACTATCTTAGATATCCTAAGATACTAGCTAACTCATCTAAAGATACTAACTATCCTAAGATACTCTAATATATACATATACTCATACCCTTCTCACCCAAAATGGTAGATAACCAAACTCAACATATATATAGATACTCTAATATAATATATATATATATATATATATTATATATTATATATATATATATATATATATATTATATATATATATATATATATATATATTATATTTTTTTCTAATATATATATAATATAATTATATATATATATAATATTATTATATATATATATATATATATAGATATATATATATATATATATATATATATATTATATATATATATATATATTTTACCCTTCTCACCCAAAATGGTAGATAACCAAACTCACATATATATATATAATATATATATATATCTATATATATATATATATATATATATATTATATATATATATATACACACTACCCATAGGATTATCCTATAATCTATATATATATATATATATATATA